>JAODKE010000055.1:9364499-9401980 GCA_026779605.1 Mormyrus hasselquistii
AGTAACAGCCAGCACGCGGTTCCGGCCCTCTAAGCTCACGGATCGCTTCACACGTCCTCCCACGACCGAGTCGGGCTCAGCCCGGTCAGCTCCAACCTAAGAATGGAAGGCGGCAAGACGTGGGCGAGCCGGCAAACTACCAAAGCAGACAGATTGACCCGAAGGATCACTCATGCAAAGCAGCAACAAACAGCCAAAGATGAGTCATGTTACTAAGAGAGAAGGAGACAGATTGCAAACAATCACTTCGGTAAATATTGCTAATTCAATAGAAGGCCTTTCCACCGCACAAGGTACCGTACTTTTGGCACTTTGCCTTTCCCGCTGACTTCCCGTCGAGTACCGGGACCAAAAGTTCAAGTACCCAACCAGCTGGGGTACTTTTCTGGTAACACTTTCATCGTCAATTTGGTTATGCAAGTAGCCTGCCTCTGAAACACAGTATAACTGCCACCTTGAGCAGTTACAAACTCAGAAAACAAAGTTTATTTTTTTTTTTTTTTAAAAAAGAGTAATAATAATGGATGCATAAACAAACGAAGAGGCCCAAGCTTTGATTGTGATCTGGCTGGAAGAACAGATACTACAGATCAGGATCAGGATAGCATGACAAGAAGAGAATAAATTGTATAATATACTAGGACAGCATGGTATTATACTGTTGAGTTCACCATATATCTCTCACTTAACCCATTTAGGAGTGATTTAAACAGCATGGATGAAAATGAGTACAATTGTCTCTAGGAACGCATGCAGCGCTCGTGCAAATGCAGCAGCGGTAAACTTTAAACTTACTTTTAGATGTATACTAGATACTCTTGGAAAGGAGTAATTGAAAAAATTGCAAAACCTTTTTCTTATGACGGAGTGAAAATGTTCTAGTGAAACTTGAACCCCCTGCACTGCAACGTCTGTGAAGAACTGAAAGAAAAAGGCTGTTCTTAATCTAGCTGACTAGTGATGTAACAATTGCATGTGCGTAACATGCGACGTCTATATTAATAGCGCACATCGTCCAGCCCTATAATATACTAATTTTTTTAAATTCAGTACAAAATATCCCGTCTTGTGATGTGATGTCAATTTGGCACCGGTACCAGTTTTCATGTGAAAAACCAATAACTCGAAGTACCAAACTTTTGACACTTTCTTGAAGTATCAAAAGTATGGTACCTGGTGCAGTGGAAAAGCACTCAGAGGTTAACACACACAACTGTCATCACACACCACTTCTGACTCACATGCGTATCTTTGTAAAAATTCTAATTAGCATCCAGATTAATGATTAAGTTGCTGAGTCAGTGCTCTTCCTTGTATGGCATCACCTTCTGAAAGGTTTTTCTTAAAGAGAGAAATGAGATTCCCAAATCATCCCTGAGTCATTTCATAGAATGTTCTGTGAAGATATTAATAATTGAGAAGTAGATTAGCTGTCATTTTAAATGATTATTTCCACTCTTGATTTGTTACTCTCTGTAGCACAGCAAGGCTCAAACATGCAACGCCAAAAGGTCAGCAGAAGCCCTGAAATATCAGACTCACTCAGAAAAGAACGGCACGCTCCACAAGGACAGCGTGCCCCAAAAATCCTTGTCCCAGGGCCACGCAGAACTTCAGGTGGAAGCCACCGTCCAGCGTGATAGACCCCCTCACCGTTATGTCACCAGGGAGCACAGATGTGACAGGGAATGCTTTCTGTTTTCACAGAATGACGTTTCTATAATCGGTCAGAGGCGATGAATGGCAGTGCGTCACGAATGACCAGCGGTGGCGGCCGCAGGCTCCCCCTGCTGCTGGCCACCAGCATTGCTGCCTCCCGTAAGAGGTAAAGGCAGATTTGCCTTTAAATCGACCTCATTAATTCTCTTTGGACCTTACATCAAGCCTGATACAGTGTTTTCGGGACACGGGAGTCTCTGTGTAGAATTCTGCACGCCACCCGCAACGCTTTCTGATTCATTTCGCTGGACATCTTAGTTCAGTTTTGCTGCCTCAGATTGGAATTGCCTGGACCCCGCAGCAGAATTCCTCACATGTTTTCAATACTAGCACTTCTCTTTCATCTTCTGTATACCAGTGTGATGTGATCATGCCAAAAATCACTGCTGTAAAGCCATGAGTGTTTATTCAACATTCCGTTCCCCGTGACTGCCAGGAGACCAGCCACAATCCCCGTGACAGTCTGGACACATGCGGAACACCACCACCATCCCTGAACACTGTCGAACCTAAGTAACAGACAGTATCTGTCTACATGAGTGCCGCTGAACTCCTTAGGTGACGTAGGCGGCTGTGGAGATGCCGACTTAACAAGCCAATTACACTTGTTGTCGGATGGGGAGCACCAGCCGTGCGGATTGCCTAGGACGCCATATGGACATTGGCCTATATACATAAACACATCATATAAAATTAAGGTTAACTATAGTTCTTCAGGATAAAAATACTAGATGCTTTGCTGGCATTAATCGACTTTATGACGAATTCACTTGTTTCAACTTCGCAACTACTGTGCTTATATGGGAGGAAAACGCATAACCCCAAAACAATGACAGCCATTGACATCTTTACCTCATCAGTTAAATTCAGAAGAGACGCACACAAGTAAATCATGGGATCGCTCTGAGGGTTTGATACTCTTCCGGGGGGATGGTCTCAGGAGCTACTGTCGCAGGTGCTGAGTATTCCCACCTCATTTCAATTCATTAATTCATCAAATATCAAAAGCGCTTGTTTTCCCCCACGTATAGTTGCGGTGTTGTCCGTTTTAACAGACAAATAGAGAATTGCGACCCTAAAACAATATAAGGGTGAGATCGAGCTTTGTTTATAAGAATTAGATTACAGGCAACGTGTTTACAATTTACCCCCCAGCGCTGCTGACGGCAGCAGTCAGTCCGGTAATCAGAGGCTGTCAACATAATCCACCGCTAAAGGCACACACGCACAGGCACAAAGTGAGGGGCACGAGGGAAGCATAGGGATGACTTATTTGCTACACAGCATTCTGACTACGATTTGAAGTGTCCGGTCTGGAAGAGATCACTCCTAACAAAGACTTCAGCGCTCTTCCAGACTCAAGTTACAGCACACCCCTGCATCATCCTCCTGCATACTGCTCGACTGCATCACGTGTCATCTGCTTTAGAAACTGTCGCGCTGTATAAATTAAAGCACTGGAATGTAGTGTGACAGAAATATCTAAATTTAAGTTTTGTTCAGCAGTTTTTCTTCTCCAAAGCAACGAGGGAATACTTCACTTAATCATTCTTGGTTGAGGAACAGACCCGCCTTTTTCTAACGTGATTGGCTAATGTTGCTCCTTTCTATGCAATCAGACACAGCGATTGGCCGGGCCCGAAGTCACTCAATAGACCCAACAGTGTCACTAAGTTAGATTGACTCGGTGAAATTAAACCAGCGCCACCTACCCGTTTTGTAGAAAATTTTTCCACCGCCGCCGCGACGTACAGCGAAGACCAACGCTAACTTTCGCAAGAGATAGTTATCCGCGATACTTCGGTCTCAGGAAAACTTTCATCTCGGCTGCCGTTGTCGTTTTTGTTGTCGGACGGAAAAGCTCCTGCTTACAACTGTTGTGAAAGGAAGGGCTACAATGACACAACAAGCTTAATCTCCACCTATCAGTCCCGTAGGGCTTCTTCCTCTCCTCCTCCTCCCACCTCCTCTTCGTGTCGCACGCACCGTTGTTAAGTTTGACGTTTCTTGTTATTGGTGGAAATGACGTAGGACATAAAGCAAATCTATCTGTTGATCTGTGCCCTTAGCGCATCACGCTAAAGCATTATTTCCCCCTTGACTACCATTTAAAAATATTAGAGCAACACACGACTTGTGCTTCTGCCTTTATCTAACGCCAACGTGCTTGGATAGTTAAATGGAGGTGTGACAATATTTTTTGTGCTTGATCGTAACCGGATGAACAGGTGGCTTTTTGAGGTGCTCTGGCGAATATGCTGCTACAAAACCAGAAGCAACCTGTAGTTCTATGGAAACCAATCGCGGCAGTTGCTGCAGTTTAACCGGCAAAAATAAAGCGATTATCAAGTAATTGGCACAGGTACGGAGCGATTGTTATTTAAATACTTTTTTCCTGCTTGTAATATATGTTTAATGCATATGTCGTGCAATCAGTTAATACGTGTTTGCTACGTCCACTTTGAGTTGTAGCTAAACACGTTCAGCTGCAGCTAAATGTGACTTTTATAGCCTGTTAGCTAGTAAAGTTTTACCTAACAACATACTTCTAAAATCAGTCACTGTGGAAAGCATTGTATACTTGTCTTATAGGACACGGCTAGAGCTAAGTTTTACTGAGTCAGTGTTTTCTTTTTTGAGATACTTAAGTTGTCATTCAAGTATTCTATATGGTAGATGTTGTTAGATATTAAACATGGACAGAATTTACTTCTATACAATGTGAATTACAGACTGGAGTCAGAAACAGTATGTGCAAAGAACGGCATATTTATTCATTCGTAATTTACGTTTTGATTTTAGTGCCTGCATTTCTTACTCTTGGTCGGACAAAAGTAAACGCCAGCTATGACAACTGGCGATTTGAGAGGATGTCTCCGAAAGCTGGAACGTCAGCTCCGATCGCTTAAGTACCCCAGAGAAGTGGATTATTGCGCGTAAGTGGAGATATTTGACTTGGTTTATTAAATTAAGGCACGATCACGTGACCGCGAATGCGGCGAGGGACCTTTCGGTTCGCATCGGAGAGCGCGCGCACGGTGCGGGAACGCGCGGCTCTGTCAGTGAAAGCGGAGTAGAAACTTAAATATAGCTTTTGTTTTAGTATAGGCTCCCGCTTAGATAATCCATGTATCCATCACTAACCACTTATCTTGGACGATTAAGGGCGGAACAGTCGACACGACACGGAGATTTTGAACACTTGAGAAGAAGCAGTTTCTGGTGGAAAGGAGCAGCTAACCTGTGAAAGCTTTGACCTTTTGGTGTGAAGTAACGGCGGCGGTCATTAACACACGTTTTTCAAAATATACCTGATGTTGTATGTTGATGTATGTTGCATTCCCGGTCCATGGAGAAACGTTGTCCCATCACACTATGAACATGTACACAGCTGCTGATGACACCTTGAATATTAACATGGGGTAATGTGTGGCCCGGGGGAGGGGGGCGTGTCTGAGAATGACAAAGTGGGCTTTGATTTGTCAGAGACGAAACGAGGGGCTATTATAACTTTCTCATAATTACGGAAGGTCAGGGGGCGGGCGTAACTTTATGTTTGACCCCCCCCCCCCCCCCGATATGAAATCGATATGCGCGGGTGGAGGCTGCTCAGCGTCAGCGGGGCCGCTTTCCCGTGCGCCGCGTGCTGAAGGTCTGTCACGCGGCCGACATTAAACTGACTGTCGCGTCATTAAGCCCCTTTTGTCATTAGCTAATTATTTCCCATCTTTAAGCAGAGAATGAAAAAGGAGCCCCAGAGGATAATGATTCATGCAATTCATCACTATTTTTGGTTGTTTAAAAATTGACCTGTGATAAATGCAGTATGAGTGATATGTATTAGTATGATTTGTGTCCGTGTTTTTAACTCTGCAGCATATTATGCTATTTTCAGAAGTTCATTCCAGCGCATTGTGTGGTTATTTGATGTATATTTGTATGAGTGATATTGACTAATATGTCCTGCCTGTCGTTCATCTTCAGTTTGGCCAGAGGTGACCCTGCGTCGGTTCTGCCGATCGTGAGCTACGCCTTCGTCTCCTATTCGTCGCACGTCGCCGAGCACCTCGTCGGGCTTGGGGTCGAGCTAGCGGGGAAGAACGACCTTCGCTTCGTCGAAACGGTGTATAAGGTGAGCCGTGACGTTGAGAGAGCGCGGACAGGAAGCGGAGTTTCGCAGCAGGAAGTCAGGAGGATTGGGTTGCTTTATACGGGGCACTTTCAGGATCTTTTCCATGGCGTTCAGATGAGGGCCGCGTTGCCACCAACTCTGGGGCCCCTCGCATGTATGAAGGGCCGCTGGGGCCCCTCGCGTGTATGAAGGGCCTCAGTTATCTACCTTCACTCAGTTATCATCGCTGGCCCAGCGTGTTAGAGTGCTTCCAGTTGCTTCTGTACTCAGGATGAAGAGTTCCAATGCCCATTCCTGAGGTCTCCCGGGACCTGAGTTCCTTGGAGCACCATAACCCCCCGTCCCCCCGGCCCCTCTCCCAGGCCGCTTCAGCAATCAGAAGAATAACCAGAAACACATTTGTGTTGGTATCCAGTTACAGATGCTAACCGCAGTGCAGTGATGGTGAGGGACGGGTGAAACGTGATTGCAGATGCACAGCCGATGTTGTTCTCCTTCTGGGGATGGACGGTATTCATGCGGGTGCCACTGGGGGAGATTGTCCCTCTCCAGTGGGACGTGCGGTGACATCCTGAACGGATCGTTTTCCCGCGCGCGGAAGTGCGGTTGGCCTGACCGCCCCTGCGATCCGCGTTTCCCATGATGCTCAGCCCTCCTTTGCGTCTCTTCCAAGCTGCCATCCGCCTTTGCATAACCTCGAAACTCGGCCCTGATCATTTAAAAAATCAGGGTAACGGGAAGAGTGCAGCCACAAGTTCTGTTGGATCAATAGGAGAATCTTGTGGACTTTACCAAAGAGCAGCATTTTATTTAATTTTTGTTATCATAATGTTAAAAGGACACAGGGCAGCGATTTTTCATGTGACGCTCTATCTGTTTTATCGCCGCTGTCGCGTTGACGTTTTATCGCACTGGTGCGTACCGACCGTGTGCCAGGTGCATCTTACCATGTTCTGCTCCCGCCTGCCTAGGTCCTGCGTGACGTCTTCCACTATAAGCCCCTGCTGACCAAGCAGCAGTTCCTGCAGGCCGGTTTCGCCGAGCGTAAGATCGGCATCCTCTGCGACGTCATCGGATTCGTGACCAAGAAGCACGGCCAGCTGAGCAAGGTGGCCAGGGTACGGCTGTCTTCTCGGGAAACGGGATGTTGGTGTGAGGAGGCATTGAGACCCAGGGGGGGCGGCACCCCTGGGAAGGGGGTTCGAATCCCACTCCCTGTGCCCTGTGTCTCCTGGGATGGGTTCTAGACTCACCGTGGCTCTGTACTGAATAAGCAGTTTAACAATGAGTGGGACGATCGGCTGTACTCGTTGTTACGGAAGGTCACTGGAATTTTTCATAGTGAGCCTTTTTACTTCAATTCCGATTTATTTTATATAGCGCCTTTCACAACAGAATCGCCCCAAGGTGCTTGACAAGTGTGTGGCTATCCAAACATTCAGAACTGATTTTGCTGTAATTTTTACATACTTTTAAATACTCCATCAAATATACTGTAGATGTTAGATAACCGTACTTGTTCCAAGTTTAATAGGGTGACTGAGTTTGTCACAAATCCCTTTACCTTCGGGAAGAAGTTTGCCCAAGGCTGGCTTTGTGAAAAGCTCTGTAGCACACAGGTTACATGGTATCACTGCCCCTTTAGTGTTTAACCCGCCGTCCAAGGTCACGGCTGCCGTGTCATCAGGGTGACACACTGTGACGAGTCGGCACTGTCACACCCAGCTGTATGCCGCAGGCGCCGTGCATCTCTCATTGCTGCCTGTAGATGAACCTGTAGGGGGTGCTGTAGAGCTTGGTGTCACTGTCTGCAGCATTTTCAAGTATTAAGCACCCATCTGCCTTCTTGCTGGTTGTGTGGAGGCCTGGAGACCATTTCAGAGAGTGGGACACTTTTAAAAAATATTTATTTTTTTAAACCTGAAAGGCGTATGCTTTAGTAAAGTGAGACATTAATATGTAGTATAAAATATACAATATACAGCGGACAGTATTACTTAGCTGCGTTTCGTTTACATTGTCAGCCTACTTTCCAGAAAGGGAGTAAATCCGGAATTCCATCCATCGATCCGCTGTGTACGATGGAGAAGCTTCCTGCCACTGATGTAGTAACGTCAGGGACCTTCAGCGTAAGTCTTTCTGATGCCGGAGGTCGACCCCACTCCCCCCCCTTATCTCTCGTTGGTGAATATGGCACAGTAATTTGCTTTGTGCTTTTGAGAAACTTGGTAATTCGTTGTTGGCTGATCGGAGATTAACATGTTAAAGCCCATTAATCAGGTAACATCAGTACTGTGTCTGGAACCAGATGCCATTTTCTAGAGCAGAAGGGTACAGAACCCACAACGTTCTGGTGCACTGTCAGAGATTGGTATCCTGTTTGTCTCTGGCACAGAAGCTGCCCTTGGTGGAGAGACACACCGGCGGTACAACTTTCGCGTTCGCCCACCCCTTGCACGACGAGGTGGACTCTGAGACTAGCTCTGAGGGGGAGGAGTCTGGAACTGAAGACCCACCGTCACCCGATTGGCCGACGGAGCCACAGGTTCGCCCCGCGCCATCCCTCCCGCTGTGGCAAGTAGTGGGCAGCCCACCTTCTTGTCACGCACGTGACCTGCAGGTGGATGAGACAAGGCTGCAGGCTCTCGAGGCCCAGCTGCAGGAGTGCCAAGCCAAGCTGGAGAAGCTCTCCAGCCTGGAGAGGCGTCTGCAGGCCCTGGAGAGGGACACGGCTGGGAAGGTCGTCGTAGACAGGGAGCAGTGGGAGAACCTGGAGAGCCGGGTGCTGCTGCTGGAAACCAGACTGGCCCTGAGTTCAGCGCAGGTAGGATCCTGTCACCTTCCGGCGCACGGCGGGGAGATCGGTACAGATCCCCATCCCGTACCGCATCCTGGCTGGTTTTGTTTTCCTCTCATCTCCCCTTCCTCTCTCATGTGTTTTGCATTTGAATATTTGCCATTTCTTCTTCCCGTGACTCGCTTGCTGTTTACATTTCAGCTGTTTCACAGAGTCATTGAGATTTCAGATTTTTTTTTTTTTTAAAAAAAACTTCTTCCAACGTGAGTTCTAAATACGTGCTCTGACTTTCTGCATCACGTTTTTTTTTAAATTCTCGACAAGGTGATACAGTCCAGATCGGCTTGCGTTTCATTTTTCTGATACCGGTTCTGGATCCGCATTCTGCGGGAAGGTGTCCTAAGACGCTCCGCGCTGTTTATTTCACGTCAATTGGACTCGAATGATCGTAGGAGGGAGTGAAGGGGGGGGGGGGGCTCGACTGTCTCTGTGTTGATCAGAATGTGTAATGTAATAAAGAAATCCCCCCAACAGGCAAACAAATGAATTTCATTCCCCCCCCTCAGGCCGAATCATCGATACTGCTGACAGAAAAGGACGACATAACAAGCCAAGATGTTTCTGGTAACATTGACATTGTCAAATCAGTACTCAGCCAGTATGATGTGAGATCAAAGCCCCAACCGATGTTTTTGTGCATCTTAAGATAAAGCCAGCTGTGACCTTTATCGCCCACGTTTCTTTGCCGTTGATATTTTGATGGATGGATGCTGGTGTTGATGGATGGTATATGAACGCCACACGCAGTATCAGCACCAAGCATCAGCAACAGCATCACTATACTAGCAAAGGTTGCTCTCTGTGTACTAACAGCAATACACAGACACAGGACACGTAGCCTAAATGGGGCTGTTGTTTATGCAGAAGCTGAACCTGAGAGTTCCAGTGCCCTGCGCGGCAGTCCGGCGGGGCATCGACCCCCCGAAGCAAGTCCCATCTCTGTGACAGAAGTCTCAAAGGTCAGTGTAGCTTATGTCACGGGGGTGTCTTTCCAAAACCCCAACTGTTGGCTTCTCCCATAGGTAAACACACCCCCCAAAATGCTTGGCACCATTTAGACCAGTATTTCTCAAACCCGTCCTCAGGAAATTCCAGACAGTCCACATTTTTACCGGGAACTGGGAGGGAGCAAAAATGTGGACCAGTCTGGCAAGTGGACTGGGAGGGAGCAAAAATGTGGTATGTCTTTAGGACTGGACTTGGTTCTGCACGTCGTTTGCCTTGCGGCTTATTTGCTGGTGCGATCTGCTATCTCCTTCCTCCTGGGTAACTGCAGCTCTGTGTCCCTGCCGTAAATCGGCATGCAAAACCAGGGTCCCCTGTGCACTGCGATCGCCCAGTGACAGAAACTTATATTGACAGGGACCTGAGGATTCAGCCAGAGACACGTTTTACTGAAATGCTGCGATATATGAATGTATGTGTCGTCTTCTGTTTTTTCTTTCCTTTTAGGGGACGTTAAAGCGATTGGAGAGAATCGCCAGCATGTGAGTCTGTGTCCGGTGAACACAAACTGTTGTCTGTTACTGTTACCCCAGGCATTGGCCTCTTGCATCTATACAGAATCTCTCTGGTTTCATTCATGTCCTTCAGATTTGTGCTTTTTTTTTTTTCTTTTCGCACAGGATGAAAGATACATCATGTCTTCTGAAAAGTGCAGATCCCTCTATGTAAATTCTTCCCATTTTCTCTTATAAGCGTATGTTTTAATAACATTCTCATGTATGTAAATAAACTGTGACCAGTTGATATTTTGCAGCACGAGTTCTGTTTTGTTGTGGTTCAAGAGAAGTGTAACTGTAAAGAAATGGCCGAAAGTGTCCAGTAGAGGTCGCTGTGGCTTGGCGCTCCGTTGATGCTATTCACGACCCGCTCTCGCCCTCTAGGGGAGGAGCGGCAGCATTGCAGGGTAGTTGAAGAAACAGTATGGAACCTGAAAAATGCAAGTTCATGTTTTGGCTAATCTGCAAGCTCTGTTCCATTCAGCTTTCAGAGTCAGAAGCTTAAGGTGATTTCTTGCATCGTTCGTTAATTTCTTTATGTACTGCTGCTCCTAAAATCAGTCTTCACAATAAAAAGGACAGGGCTAGGGCATATCTGAAATGCAGGATTTAGGTTGCAGCCTCGGAATGCTTGGAATTTCATGAATAGCTGCGTTCTGAACATGCAACTTTAAAATACCAAGATTAGCTGATTAGCCGTTCGCAGCTTTGTTGGGGGAAATTGCGTTTCGAGCATTAACGTCAGCTTGTTGCCGTTGATGACTTGAGACGGCAGTGTGGGGTAAATGTATACTGTCAGGTTCTCTGGTACTCCTAAAGGTTTGTATAATGTATTCTAAGATTACGTTTAGAGAGCCATGTATATTAGATTAAATTAAGGTTTTGTTCTTTTTGAAAATCAACAGGTGAAATACTAGCTGGGCCAGTTGGCTGCCGATCTAGTGCACTGGGAAAGTCGTTGCTGGGAGTATAAACTTCCCGTTTGTCATGAGAAGTGGGTCAGTGTGGCAGACAGTGCATCGCTGTGGGAGATCAATCTGGGCCGGGAGATTACAGACGAGCTCGCTGCTCCTCACTGAGAAATTGGAAATTACCGTGTCATTAACGAACCGGGCCGATACCATCATTCTCACTGCTGACCAGCTCTAATGGCTTCATCATAAATAGATGAAGTCCCGGCATACTCAGGAAGTAGAATCGTCGCGCGCCGTGGCACCCTCCGTGGAAGCGGAGGATTCTCCTTTATGAAGTATTTTAATTTTCCCACTTAATTCCCCCTAAACGGGCTTAATTGCCCGGATATGGGCTGACCTCCCCGCTCTGTATAAATGACTTCAGCTCTTTACTCTGGCGTAAAAACCAAGCTGCCTGTGGTGGGTTCTGTTGCGGCATGCCCAAATCCCAGCTGTTAAAATACACGTATGCTTACCTTACTTGCCATCTGTTATGCATATTTCTGTATAAACAGAACTACCTTGCAGTAACCATGCCTTCCTGCCCAAACTGCCAGAAGTATGATTCATGGTGTAATTACAATGTGGTGTAAGGCAGGAGTTGTGAAGTTGGAGGCCACGGACCATAGCCATGACGACGGCGATTAGGAATGATGGCGATGCGCATCACGGTGACGGCGGGAGTGCCATGCGCCGGCGGTGCAGGTGGCGGGAACGCGAGCGGCGGGCAATCGGAGGCTGAGCCTCGGGCCGCTGCTAATCCTGCTAGTTAGTCATTGCGGAGCGTGTGAGCTGTGGGGGTGGCTTGTGCCTTTGCACCGCGCCAGGGCTGCGTTAGCGCCCCAATGAGCCGCTAACCGCAGTGTGTTATTGCGCGAACTCTTTACCTCCCTGGCCGTTGGGGAGCAGGCGAAATTCAACCCCCCCCCCAACTAATTGAAGCAATCGTTCACAGTAATGAGGACTTCCGTGATGGATGGCGGAGAGATGTTTAGGGTTAGGGTGACGGGTGGGGCCAGGGGAGGGTTGCCGACAGAATTAGATCAGGGATGCTGCTGGGGTTGCAGATTGTCTTGTGTCCTGCCAAACAAGTGGAGTAATTTATATACTCTGTACACACAACATGTGGGAGGGAAAACATATTTTCTGTTATTGTGGAAGGCAGCACTGTTTATTTTTGTTCTTTAAATCTAATGTTTTGCTTGGTTTCAATTTACCCCCCCCCCCCCCATCTCCATAGGAGAATATCCGTTCCCGGATCTTGATTGCAAATTAATTTCTTTCCCCCTCCCAAATACCGCTAACATTTGTTGCTCTTGGCTTGGCGCCGGACTCTTGCTCGGTGCCAAGTAAAACCGCTCCCGCCGCTTATAAACGGTGAACGCCGTCGTCCTTCTCCTCCAGGGCGGCACTGCAAGCTGCATTCAATCCAGCTTCAGCGTCATGCACATGCGGACGTGGGCGGAGCCAGTCTGTGAAAGTTAACCAGCACGGTTTTCTATCTGAACCCCTGTTTCGTCCACGGGAGCCTGGGTTATCGTTGGAACGGTATCGTTGAACAAATTGCAACATATAGGAGGGAGCGGAAGGAGAAAAACGTTAGGTCACCCATTTTCCTGTGCGCCGATACAGCTTGTAGACGCCATAAAAACATATCAAATTGGGCCCCCAGACCAGACCAGACCAATCTAGTTATGCTCCATTTTTTTGGGGGCCCCCACTTTTAAAGGGCCCTTGGAATCCCCCTACCCCCCCCCCCCCCCCCCCCCCCAACACACACACACACACACACACTTTATGGCGCCCCTGCAGCTGAAACAGCTACTTTACGTAAGTAACTTCCAGGTTTATAAACCAGGCAAAGGAATTTATGTTGTATATCGACGGCTGACACAATTCCGTTTTGTAGCGGGGCCCTTATGGAGCACACTGTACCTTATATTTGCTAAAACCTGTCTTTCCTAAATTCAAGTGACATGTATTTTTAAGTGCAAAACCATGCACTGAAAGTTATGTAAAAGGTAAACAAAGTATGAGCTTGCAAGTCTTACAGCACCCCCAACCGCCACGTTACACTACCTGTAATCAGGTCATCCTCCTGTTAACATGCTCCTTAGACTAACGGCCGCATGATTTGCACGGTCACGACCTGGCTTGGGTTACTATATAAGTTTCTATGGGTGCAAAAGGAATAATCTTAGGTAAACACAGTCCGCAGGTAAGGGAGCGGTACAGAACGCTTGTCGCGTAGTTCATGCCGTGGTATTTTCTTACTGCTGTGTTTTACGGTACGAGAAAACAGGGCCGAGCACCAGAAATGTAATGGTTAATTGATCCCTATCTATATAACCATGACTATGTGTTTGCTACGTTTTTCTGATATCTCTGATATGGCTCTTTGTACCGCCTCCTGTTCATACGCTTCTGTATATATTTGATGGTAAATTTAGCGGTCTTATCTGTTTTCGTGTTGTGCAAGCTCGGCATTTTAAACTAACTTTTCGCTCTGTTCATCCGTCTGATTAGATGTTAGAGCGCTGATTAGGCTGCATATCATACATCGGGAAGAAGGAACCGGCTATTTTGCATTCAGACGTTAGAAGCGGTTTTGCTGGTCATATAAACTAAAATGTGAATGAAACTAAACGTGTTCAGCAGGAAACAGAAGTAGTACCAAAAGTACGCGCTGATTTGGGTCATTTAAAAGAAATACCTGACGTTATGCAACATATGTAGCCTACGAGATCCGCAGCCATAAATCAGAAATGCGCAGTCTGTCCTTACTACCTCGAAGGGGTTTATTACCTCGGGCCGCTATTGTTAGCGCGTCCTGCCCCGTGTAGGTCTTCTTCGGCTCTCCCGTCCCTGCAGCCCCTCGCCGTGGCTTTTTTCCTTTGCATGTTAATGCTAAGTGGGGGGAAAAGGCCTTCGAGTCCATTTGTTTTTGAAGTTATTGTGATCGTTTACGTCATACTTTAATTCTATCCAACACCCCCATGGCATAAAGCGCCTATATGTTTTATATAATAGGTGACTCACACTGGCACATAAATGACAAAAGAAAACGCCTTTTATTTTTAAGTTTCCATTTTGGGAGGCGATATTTCGCCGCCTGGGTTACCGCCGTTCCCAAGACGACAGCGGACAGCAGCACGCGCTTGCCCCTGTTTCAGTGACAAATGTGCGTGGCCGGTAATGGCCGCGGACGCGCGCCTCGCCTCCGCCGAGCTCTCAAAAAAATGAACACCAACTGAAGGTGGTATTTAATAACATGACACTTGGTTCTTTAAAACCTTTGCAAACTCACTGCAATCTCTGGCTGTAATAGGCCAGTGGTGCTGAACTGCCACAGAATGGAAGGAGAAAATCATCAAAAAAAAACTCCTGACCAACATAGTTTTTTCACAAGAGCATAATTAAGTCACCATCGTTGCCAGCACAAGTCATGTGACCTTTAATAGAAAAAAGGACATACAACAGATGAATTGCTTTTCTTCTGATTCGGTGCCTCTGATTGAAGGTGCTGGAATTAATGTATTGCTTTGCCTGTTTTTTTTAATTATTATTTTTAAATAACGCATGTGCCAGGGTTATTCTCACTCTCATGGTCACGCACAAGAAATTTTACGTCAAATTTACAGTATTCCATTATAAACCTAAAATTAACCTTGTCAAAAGCATTGGGTAGTTTGCAAACCTTAGACTATTTACAAGGTAATAAAACTCTGCTAAAATGTAAATACCTGTGCAAGTGTGTTGAGACTTGTTTCAAATTAAAAATCTCACTCCAGCCAGATGACCAAAGTTGGCAGCCCTGACACACACACCTGTTTATAGAATATTTGCAGCATATTAGATTAGTTTCCTAATTAGAGGAGCATTTCAAATTGCTCTTTGTGAGCTGGCATTGGTGTGCTCTATCATTAATATTCTTTGTTCCTTCTCATTAGTATGTATTGCAGTTTGTCCAGCTAGGCTTAATTACTGCTGTTCCTCAGCTGTCATCACAGACCGTGACACCCTGCTGATTTACCACCGCTGTCCTGTTCCTGTTGGACAAATGCTTTGTTTAGGGTGACTGGAGCCATTCTGAGGAGCCGAAAGGATCTGAGGTTTGAGGAATCGGAGCTAAATGTGGTCGTCAGTGCATCACTACGTCTGTGCTCGACGGACGGCAGCAGAAATGTACCTTGTGGCTAACTCGGGGATCGGTCGTGGCTTAATGTCCCTGTGAGATGTAGGTGTGTTTGTGCGGCACGCTAAGTACCTAGAAGAATTGGCGTAACAGGAATGACAAACAACCTTCTGAGAATGAGAAGGGCTGCATAAAGTGTCTCATCCTCCCCGGATCAGATTATCCGCTTATTAATTGAAAACTTGCCCAAGTAACTGCAGCCTGAAGGGACGTGCAGTCGTGTGACCCTGTTATTTTCACGGAGGTCTTTGCGCTATGGGCTGCCCGCGAAGTTCATCGTGGCGTCTGTTTTGATCAGTTTTGGATGTTTCGCCCAGAGGGCCGGTCCTGGCTCGTTCTGGCAGCACCCGTGCTGAGGAATTTGACCTGCCGACCCTGCACGTTTGTTCGCTGTGTTTTGGGGTGTTTTGTTCGACACACCTGCCTGGGATAAAAAGAAGAAATTCTCACCTGGGCCGACAGGGTGAGAGATATAATTGTGTAGTCGCAGTGTGTCTGAAGGATAAACGTGGATGTGCGCAATTCTGACTCAAAAGGGGAGGTGTGTAACGTGGTCAAACCACTTTGATTTCCTTCAGTTCCTGCAGCTGTATGCATGAATGAGAAACTATACACAAATGAGGGCTGGAGGCCGGTAGATCACCACCAGCATCCAACTGGGGGCGGGGGTCTGTCAAGTGGTTCTGGGTACCTGCGATCCAGTTTATTTCAGTCATGAAGAACACAATCTCATTATTGGAGCTGGAAAGCTGTGATATCTCACTTAAAAAGTCTGCAGAGAAAAAGCTGATGTATCATGTTCAGTCAGGTTGAGATGTGTCCAGAGTGCTATCCCTCAGATGCTATAACATATGCCTACTAAGCTCATCTCCAGTGCCATCTCTAATACATACTTATAGCTATGCAAAAAGCGGTAACAGGCAGTGGATCCGGATCCGATTTCCGATGCCTTCCGAGCGACAGAGCCTTTTGCGTTTCCGGAAATCGGAAGCTGGGCGCCGGCGTGGACGCGCAGCCGATCAGCACGACGGCGGCTCGTAGGTGTGATAGTGAATTCCCTTCGAACACGTGATCTTCATCACCGCTCCGTTCAGGGTGCCGTCCGTTATCATTTTCACCGCTCCCTCGGCGACCAGAGAGGGCCTGAAAGGGAGAGAGCGTCAGGACAGGGGGCGGGGGCCACGAAGTTTCCCCCCCTCTATGGAAATACAAAAAGGGCAGCTGTGTGTGAGTTGGGAAGCTGTCCCGCCCTGACAGGGGGCTTGTGGTCTGATTTGGACAGAACGGCTCATAGGTCTCTGCAGATGGAATCTAAAAGGAGAAACTCGTTAAGTGAAACAAGGATTTTGACGGAGTTTCTCTCCTCAGCACGGAAAGCTGAGTAGCACCGTTTCAGGGCTGGTCTATGTCTTCCATGTGCTACAGCGGCAGGGATGGAGCAGGGTGGTTCTGTGCCCCCTATCGAGTGTTCCCAGCGAGCGATACAGTACAGTAATCGATTGTGTGCCTGGTTAGATCAATCGAAGGAAAGGTGCTGTGGAGAGGCAAATAAATTTTTCTCTCTTAGATCATTTGGTCTTAGTAGCGCTATGCGTCATTTAAAAACTGATAAATACGTACGTACGTGTCTGTAGAGTGATTTGTCGCCAAGTGAATCGCTACGGAGCTGAGCTCCACTGAGTTTCTGTCGACTCACTCGGGCTCTGAATTCTGGCTCTGCCATAGGACTGGGTTCCAGATAATTAGAACCAGTATTAAGATGTAGGACTAAGATAAGTGGATAGAATGAGAAGGGCGGATGGATGGATGAAGGTGTAGGAACCGTGACTGCAGTGACGAACAGCTTTTTTAACTTTGGTTGAGAGGAAATTAAACTTATTCCCTTAGAATTCTTTAAAATGTTATTCCCACTTTCATTAGTGTCCCTGAAGACCTTAAACAGAGTTCTGTGGTTGGGTTTTGTGCACTCATCTGAGAGACTTTTAGTTGGCGTCCTGTAGCTGAAGGCTGTCAGAGTTATGCGGGTCGACGTCGAGCACTGGCTTGACGAACAGCTGACCCCTAAAAGTCTCATTTTCTTGTACATTACTCGCTTTCACACTGCAAAAATGCCGTTTAACGCATCCGCAGTGGCTTGGCGACATGTGACAGCACTGCGAACTGCGGCACGCCATCCGACAGCACGTAACGCTGCTTAACGCCGGTCTCTGACCGAAATGCAGTCTGGCGAGGTGAGGTGGCGCGGCGCTCTGGGTGGCTGCGGAGTTCTGGATGCCGGGAGTTTCAGGCTCCGCTAGATTCTGAGGATGCCGCGCGGTAGCTGAAGCGGAGACGGGCGAAGCGGCGCCCAGCGAGAGCAGGGCCTGCCCACTCCGTTCGGCTTGCCTTACTTCAGCACGCCGTACTTGTCCATCCGCTGCTTGAACTCGTCCTTATACTCGACGAACTTGCCCATGTTGTCCTCCTGATTGACAGATTGCAGGAGGGGCGTGTCCACGAATCCCGGGCAAAGCATGTTGATCCTGACGCCATAGCTTCCCCGCTCGGCCGCTTCCTGCCGGTGAACAGAAGAGGGCATTATACTGCTGCCTGTTTAATTCCGGTCCGCCGGTGCCCGTCTGCAACATGGTTTGCAGATTCCCCTGCTCAAACACATCTCGGTCAACTAATGACCAGGTGTGGTGAGTGCGGGGAAATCTGCAAATTGCATTGCAGACGGGGCCCCCCCAGAACCGGAACCAGAACTAGAGATCCCTGATTACAGCTCAGGAGCGGCCGCTACACAGTTTTTATGCATGGAGATGAAGCGGCAATCTTTCACTGCAATGTTAATCGGTGGTGGAGAAATAGTGTCAGTCGCTGGTGACTCAAGCTCACCGCCAGAGCTCGGGAGAAGGCCACGACCCCACACTTGGTGGCGGTGTACACGGGCTGATGCGGGGAGTGCAGGAAGGCTGCAACAAGCAGAGACCCAGAACAGAGCTCATCAAGAACATGCAATATTAAACCTGAATGCCTACATGCAACCGTAACACCTAGTAACATGCATAAACCAAGGTAATGCATGTAATCATAGTCACTTGGGCTGGTTTTGTGGACTTGTATAGCTTGTTTTAGGGTGACATGGTGGTCGCCTCATACCTCCGGGACCTGGGTTTGAGTCTCTGCCCAGGTTCCATGTACGTGGATTTTGCATGTTCTCCCTTTGTTGTCATGGAGGGTTCCTCTGGATTCCCTGGTTTACACCCACAGTCCGAAACCATGCTTAGGCTAATTGGAGTTACCAAATTCCCCATAGATGTGCATGCGTGAGTGAATGGTGTCTGAGTGCGTTTCTACGATGGGTTGGTGCCCCATCCTGGGCTGTTCTCTGCTTTGTGCCTGTGGGATAGGCTCCTGGACCCCCTTTGATCCTGAACATGATAGATGGATCGATCTTGTTCTATTTGAACGACTGTGCATAGCTGCACGTGGAGATATTCTCAGGCTGCATCAGTGAAACAACTTTCACGCACGACGACTAATTATAATACACCGTGCACGATTTGCGCAATGAAATGTCACCGCATTAAGAGAAAAATGCAGTAGACAGGCTGCCACACGTGAACTCTCTGAGACCATTATTAAGAAAATGGCGGCTACGCTACATGTTAAAACAAACAAGGCGATCCGCCTTGGCAGAGAGCAGCTCGTTTGTAATGGGTTTTAACAGCTGTCATGGTAAGTATGGAACCGTGTCAAGTAGGGATCTGGGCGGAATTTGCTTTATATCACTTTTTGTCATCGTTCGGATTTTCTGATTTTTTTTTTTTATGTATTGTTTAGTCTAATTCTCCAAGTGACCTAAGTAGGAATTCATTGTTGCTCATACCTCGACTCTTCATCCAGTAAGTGTTCATGCTCGTGGTGCAGGCGCTGCTGGCAATCTCTCTCTTTTTTTTCCATTTTCTATTTTCAGTGGAAACAAACAAGGTACCTCCGATGGTGCCCCGCAGAGATTAACCCACGCATCCAAAGTACTGCCTCAACTGCAAGCCCATTCTATCGAAGATTCAATAACCAGCAAACGAGACTTAAATCTTTGAATAAACTCGTGAAAGCACCAGTCCCAGGGGGGTTGGTGCTGATTTACTTGGATTTGAGCGCAAACAAACTCCTAAATGGAATTCTAGGTCTATTCACCTGCATTGAAAATCAAGTGATGGACATCCTTACTCTACCGATTTTGCTGCACTGAGGAGGGACTAAGACGCAATTTCCAGTAAGGAAGTTATACCACTAAAACATGCGGTGACTAAGTGAAGACAGCGGGGCGGGATCTGCCGTCACACCCGCGTCAGCTGAATAGACTCGGACGCGCAGGAGTGCCTAGGTGCGCAACTCGGTAAATATCTACTGAGCTGCCGTGACGGAGCTTTGAGTGTCATTATTGCAGAGGTGCATGTCTTTGCGTCTGTACTCTGTGATGTCACATCGTTTATGACGACTGGAAACTAATTAGCCCAGGGGGACTAAATTGTGATAAGTGACAAAGTATATGAGAAAGGTATGTTACGCAGACACAGCCAAAATGCTTATCTGGCAGTCATTTTCACAGACATGCTGCATGTACGTTTAATTACTAGGTCTAAAACTCTTTAATGAGTTTAAACGACTATAGAGTCAACCACGTTTTACACCTTTAAATGACCTAGATTGCACGACCGCTTCAAAGATAATTGTGATGGTATTTTATGGCGATTTAAATTTAGGTTTCACACTGCTGCAGAAAACGGAGCGAATTCACCATAAAGACTTTTTGTTGGAGAATAGCAGCTTCAGATATTTGAAACTTTTGTGAGTGTTTACTGGCGTTAAAATGTCATCAACTCATGAACTGTTTTATATGTATCTGCTTCGGAACAGCGCTCTATTATCTGATTACTACACTGCAGATTGGGGAACAGATTAGATCACTCGGAGCCTATTTTTTTAAGATACGCCGCAAGTCCGCCGCAAGGTTCGCAATGAAACGATGCACTGCAGAAACGATAAGGCGCTTTCTTCCTTGCTAATTGTGTGTAGCCTAAATAGTGTTATTTTCGGGTAGATGAGTGCAGCCGAAGGGCTGCGATCGCGGGAATGAAACAGAGCCACCAGCGTCGCGACATTACTCACTTGCCTATATTGTCCCAGCAAACCAGGAAAAAAACGGGAAATCCTATGTCATTATTCTGCTTACACTGTATAGAAATACTCACCTGCCATGGATGAGACATTTATAATCACGCCGCCTTCTTTCCCGTACTCTCTGCTCATGTGCTCTAGGGCCAGGTACGTACCCTGTATTACTGATGTCTAAAAAGGGGGGGGAACATTTTCTGAATGTAGTTAATTCTGCCACTTTATGACGGCCTATTTAGAGAACAATAAGTAGCTGTAGGTAAATCACACATCAAAGCGGCGTCGAAATACAAACACCGTAGCTACAGTGTCCTGTACACGGATATAAAGCGATTCACTGGGTTACCAGGTTAACTTCGATGGTCTTCCTCCAGTTCTTCTCGTTGTTTATCCCCGCGTTGTTAACTACAATATCAAGCCTTCCGAAATGTTCGACCGTCTGCTTGAACGCATCTGAAACGGCAACGGTGTTTTTTAAATGGTAGGTTCATGCATGCGTTAATAAATTACGTTTCCTAAAAATCATGAGATTATTTTGAGATTATTTCGTGTTTCGATAACTGAATCGAAATAATTATATGTCAACGTAGTGATCAACCGAACACTGACTATATACATGCGACTAAAACAAATGCAACCGCGCTCCTTGCGTAATGAACTAAGACAAACCTGTCAAGAGTCAGTTTTATTCTTTTTACCTTGCAGATTCATCGTATCAGTGACATCACACGGGATGAAAATGCTGTTTCCTTCGTCAAATTCATTGTCCAGATCTTTCTTGCACTGGTCCCCCACTTGCCGATTGAAGTCCAGGAAGGCGACCTGAAAGAAACGCAAAGGATGCAAGTAAACACGGAGTAAAAGTAGAAGCGGCGTGTAGAAGACGCACGGCGCCAGTCACCGCTGCTAGTGCCAAAGCTTTGATACATGTATTGGGAAAGGGAAGCCGGTGTGTCTTTTTTCCTTACCTTTGATTCATTCCTGAGAAGACACTCTGCTACTGCCTTTCCGATCCCTTGGGCTCCGCCGGTCACCAGCGCGACTCTCCCACGCAAAGCCATCCCTGTCAGCCTCGCCTGCCGGCTCGCAGCTATAAATCGGCTATCATCGGCCACGATCAGCTGTCGGAAAAAGGCGGGCAGCCTTTACGTTCACTGGTTTCCAGCCGCGCTTATTGACGGGGATTCTTAAGCGCATTTGTCATCGATTAAACGTTATCGTTTTGGAAGTAACTTTAAATAAGCAGGTGCCGCATTTCACATTTCGGCGAAAGTATTAAATAAGAAGCTTAAGTGTAATATGGGTCGTCTTAAATTACACCAAACATGAAACTTAACAAAACGATAGTGCGTGTCCCTCCAGATATTTGTGGAAACATCATAGCCGAATGAATGAATTGACATAGGTACTTACTGCAAGGGCGACAGTTATATAATTATGAAAGACTAAAAACCTTGGTGGATTTCATTGACTGCGTTTTTATTATAATATTATATTATAATATTTTCCACACTTGTGCAGGTTTTCCTCGATTTTCGGGGAGTTTCCCGTGCTAAAACCGAGCCCCACGCACTTCACACGTTGTGCATAAATAAAGCTTCATATAACACAGTTTGTGTGTTCTGATAACACTTAATAGAAACCATTACATGCTGAGAAATACTTATTTTAGTCAGATGCTATCAGTTTTTCAAGGCAGTTAATGTTGACAAGAGATTTAATGAACTCATATAGGTACTGTTTTAAACACAGACCGCACAACCGGGGGCGGGGGGGGGGAGGGGTAACTTTTGGAACATCTGTAAGTATGTAGTGATTGCCTACAACTAATTTAATGCAAACCGATACTTTATTAATAAATGCGTGTTCCTAAAGAAAATTTGTTTTTACAGATGCAAATAGTAGCCGATTGGTTACTCACTGATATTTGAAATCTACTAATAAACTATTGTTAGACTGCATATTCAAGGTTTCGTTATTTGCAGCAATAGCAAAATCTCAACATGCTTCGCGTGTGTATCGAGCATGATAATGAAAAAGCAGAAAGTTATATCTGAGCTTTTCAAAAGGAAGCATTCCGCGGTCTTTGACTAAGAAGAACATTAATGCTTATGCTCACACGTACATCCGGTTTGTGCCTGTAACATGTTTGTAACGTGGTGTATTTCCTCATTGTACGACGCTGGACAAAAGTGTCTGCTAAATGAAATAAATGTGAATATCATGCCGTATATGCATGTATCTGTAGGAGGTAACACACCTTTATTTCCCTACTTAGGAGTTAAACTCACAAAAGTTAGGGTCGAAGTCCACCGCGAGCTTCGATAAACGGACCTAACACGTAAAAGATCTTTCTCGCGGTACGCCATTGTCACAAAACACACGAATTACTTAATTTGAAGGATATTTATTATATATATATATATGAAAATAATTTACACATGTGCACGGAACAAAAAAAACTATTTATGGTTTCTTTCCCAACATTTCCAGTGACTACAGAAGAAAGAATCATTCAAAACCTTTTCTAAGATAAAATACATCAACACTGACTTAACCTCATGCATAACACATGACTGATTTCGTACGAAATAAATGCCAGTAGAATTCACTTCCATCAGAAATGTATGGCAATATTCAGACCTGTCGGAATGCCTTGGGACATTTATCTGTATACTTGCACGCGCATGTTTTGTTTTCGATACGCTTCCGATTGGTTATTTAAACACATGTAGAATGCTGTCTCATTCCAGGTGTGGTCCTCTGTACACTGCAACAATATTTATTTCTGCTAAGTAGAAACTGTGTTTTTAAATGGGTGTCTGGGGTTTTTTAATAATTAGTAGAATAATATTAAGGTCTTAATGTCACAATTTAAAATATTTTGACATTTTTTGGAAGCCCCAGTCAATACATAATGGGGGACCCCATGAACTCACAGTTACAGTATATATGTTATGTTAAATCTACATTATGAGAAACAATTAATCCACATTATCTGGGGCAATTCAGCAACATGATTCTAGACATGCAAAATTCCTCACAGTTCCACATACAAGTTGCAGAAATGGACACTTGTTAGTATAGAAGCACTTTGCTGTTTCAGCGTAGCATCTGGCATCTTATCTCTTATCTTGCAGGTAACGTTTGCATTTTTCTCCTTCTGATCAGAATGGGGCTCACAGTCAAGAGGGTGTGTCAGACCTTGATGTCCTTCCCATGGTACACGTTGTTCTAAAGAGTATGTGGTACTTTATGTTAGAAATGCTTTCCGCTGTTACATTTTTTTTTGATGGGACTGGCCAATCAGAGATGTGCTCTGAGATTACAGTGAGGTATATTGTGATATCATCTTCAGCCACAGTCTCTTGTTGATGTGATGAGCTGAGTTTCTTGTGCAATACAAATGGTTCTGGGAACTTTAATTCACTGGGGTCATGTGACCTGTGCATGACTAAAGGAGAGGTACACTTGAAGTCAGGTCTCAGTAATCTATACCATCAGTGAGGTCTTTGTAAGTCACGTGATCTCTAGGGCCTTGTTTTCTAATACAAATACAGTAACACTATACAACCAAAGTGTTTCTCCCATTTGTTGCTCGTTGGTTTTCACAGGTGCTGCTACCAGATGTGTATCAAAACACTACGAAGAATATTGGCAGTTATGCTGTAAGACACAAAGTTTGACTCTACCCGCATATCAGAGTCCTGGGTATCAGTCCCTGCTACTGACTGGAGCACTGTGCGGCTCACCAAGCTAGATCATCGCAGCCGGGCTTTGCATAGGGAGTGCTGGTTCTCCTTGCGTCGGACGTGAATGCAGCTGGCCCACGTGTGTTCCTGTTTTCAGGACATGGTTCTTGCCCGTCCCCCCTTTCCTACAGTCCTGGGCCCTCCTGTCCTCATTGCTGGTGCACGTCCTCATACCTCAGAATCTTGTAGAGGACCCAGTAAAAAATATTAAAGAGGAGGAAGGCCAGGGGGAAGCCTGCTCGGGAGATGGTGTCGATTTTCTTTGCCCTGTCGACAAAGAGCTTCTTCATCTCCTCCGGGCTTTTTGCTGTTGCCTGGGCCGGATTTTGGAGGGAACTGCTGTTGGCGGCGATGGCTCCGTCCTTCGCCGTGCTGCAGGTGACTCCGGTGCTGAAGCTCTGCTGGCCCTCGCGGGGTTCCCCCTCCTGTGACATCGGACACAACTTGTACCTTGTGTTCGTCCATCACCAGACTTTTAGAACTAGCAGGACATTTTGGAAATCTGAGAGTCTTCTAGTCAGTTAACATAAATTCACAGTGTTTTGGAAACATCTTAAAATAACAGATTGTACTTGAAAGCTTTGTTTTATGGCTATTGTCCATATTTATTGCCATTAAAAGGCACTCAGTGTTCCACTCCACTTTATGGTGTAAGAACATTTTCAAAGGAGATTTTACATCTGATGCTTATTTACGGCAAGCTTTCATATGAAGACAGGGGTTTTTTCCTTGAAATGTATTTCACTCTAAGACGACCTGGAAACATCCTGAAAACAAGTATAAACTAAAATAAAAGTTACCTGCAAAATAAATTAATAAATATCTGACCCATATGCAAATATTTGTGCAGCATGAAAATATGACCGTAATGTGGTAGACGGAAAGGGTTTTCTGTACATGAAGTCACCATGAAAAAGGTGGAGAAGTGTGAGGAAAAATGGAAGGATGACACAACTTCGCAATTTAAATTAAAGATGAGGACAAAAAGCAAAACATTAGCATGAAGAAATGGGGGGGGGGGGGGTACTTCATTAAGGCATTATTAGAGAAAGAAACACGTTTAGATATATGACACTGCTATGATCACATAAAGACATGTTACTGATTTGAGGCAAACTTAGGGTTACCATATTTGGTGAGGTGAAGAAGAGGATGTGTCCAAGGATCAGAATATTAATGAGCTTTCCCGTTCACCAGCCAATCAGGTAGTGCTTGTCTCATAGATATTAATGAGTTTTCCCTAACCATCCTGTAAAATGAAAATTCACGTAACCTTACAGTTAACTCTCTTTTTACAATCTAAACACAGCTGACACAATATGGGTGTACAGGTCTTTCTCTACAAAGGTTACAAAACACTAAGCTAAAGTTTGTTAAACTTCAAGCAAATGACGCGATTCATCCTTCACGCAAAAAGAACGATGACGCGTGAAAGCGCCAATGGTTTCCGGACTCCGCACTCGTGAGCGGCGTGAAGGGACGCGTCGGGATGCGCATATTGTTTGAGTTTTAAACGTGCGCGTGAGCCTTGCAAACGCTGTGTGACGAGGCTGAGTGGCTGAGGTATATTGAAAATCGGTGCTTTTTCCTTCACCCGGATCTTCACTGTAACACTGGGTTATACAGGTTGCAGGGCTAAACCTGGATAAATTGAAACACCGCCCAGGCTAGGGGCCCAAAAAGAGAATGTGTCTGGGGAATCCCGGACGTATGGTAACCCTAGATAAAGTACTAAACTCTAGTATCTACACACCAATCAAAGTCCTATGCCGGGCTGAGTAAGACTAGCCATGCTGAATTTGACTCAGACATTTCCCCATCTAGCAGCGTGCAGCAACCTCGGTCTTGCTCTGAGTGCGTGCTCCGCACATCTCAGCCTCTGCAGTGCCGTTATGAATGATGACTCCTGGAAAGCCACTAGCCTTTCTGCTCTCCCGCTGTACACGTTACTGAGAAATGCCATGAGTTTTCAACATAAGCTTTTACTTAAATCATTTTCCCACATTTTGTGCTGCATCAGTCAAAGTTTTTCATTTTCTGTTCATTTCAGACGTTCCCACAGAATGAATATTTCACTGGCAGCTTCTGAAACTACATAGGAAACACATCACATACGAAATTCTTCACCTTTTTCTAAATTCCAGTTTTTTACAGCGCCATCATATATGCATGTTACAATTGTAAATATGTGCCTGTGTAATTAACTCCAGAGCTGAATTCCTAACCATAATGCATTCATTTGACAAAAAAATGAGTGATAAATGAATGAGAATACTGGGTGGGGGGAACAAACAACAGGGGGGCAGCCATCCATTACCCTGCTACAGGAGCCACGGATATGAGCCACTGGTCTGTAACTGGGCTCGGAACTTCTCGCGCCATTGGAACGCGGCACCGACTCACTGCTCTCATTCCCATCGGGCTTCCCATCAGTGGCCTTCGGTCAAGGAGGAGTGGGAGGAAGAGTGACAGGGAAGCAGAACAGAGAAGGGCATTTACCTCGCAGCCAAGAGCACGCGGCTACCTGACTGCGGTCGTGATACCACAGTATACACAAGCGAAGCAGGCGATTTCACAGAGACTGTAGGGAAGGCGCCCTGATCTGGATCACATAACATATTTTTATACTTATAAATCGAAGTGGTGGGTTACCCATAATCCAATGGGATCAGCACCTCTTGTCAGGGGTAAAAGGGGCGGAGGAGGTAGGATGATTCTGAGGGCCCCTGAGTGACTGGGGCCTAGAAAAATCTGGAACCTAATTGGACTGGTTTTGTGTTGTTGGCCCAGAATGATATGCTGTCACGGAGCCCAAAATCTCTAGCGGTGTCCTGGTCTCCTGTCACATGATACTTAAAATTTGGGTGGATACAGAGCTTATGAGAGCCTTTGCAGGTCATGATCAAAAGGACAGCACTGAAATGCGTGGTTATATGAGCAGGTGTGGCCTGAGGGCGCGCAGTCGAACCCAAATGGATAAGAAGCAGAAGGAGACGTGAAGAGGGAAACGGCATGAAAATTCTCGCCCATGTCCAGCGCCGACAGCTGACATTTTCTGGTGAACATCGATAGGATTGTGTGCTCACTTTTTTTTTTTTTTTTTTACAAAAAGCTGATGTAAATCCCTAAAGGGTAAGTATTGCTTTCAGGCAAGTATTGCTGCTCTGTAGTTAACCGGAAAACAGTCTACTGATGTTGTCTTACTGTTAATCAGATATCAGATTTCACATGTGCCGCGGGTGTCTGTCTTTATATATACAACCACAGGGTGTCCCAAAAGATGCATATGCCATTTAGCAAACAGGAAATCGTCTTACAAACCCCAGCAGAGACCACTTGTGTGCATATGGGCTGATGAATTTCAGTACTACTAAAAACATGCTGACAATGAAATCCTCTTGAGATCTCTGAGCACATGTATAGTGCTCACAGAAAGTATTGGCGTACTTGCTTAATTTTGTAGAAATGTTGCAAATTTATTGGCATATTTATGAATAAAAGTCCATTGACAAGCCATGTTTATCATGTCTGCACATATCTTCCGCACACATTTTCTTACACATTCAGTTCTGTTCTTACCATTTTCTATTAATTGCAGCTGTAGTCACTGGCTCCCAAATGAATACTAAACACAAATGTTGGTGTTTTGTTATTGCAAACGTGTTCTAATAATAATTAAAATAAACTAATAAATTTGCAATATTTTTACTGAATTAATCAAGTGTTCTCTGAGCACTGTATATACGATTTGCGCGATGTATGGTGTCTGAGTCCACATTTGAAGTTATCTGAGATTTCCTTTGTGAGGATGTCATTTTAGTCAACAGAAAAGCAGGATTTTTCCTCACCAAGGATATAATCGTTCAATGTCGTTTCTGCCCACTAGGCGGCGAAATTATCCCCATTATACACTTAGATTTCGTACAAAGGAGTAAAGGATGTATCGAGGTTTTTTTGCGATTTCAATTTGCCGCTAAATGCTCTGGTGAGAATATTATCTTCTCTTAAGTAACGCACGCCGTGTAGGATATTAAGCAGGAAGCCGCAGCAAACATATGAGTTTTTTTAACGACGGCTTTTCTTCAGGGGGCTGCAGTGCTGGAGGCCCCGACGTACCAGACTGCCTCCTTTGGGTAGGTGCTCTTACGAGCGTCCAGATGTATCAATCTGCATGATCACACCCACCTGTCTCATTCGAAAAAATATCAGGTCCAAGAATTCGCTGCTCGTATGCCCTCTAGTGGTGTCTGACAGTACTGAAGGCAAATTACTGGAAGGCCAGATTGGTGCCTGTACCCATGTTCTGATTCTGCTGCTCCAGGGCCACTGTGCCAAAACCAGACCAATACTTAGCCTTTGGTATCTCCGCCTTCATCTTTCTCCTCTTGTCCTCACACCTGGGTTTGAACAGCTGACGTAAAAGTTATCCCAGAAACCTGCATACAAACTGCCCCTTTGCGGATAAGGCTGACCACCCCTGTTTAGTGATTTCTGTGAGTATTGGTTTTGCAGAAAAACTGAATAGTGAGTGATGTTAAATTTCATTTAAAGCGGGTCGTACCCGGTTCCTCCTCCTCCGGTGGAACCTCAACAGCTCTTTGTGTTGCCGGGAGACGAAGTTGACAGCCGCGTATTCCAGCAGGGCGGAGAACACGAAGAGTAAACAGACGGCCATCCAGATATCGATGGCTTTCACGTAAGACACCTGCAGGAGTGACACAAGAGAATGGATGGGCAGTCAGTAACGCTGTCTGTGTAACTAACCGAAGTGCAGCACTCGCTGGTGAATCACTCGCTCATATTACCGTGTTCCAATAATAGAGCCTTTCGTGTCACGTGACCTGGCTTACAGTTTTAGTCATGCTGTTTTTCATCAGTTGGATATCTTCCTGAAACAAATCAGGCTAATTGACTTCAAGATCAGATTCTTCCCTACATAAATGGTTTCGTCATGCTCTTATCTGCTGTCAAAGGCTTGGTTCATGTGCACACAACAGGGCAGAGTTCTCGATGAAGAAATTAGAGGGGGGGCACCTTGGGGAGGGACGTCCTGGAGCCCGAACTTTGTGTTGTCATGGTGAGCACCGTGGTGATGCCAAGTGCTACGCGGGCCGGAGCAGCGTCCATGTTGATCCAGAAGGAGACCCAGGAGAGGATGACGATGAGCAGGCTAGGGATGTACATCTGGATCAGATAGTAGCCCATCTGTCGCTCCAGGTGGAAACGTACCTCGATGCAGGTGAACTTGCCTGGGCAATAAACGGAGACGGGTCCCCCGACCAGAATCACATGAGGAAACTGGCACAACATTGTGAGAACCCTTCCCTTTCACCCACAGCGAGTCCCAGGCAGCGAATGAAAAGCACTGCTGCCTTCGAATCTGAGCTATGTGTTTGGGAAATTTCAGGCGCTTTTGTGGGACGCATGCAGATTCGCATCAAAGTCGCGGTTATATAAGCGAGCAGCGACCACTATCCCAGACGATACGTGACTCTGGGGAACGTATGCCTGGCCTGGCAGCAGATGGCGGCGCTGCCTTGTCACTGCGGTCCTGGGTGAAAAAAAAAACACTCAGGCTTTCAGATCCTGCAGCCCTGGGGGTGGGAAGGGTGGGGGGGTTGGCTGTCACTTGGCTCGGTCTGGCCTGGGGAGCTCGCACCTTGACAAGCTCCTGATGAGATCCGGTGTGACTGGTGACCCGGTAATAGGGTGCCTGGCCCCTGAAGGGAACCTCATAAGAAAAATAAGTGAATAAATAAAATGAAAAGGAAGATGATTTTCCTTTCTGGGGGATAAAACGTCAGGACAGTGCGAGCGTATAGCCAGCTACTTTCTGACTCCTCAGTCTCTGGGCAGTCGTGGCCTGTGGCCAATGTGAACTGTGACGCATCACAGGGGGAATAACAGGGTTCCAGTTTTGTGATGCCCCCCCACTGGAGGTCATGACTACATGTTATTGAAAGACCGGGGTCAGGGTTGGGTTAATGGTAATGTTAACGATTTCTGTAAAATAAGCTTATAAATCAATATCAACTGGGGCATCAAGAGAAATGTGAAATGCTGTTTATTAGGCTGGGAGTCAATTAAAAAAATTAATTTATGAATTGCAGTTTTCTGTGATTAATCGCAATTAATCTCACTTAATATTAAACTTTACCATCATAAATATTTATATGTTGAATCTTAACTTACTTAACTTACTTAACACAAAGAGGGGTACATGGATCATTTTCCCAAACCTATTACCATAACATTCATTTTCTGTAATTTTTTTAATGAGTTGGAAGGCAGATTCAAAATATAAACTGTCAATTTTGCCTCTGGGATAGTTATTCTGTTAGCTATGTTACCATTTATGTCTGTAAACAAAAGTTTTCCATGAAATCCAGGGTTACTGAGGTGAGAAAAAAAGAAAAACTAACCAAAAATTGAGCAAAAATATACATCATGTACAAGTAAAGTTGTTTAATAATAATCTTATGCTGTAAAGTTGAAAGATTTAAACGCAGTTTATGTCTTTTTTTGTTACTGATTTTGACTACTTATTTGGGGAAAATCGTTTAAAAAATATTGTATGTCTCTATCTGTGATGGGCTGGCCCCCTGTCCAGGGTTGTTCCCTGCCTCGTGCCCATTGCCTCCGGAATAGGCTCCGGACCCCCCGCGACCCAGTAGGATAAGCGGGTTAGACAATGGATGGATGGATGGATGGATGGATGTATGTCTCTATCTCGTAATTGTTTAAAACAAAATAATCCAGGTAACGTCAGCCTTCCCTGTGAGGCGCGAGCTGAATGTTTTGATTTCAGCTTTGAATTCTGGGATTCTGTGTAACATCGCAACTTTGTCTACAACCACGAATGTTATAGGACTCCTTTAAAACCTATGCTCATACTATTCCTCCCCTTGGGCAACAACAAACCACATACATCAATGCGATCAAAGAAATATTAACACGTTATGACTTGAAAATTAATGCGAGGCGTTAACGCAATAAATCTCCCAGCCCTACTGTTTATATATCCCAGTAATTACTATAATGGCTGGGCTTGATTGGCAATCACAGGGTTTGATTGCGGGATCTGAAGCATTTCTTAAGAAGTACTACAAAGAAGTGAGGAGGCTCTTGGGTGTGGCACATCCAGTCAATGCTCAGAAGAGGTGAAGACTCTAGATAGTCTGTTGCTAACCCTCTGAACACCAGGAAAGGTTTCACACGCACCGGGAGTTTCAACTAAGCTTACACTTGGGTGACAACAGTCAAAGGAATTCAGTGATGAATATGTTTCTGATATACGGCTGTTAGGATATTCAGTGTCCATGTAGAAAGAGGAGGAGGGTGAACATGTATAGGGAAGCATTACTTAGAATAAATCCATAATTAAAAAGAGGAATGGGGCTGGGACACGCTTTTCCAATTACAAAATCACAGAGCCTCATCTTCAAAGCCCTTTCATACAACAAAATTCCATGCGTGTATTTTCCCCCCCATATTTTAAGGGTAACATTTCCCTGATTGGTCATAACCCTGTGTAGTGGTGGCTGCATGGACATGGAACAGCTTCTGGGAAATGGAAGGTGGTCTGCATTATTTACCCCTGACAAGCAGACACCATATTCTCCATACCATCCATGAGGATGTTCCCACGAATTTATAGTTTATGGTGAAAATAAACAAGTCTGCTAGCTTTGCATTGCGTCTCCCAAAGCTATCAGGCCTGGGCAGCAGCGGGTCCAGCCTGCTCACCTGTGTTGTAATGCTTGGTGCAGTAGCGGAGGTCCGACTCGTCCTTCAGGATGAACTGAGGCAGCGTGAGTCCCTCGGCCACCTGGACTGGTCCATTCTTCTGCCACTCGAAGATCAGGTCATTCATCGTGTAACCAACTGGGGGGGGCGCAGATGGGTCTGACCGTAATGAACTAAACTACAAGCTTCTAAGAATCCATATCATCTGCAGTAAATACTCATCAGCATACTAGTATTGCCCGGAAGCTAACAAAACAACTTCATTGTTAACCACAAGCACCTTGGTGGTTTTTATCAAACAGGCGTCTTGAATTGGACATGCTAAATTCACAGCCCATGTCAACTGCTTCGCCCGAGCTCATTTCACAAATGTAATCTTCCCTTCATCAGACGGGGAAAATATCCAGGCAGGTTTTCGCAATATTTCAACACGCTCTCAATACTGCCTTCATAATGTGAGGACCAGACGGCTTCGCCAGTTGCGGCGCGTAATGTAATAACACAAGGCCTTTGAATGAAGACAGATTATCACTGGAAGCACTAAACCGCGCTAGAAAAACATCCCCAAGCTTGTAAGTGCACGGCAAAGGAGATGGCATGTAAAAATGTGTAAATAAATCATGACAGATATAATTATGAAGAGCTTTTGTTTCCTTAAATAGCCCTGCAGGCCATTTTCTAGCTCCTGGCATGTCGGAGACGCTGGTCACCTCCCATTAGGGGCAGCATCGTGCCACTGGCTTGATGAAAAGTTACTCCAGCGAGGGGGATATGGGCTTTTATCTCTACTGTGGTGTCAATGATCCATGGTATAGCAGGCCTAGAACCCGGCTGCACTTTCACAGGTCTAAGAAATTCCTGTCTGTTGTCGTAGTTTCTGCAAGATATTTAATTGTTTTATTTTCCCCGAATTGAAAGAGAGGTCTTTGTACATTGTTTTTTCTTCAGCGGGTACAAAGTCATCTAATAAACATGGCCCATGCAAGCAGCGACAACTTAAAGAATTTGTCAAGCAACGGAATCGCAAGAAAGTGTAGGAGATCGATATCGGCGGTCTGCTGGACACCACACTGCTCATTATATAGATACAGCCCCCCCCACGGTACCCTCAGTTACCTAATACCACATGACTGCTGGCAATATGGCCTTCCAGGTCGAAATGAGCAAGCACAGGTGTGGCAAACTCTCAAAGCATCAGGAACAGATACTGAGCCAGCTGGGAGGGACAGGGGTCCCATTCTCCAGACCGGACATGGCCGGCACGGCCAGCTTGGATCTAAACCGCTGCTAATGATTCAACATTACAGCTGGAGGTAAGACCTCCATGCCATGAAGAGCTCATGAAATTTGCAAGTGACCTCATCACCGCCTCCAGAAGGAGTCTGCGATTTCAGGAGCTGCTGTGCCTGCCCCCTCGTCGTGAACTGCCCGAGCCCCGGGCTTACGTAACCGGGCTTTTTGACGCTGACTGGAGCGGAAGCGTAACTGGGTACTCACAGCTCTCCAGCTGCATGATGCACGTCTGCACGTCCATCGGGAAGTTTTTCAGGTCCATTGGGCAGGAGAGCGTCAGGGTTAGTCTGGGGCAAACAGTGTGGCGGCAGCAGGTGCAAAGACATCAACTTTATTTGTATAAACACAGAGCACCACAAAAACTGTTTATTCATGTGTCGGCTGCAATGAAAATATCAGCGCATTTTATGCAGAGAACACTAAATAGGGAGAAATACTAAGGCGGTGACAGTTGCAGATTATAGACTTCTTAAAAATAATATCTGCAGTCACGTGACATTCCTGCGACCATCTGCCTGCATGGTAACCACCGTCGCATGTAAAACTGCACCAGTGAAGCTGAACGCACTCTTAGGGCATGTAATCCATCTTCCCGATTTACATGTCAGCGGAACACATTTCCAGATGTTACATGGGAGTCCAAGTTAACTCCTGCCCAGGACAAATAATCGCTGAAGAGGAAATCCTTTCTCCTACCACATTCCTCTGTGAGTGAGCACATTCTGATTTTGCAAAGTTCGATGTGTCCTTGGGTGAATAAGGGAGGGGCTTGTGTTTCACTTCTTTAGCCAATCACAGTCTTCGCTATATGATGTCACCACATTTTGGTCCATTTATTTCTCATTTTCAAACTCAAGGCTTCCAGCCCTCAAGGCATCAGACCAGGGGCAGCGTGTGGCTCAGCAGGATAAGCCTCTATGCTGGTGATCGGAGGGTTGTTGGTTCAGACCTTATCATTTTGTAATTATTGTCATTATTATTATTACCATCATAAACTAAAGATGCACCCTTACATTGGTCTGTACAGCCTTTGCAGGTTTCATACGTTTTGTATCTTTGACATGTCCCTTAACAAAAGGCATACACAACAAAACTGGTACTTTTGAAATCTGTGCACCTTGCCGCTTAAGAGAAAACACTGGCTAATTAATGTGGTGATCTCATAGCATGATGACCGTGATTGGTTGGTTGGTTGACCGATTGGTTGCAGAAGAGAAACGTAAGCCCCTCCCTTTTTTGACCCAGGGACATGTTGATCTCAGGCCAAATCAGGACATGCCTGTGAGTGACCATACAATCCTAGGTTGTCTCTTAGCAGATGTCGCTCATGTAGAGGAACATGAACTTGGTTTAAAGGGCACTTGGAGATTTGTCCGTTATTAAAGTAAGGAATAAGTTGTTCATTCGACACACTCTCCTCATGCAGCAGCCAGGTAAAAGCCTAGAATTTACGATAAAACACTTCCTTCTGCCTGAAAACGGCTGTGGCCGCTCTTCAGGATGTGTTTTGTCTTTAGAGATTGGTGCCCTTGCTGGATGGGCATTAATGGTTAAGGGAACATTGTTTGTGATTCAATAAACAGTGGGAAATGTTAAAATGATGTGTTAAAGTATTAACGGCGCACTCACCTTATGGAGTAGAGGACATTGCCATTTTTGAATATCCTCAGCAGCTTGTTGTCGGTGGTGACCTCGTGGAAGTGTGCCCCCTTCTCGTTGGCGAAGAACAGGTCAGGCTTCCAGATGGAGTCCAGCATGGAGGGGTCCAGGTCCAGGGAGTCGTCTGGGTACTCGCTGTAGGCCAGGCGCGGGTCGTTCCATTGCTGCCGGAGGAAGATGTTCACCCGGTAGTCCTGAGGATGTGACTAGATGTCAGAGAAGTCTTTCGAGGAAGGAAATCACTTCCAGATGCTGAAACGAACTAGAACTTCTGGTCTTCTTTGTCAGAGGATGTAATGGTTAGATCCTTCAACGGGTGTTAGGAACTATGGTCCTCGCCAGCGGCAGAGCAAGCTGGTTTTAGTTTAACCTCTCAGGGGCATGATTTAAAAACCTGGAAATTATCTCAGCAAACTGACCCTGAAGTTGCAGATGTTGTTATTAATGAAGATTCCAGGAGCTACTTATAAAGATTATGCAGATAGCAATTCGTCTTATCGGGTCCTTTCAGATGCGGATCAATCTCCCTGAAAGTGAATTATGGAACCTGTGCGAATGCTATTTTCCTGAATTGCCTCTTGGACCATATCGCAGGATAGCCTCAGGCCAGTTTTTATGGCATGGAGCAGAATAGGTTCGACCCATTTGGGTCGAGGTCTGAGGTCTGAGGCAACTGAAAACAGAGAACAAAGCAAATAGAACTTTCAGGACTCCCCACACAAATGAACTGTGAACTGCAGTCGGTTCTGACCCAATAGGCTGCCACCACAGATTTACCCCCCATCAGTAGCTGCATGCCCTTATATCATTCATTAGTTTTCTTTCATTTAGCTGAATTTTGTAACATTAAATTTTATGTAGATTATCTCCCAAGGTTAAGAAATGCTCAATAAAAGCTATAAAAACTGGGACAATGGAGAATCTAACATGTCTCATTTAACAGCTGCTGGATGTAGATACCTTACTGACTTACCAGCACTATATAGAGCTCAGATTTTGCTCCAGATTTTGTTAAAATCCAGAATAGAATCTCCAAACCATATTTTAGTTACATAGTTAATTTGTATTGCATAATGAAACATATTTTAAAATTTGCAGTTTCCATTCTGTGAACTAATGAACATCTGGGGCTATTTCTCACCACAGCTGGAGTGGCCCAGATACAGAGGTCCAGCGTTTCAGATTGAAACCAACAAAGCAGAGTAAATGCAGGTTCAGTTTCCCGAAAGAGCCAAGGGAGAGAATGTGGAGTGCCCCTGTGACAGACCCTCATGAAGAATCAGGTTAGCGACTACAGATCTGTGTTAGTGATTTTGTGGGACTTATTTCCTTTCCTTGTCAGTGGAGGTTGGGGCTGGAGATCTGTCCTGGGGGCGACTACACTCATCAGCCTTTGGCTGAAAGAGCCGCTGAGGGCTGAGCTGAAGCAGCAGGTCGTGGTGAAGCTCCACTGTCACATGACATGTCAGGGGTCAGGCTCAAACAGAGCTGTGGGTAGGGCAGCTCCCACCAATCCTGGAGGGGGTGGGCTAAAGACCCAGCCTAGAACTCGTTACATGCATCAGCCATTCCCAATGGTCCATGTCCACCTCGTCTTCCCCATTATACCCAGGATATTGTCCAATCTCAGGGTGAGATGACCTCGCTCCTGCTTCTGGTGTGAAACCATCAAATGCAGGCCAAAGACAATCTGCTAATGTTGACACCCACTACGACCATGAGTGGCAACTGCATCTCTTAGCACATCAATGAATAATCCTCTCAGATTTGACTGCAAAAGCTTATGTGGTTCACGGCTGCAAAGTGTTTTCTTTGGTTAAGGCCAGTGGTGCGTCTCAGCTGGTAACGTCACCGGCAGCTGGTGAAACGACCTGGAAATGCATAGATGAGCCCTCAGCAGGAACATACCATTGTTGTTTCTGCGATGGAGCCGAAGCTGTTGATGAAAATGTTGCAGGATACATTTACTGGGGGGCCTAAAGAAAAGCAAAGCAAAGTGAGAGTCAGAAGGTGACAGGGCTGGGTGATGTAGGGGGCCAGTGAGGGAGATACAGTCATAGGAAGCTGACAGGAAGGTACCATTATTTTATTAAGTGTAGGGGGGTTCAGGGTTGCATTCTATGTAATTTTTTTGTCAGTTGTTTGGTTGCACTGCCTTGTCCCAGTTTCATGTTGCTTTATCTGCTGTCCTATCCTGGGTGCCACCCGCCCCTCCCCATAACTAGGCATAAAATTAAGGTAAATTCTAAAGTGCCATGTGGGGGAAATTCATCTATTCATTAGCAATGTAACATAAAACATATAATATAAACATACTGACAAACATGAATACAAGTGGAATGCAGAAAATAAATGGCAGTACCTTTGAAATTGGGTCTGATTCTGGCGTCGTACCCGGAGGTCTTCCCCATGAGCTTGTCGAGGAAGTCAGATGGTGACATGGGCACTGCTCTCCCGCGGGGGCTGTCTGGGTCCTTAGATGCAACTAGGCTGCGGCAGAAAACGGAGAG
>JAODKE010000055.1:9402080-9426206 GCA_026779605.1 Mormyrus hasselquistii
GGTGACATGGGCACTGCTCTCCCGCGGGGGCTGTCTGGGTCCTTAGATGCAACTAGGCTGCGGCAGAAAACGGAGAGACAAACTGAGGACACACACACACACACAGTCGGGGGGCATTTTCACCGCAAAGTGAGGTACAAATAATGTTCTGGCTGGTTCTATCAGTCACTTTTGCTCTTTAATGATTTGGATGTTCCCACTTACTTAGAAGGTATTCTGGGTTCTGTCGAAAAGCATTTAATCATTTACTAAGCTATGAATTCCTAAGTCAGGAGGCTACACATAGTATTGTGATTTTTTTTTTGAGTATTTTGTTTTATCTTTGCACACAATGGGACATGGTCAGTTACAATGCTGCGATTACATGTCTTAATTAAAACTCAAGAAAGTGAAAAAGCGGCCTATTAAATTTATTATCAGCTGTCGTCACGCTGACGTCAGCTCCCAGTGACCAGAAAGGCTAGCCTTCTGCAGGATGTCATCTTTTCTCTCAGGCTCTTCAGTCTTCCGTGCTCATTACTGCGATGACCACGAATTTTAAATTCCCAATGCGTAATGCGAATTCAAACAGCCTCATGGCCTTGTTTCTGAGGAAAAAAACAAACAAACAAAAAATAGCTACATTTTTAGGATGTGGTATTCTGACGAGCCAATAAACGTGTCACAGGTGTTCAAGGGACACTTTTACACCTGTGAAAAAAAACCCAAATTGGATACAGAGAGCAATCGTTTTGTTCATTTCCCTGCTGTGTGACACATGCTTGTTTAGTTTTTTTCCTGTGGACAGTCAAGCCAGAGCCCCGCCCCCGGGGTAGCGAGTGAGGCTATCGTCACCCTTTCAGCCCATCTCACACCCGGGCTGGGGATAGGGGTTGGGGTTGGTCCCAGCCAAGCGATGGTGAAACTCTGCCTAAGGGTGCAGCACAGTGTGTGGCATGACTGCTGGGAGACCTTTTTTTTAATTTTTTCAGATGGATAAATGCAGCCATCTTAGGGTTTGTTTGTTTGTTTAAGATGGAGCAGGCAGCACAGAGCTCGCCATGTGAACCTCAGGGTCGATCCCCGAACCCCTGTGTGCAACCTAAGCGATTCACAAGCGAATAGCTCTTTTTTGGAAATAAACATTAGGATTATGACACTGAGGCGGGAAGGCAGAGTTATGGTGAGCGGAGAGAGTAGAAACATGATAACAGAGGGGAAAAGACTCTTGGGTAATGAAGACAACAAAATCCCAGCATGCCTGGCTTTTGCCTTTGTGATTTCAGCCTATGCCGTGTTTCCGCCCTGTCCTAGCAAATTATCTTGGTTTTGGAAGAAAGTTGTTATTTTTAAAGCCCTGCTCTTTTTAAGACATGCTCTTCAAAAGCATGACTGTGAAGCCTCTCTATTTTCTTGGGCTGGAGACTAGCTTCTGTGCAGGGAAGGGCAGCACCGGCCGTTTCGCCTTTTGGAAAATGGCATCGCCTGCCCTTGTGTTTCAGCAGCTTAAGTGATGTTAGACTTGTCTGACCAAGATGAAGGGAAGCTAACTGCTAACTGAACCCAGAAACTGGTGTGGTGCTTCATTCACAGTAATGTAGCTTTATTTGTTTTGGTGTTAGATCCAAGTTGTAAAGCCGTACACTTATATTCAGACTCACTTTAGAATGTAGTTTGTTGAGTGACTTTTGATCAAATAGCGACTAGACTGTATGGGGAAAACGGGCAAAGAGCAAATTCTGACCTGACCTGATGTTTTCTCACTGTCAGAGTTGTTAACTTTGTATCTTTTCAGGCCATTCCCTTTAGTAAGCAGCTCTAATCCTTGAGTGGGGTGATGTAGGAATGTCTGTTGGACTAAACACTCCAGTGACTCCTTCACACTGTGCTTGCAATAAAAACAAGGGCTTATAGCCTAATCCTTAACCCTTCCGGCCTTAGTGTCTGGAGTGCATGTCTCTCACAGCAGTGGGGAACAGGGAGGCTACTGAGGCAGGAAGGAGGTCATTCCCACAGAGAGAGGAGCTTCTCCATTGGAACGCAATCATTAGCATCCTTAGCAACAAACTAATCTCTCTTAAAGGAATAACCATGAAAAGTACAGTTGGCAAGAGCAGCACAATTAAACGGTAAGTAACTTCTCCCTTGTAAGTGAATAACCTTGATCCATGTGCGCCTGCTATGTAGATGTTCAGATAATGTGCAGCCTTAACCCCGTGCCGTGGCTGCTCCTCCCTCCACACGCTATAGGCTGCCCAGGTGCAGTGCCCACTCACAATGGCATCCTGTCAAGCAGAGAATAGGTGCAAAGCATAGCCCAGATGCGGATCCACTCTGGCTATGCCGGCAGGAATTCTGTGAACCATCCCATGGAGAGATTCTGCATACATTTCACATGTGACTGTTTATCTCCCCAGATCTTGGGCCAGCATCAGGTCATCTACCTCACGAGGCAGCTTATAACCAGGGATGGACATAACTGGTATGCAAGTGCACATTCACCTTTAAAAGCCATACATGTGACAATCGATTGTTTGTAGTATAAACAATTTTATGTGCATTTGCGCAGCTATGACAAGAAAGTATCTTGCATTTTAACCCATATACCGCAAGTTGAGTTACCATATAAAGTTTAAAATGCATTACAGTATATTTTGTTTTCATATCAGCGCAAATGCACATAAAATAAAAACGCATTTACACTGTTATCACAATCGATTGTCGCATGTGTCATTTTTAATGGTGAATGCGTACTTGTGCACCAGTTATGTCCATCTCTGCTTATATTCATGCTATAAGTCCATGTTTAAAAACAAATCTGTGGGAAAATATAACATAATGCTTAGTCCTGTACAACAAACACAGTACACAGGCTATTAAAAAATAAAAATAAAACAGAAACCCAAAGGATCCAGCCCTATTCATATATGGACACCAATTTTCTAAGGAATCTCGCTCCATTGTATGTGTTGCCGTGCACCCTTGTCCTCAGCATGATTTTAATGATGGGAAAAGACTTTAAATTGGTCTGATTCATGCAGCTTTTTTCCTCGGATAGTTCCTGGATAATGTGGAGGCAAAAGCCAACAGACCTTGTGTGTTTCTGCTTGATAAGGCTGACAAGACCTTCCACACTGTACGCACTCTATGTCCCAATCTAACACACTGAGCATGAAGGAAATGAACAAAAACTTCTCCCAAGTAGGAGGAACATGGCATTGTGGCTTAGTGGCTGTTTTTGTGCTCAAATAAGCCTCCCGGGGATTCCTGCCTCAGCCAAACAGAACCTCGCCCATCGTTCTGCTTAAATGTATTTCCACTCTTTCTCTGTGATGCAGTTTTGTTACAGTGCAGAAGATGTAAGCTCAGTAGCCGAAAGGGGATGTCGGTTTGGTTTCATTGAACGACCTCCCAGTAATTTTCACCTAGGAGGCTTAATCCAGGCCCGCTGTGTATCATGCATCGGAAACACACGCAGTTTTTACATTGCGCACATCCTTTCACACTCGTTGTATTTCAAGCCTTCTTGAGGCATGCTGTCATTCTGTTTGGACATTTAATGTAATGGATTTGGCGATGGAAATGGACTGAGATGCTGTCATGCCAATTCAGTCGGCATTTCTCATTTTCTTTGTAAGAGCCTGCTGTGCTCAGGAACTTCGCTGTCACAAATGTAGTGCATATTTTTTTTCCAGTGGTTAGTAAAAAGTAAACAAAAATCACACAGGAAATTTACAGTGAACCAGTTTCTGGGGAAAAAAACGGCTGGCAATGCTATCCTGGGGACTCTAAAGTTATGGAATTGGACAGCCTGTCTCTGTCTTGCATGTACGTTTTGCTGAGAGGTCATTCAGATGCACGTTGCCGTATTCTCTAGTCAGAGCGCATTGAATAAGTCATTAAAGAGCAGGAGACATCTGTGGACAAATGCCACAGTTTTCACCTGCAGTCAGACATGGAGCATTTCAAGACCTGGAGAAGACAAGATGGACAACAGGACAGTGAGAGGACAGTGTACCATGTACTGTAAAAAAAAACCAGCCAGACATCTGTGTTTTCAACTTAACATTAGAGGCTGTGTATGGGGGGGGGGGGGGAAATCACAAGAAACGAACATTTATCTCAGACAGATCTTTTCCTTTGTTGAAAGATTTGTCTGAAGCCATTTGCACGGCACACAGGCATGTGACACAGCTGCAGAGCAAAAGTTACACAATGTTCTTTGTGTTAAGCTTACCACTAGCAATCGCTATCGAAATGTCTCTGAAACAGAGTAGAATGAAACATGAAAGTTCAGGTAGTGGTCTGTGGACTCTGTGCCCCAAAGGGTCTCCAAAGCCAGTTAGAGCAGATTAGCAATTAAAATACTCCTTATTATTCATATATTATCCCCGTATATTTCATATATTTTATGTATTATTCACTCACTCCTATTCTACCCTGTTAAGTCTTGGATGACTCGATGAAAGCTGTCTACAGAAATCATCTGGAGATGAGTGAACTTCTGTCCTCTGCTTTACTTCTCAGGCTGCATGGGTGTAGTGCTTCTTGTTAAAGCTGGTATTTTATGCCAGCCATCATCCTGCACTGACAGCATATGCCAGCATTGGCGAGGGTGGTATTCGGTCTGTCTGGCGGAAGCACAGATTGAGACGATCATATGGACCGAGGGGTGATGTTTATGAGTCACCCTGCCGTCTCACCTTCACTGTATGGAGATGAGGATGTCCGGAATAATCCTGAGAGTTGCTTTTCTTTGTTGTTCTTACTATAGCTCCTGCTTCATAAATCTGTCATCAACAGAATAATTAACTTACTAGGCTGTTTGGGGCCCTGGAGTTGAAAACCACTAGCATACCACACATTCTTAACCAATGAGTGACAGACCTTCCTGTGAACCCCGCCTTGACCCCCAGAAGGAGCATAACCCCACTGACCCTTTGCCTACTACACTATCTCAGTGTTGTTCACGTCAACTCTTGGGAGCTGCCAGAACCAGACGGGGGCAGTGGGGAAGCAGTTGAAAATAGCATCCAAAACCCTTAGAGTGCAAATCATACCTGTCCCCCCCCCCCCCATTTCACCACTTTCACCCATTTTTTAATGGCTTGCTTCCTTCTTGGTATGTAGTAGCACAATGAGGTCATTTTAGAGCTCCGGGCATAAAGGGGGATGTTGTGGACTCAGACACCAGAACCCAACAGTGGATAAATTGCCTGGGACAGGCATGGGGAGCTGGTGCTCAGGGGTCACAGGGTGTCCTGGTTTTCATTGTACTTTGTTTACTGGTCAATTGAAGATCTAACCTTATTTGATGTTCTAAGCGTAACTGAAGGGAACTCAGAAATACCACAGCCCTCAAGGGCTGGAGTTCCCCATACCTGCAATGGGCCGCATCCCACTGCACAAAGAGCATCCACTCCAGTTTTAATGACTCCATAATCAGGGCTAATGCCATAAAACAGAACATAAAACCCCCACTTTAATCTCGGCACTTCTCATCTGAAACGGTCTTGTGTGATCACTGCTTATTGGCTTAGTCTGAGACAAAGGTTTCACTCACATTTTTTATCAACGCCAGCAGATTGGTTTTAAATCTCCCTTTTTTTTACAACAATAATTATCATGGGATTAATTAGAACCAAATGACCGAATAGGAAAAGATGGAATGATAATGCTCCTCTCAGCAAATCACCTGGGCCAAGCTCTGCATGGCTGGATTTTAAGCAGATATAAATTTCGCATGTCAGAACAAACTTCTGGGACTGCTATTGATCCATCACACAGACATCATTTATTCCATGGGCATATACCATATCTAAGCACCAATGAGAAATTACTTTATTCCTCAGTGGTGAGATACTTATGAAATTTAATTTTAAAAATAATTTGGCGCAAGACAATCATTTTTGGATGGGTGTCAATAATCCCAGATTCATGCCTGCTGCCAAGTCAACAAATCAGTGCCAAAAAGATGACTCATTGATAATGACCTGTCCTCAAAACACAGTTCTGGAGGAAGGGCAACACTGAAATGGTTAACTGCTACAGAAAGCATTTCATTGGCATCATTTTAGTTGCATTTGGCCAGCTGAAAGCCGTTTGTGATCGCAAAACGGCAAAGCGCGAGTACCAAATGGGCAAAGGTCACATGACATTTGAGTCGTATGCAAAAATGCATTAATATTTTGAAAATTGTGTTTTGTTATTATTATTATTATTTAAAATGATTGAAATGGCAGGTATTGCAGTGGCATGTTTTTAGAGATGCCACCGAAATAATGGTGGTGCTGAACTGTCGCTGCTCTCTCTCTTTGTGACAATATTGGATATGACTGCCAGGGGCATGTTTGCTCTTGTAATGCTGGATGACAAATTCTGCACGCTGGGACAAGCTATTGTGCTGTTAGGGGAGGCCTACATGAGCAGTGAATTGTATCAGTAACTACATTTATCCATCTGTCCTTTTTTCAACAGTCGCTTATCTAATTAGATGCTAGGTGATTCTAAGCGTATCAGTCTGATATATTCATAAGGAAGTGACACAGTGGTTTCATGCCTCCTGGGTTGTAGGTACAATTCTGAATTTGGCTCTGTGTGAGTGGGGTTTCTGTATTCTCTCTGTATTCATGTGGAGTATCTCAGAGCACTCTGGTTCCTCCCTGTAATTCAACAACAGGTTAACTGGTGTCACTAAGTTTCCCATTGTGCATGTCCTACAATGGGCTGACCTCCAATGCAAGGCATCCCCTGCCCTGGGTTTTGTGGGATTGGCTGCTAACATAAATTTGGTACCCATTTTAAAAAGAATGTGGTATATATGCTTTGAATATAGTAGCAGTGAGCTTCTTATGAAATGCCCTCCTTCGCTAGATACAGCATAGCTTTAAGGAAAAAAAATTAAGCTGCTTACTTCAAAAAAAAAAAATTGTTTTTGGCCGAATCAATGAAAAATATCTCAAAGGCTCACTGAGGCATTCAGAAATGGTACCAATTACTGTTTGATAGAAGGGATACACTAGCTGGTGACAGTCCAAAGGAAAGAGAAACTATGCAAGATCCATATTTTATAGATTCTTTGTAGATATCTCAGTAGCAGCCATTCAACATTCTGTATTTCTGCTGTGTGCAAAAATTACAAAGCTATAAAATTTCCCTTTAAAAATAAACATCATAACATTTTTTTTGCTTGTTTTTTTTTTAACTGGTGGACAGCAGCTGTGCAGGTCCAGCCAACAGATCTGACGAAGAATACAGAAGTAAGTGCATGTTTATGAGTGACGACTCACAGCCATTGACGTCTTTTTACTCTTACATTTATTAAATTTATTCCTATACTAGATGTGATTTGCATTTAATAGCATTTACATGACATAAACATTACTTTTGTTTCTCAATACTCCAACAGTATAAATGAGTATTGTACGTAGAAAAAACAATCAAAATAATCACAGAGAAAAATAAATAAATTTGAAACCTTTTTGGACGGTACCTAAGAAAATAAGGATCACCTGATCTAAAGCACTGAATAGCCAAAAACCGGGACCTGGAATAACGAGAACAGACCACATGGCACTCTATCCTGGCGCTTATTTGGTGCCTGGGGGATTGCTGTTATCCACAGCCCTGGTTTAATCTGAATACCTTCTGGTCCCCTGGGGCTCCTTCAGCTTTAATTTCGACCAAACGGTTATCACTTCTAATGGTTCTGAGTCTCCCATTCCCTTGGCTAAATGTAAACTGTCAGCCAGCTATTGGACAAACTATCAATGGAGCTATTCTGATGATGTCACCGCTTGGGGTTTCTGGTGCAGAGACAGCACTGGGTAACAATCAGACCTTCTTAAAAAGGCAGCAGGCTGAAATCCCAAGTTAAAGGGAAAGCGTCGATGTGCCCTTTTGCCATTGTGTCTCGTATATGAACAGCTCCTTATCTGAAGAGACAAGGCATCCTGAAAACATGAACAGTGCAGTGATTGGGAATGGGGAAAAAATGATGAACAGTGCAACTTTGCTTACCTCTTTACTCTCAAACGATGAGAAATAAAATGTTGGGAATAAACATAAATCTAATATCTAAATCTAAATAACAAATGTTTTATTTATTATCACTGCGTGGCCTTTTAATACACAGTTGAAAACAATGTTTAAAGGATCACTGTACAATTATCAGGGTTATTGAGCTAGGAAATGAATGCATTTACTTAACCATTTTTCCTGTTTGGTATTAATGTCTGGGAAAAAAAGACCATTTAATTGTACTCATACCCTAGCCTGGGGATTTTCAACCCTAAGGGGTCCACAGAAAAATTGCAGGGGATGTGCAAAATCATTTAGTAAAATTTGAAAAAATGCATCACTGACGCTGTCATGCACTCTACACGATGTGCGGTACCCAGCAGTACTGTCCATGGAGAAGTAAAAAGTAACAAGTAGCGCAATGTACTGTTACCATAAACAGCAATTTACAATTATGACGAAGATTGATTGAAATATGCCTCAGTCCTCTGGCTTCTGCTTTGAAACATGGGATCTCTATAATTTCAGGCTATTTTGGTATGCATAGCTAGCTGTTAGGTAATTGAAGTCCACACATTAGCTGTCACTTGGTAGAGCTTCACCGGCCACTCATTACATTTATTTATTTAGCAGACTTTCTATTCCAAGGAGATGATAATACATCAGCATGCAGCTGTCAAGCAGCAAACATAGCTACAGCTAGGTTTGGCTTCCAATGACCTTCTAACGATCTTGTTAGTTGAGAACCATTGTTAGCTGTTGGTACAGCTTCACATACTAGCTGTTAGCTGATGGTAGAACTCCATATATTAGCTTTGTCATCTTCCAGGTCGAGGACCAGACTTTAGCAGATGTCTCACGGCTCACTTTTCAAATCCTGCTCACAATTATTTGGACATTCATAAGACACATTTGGCCCTCAGTACAAAAGAGGTAGTCTGGGTCCAAGCAACCAGAGGAGGTAAGATCAACTGATCAGATGTCTTGGTCCCTCTGTCTTGGTCCCTCCTTTAGTTGCTTGGACCCGCCTCCTGTACAATCTGATTCGTTATCTCTCTGAAATAATCATTTTTTTTCTTCTGCCCTCAGAACATTTTTGTGTAAGTAAAACTCCCATGAGCTTTTAGTAATCTCTCACCATGGCATATTTTGGAGCAAAGAAATGTCCTAAAAAACATGTCTGTCAAGACATCTAAGCTTGGTCAAAGCTAATAAAAATGCCTTTTACAGATGTGAGAGAAATGCTTGGCAGTCTTTGTGAATAAATCCCTTGTAGCAATTCTGTCATGACTGTGATGGCAAGGACCTTTCTGATGTCTGAGTAGGCTCATACAATTGCATGCAGTTATTATAAAACGTCCCAGGATTTTCTTTGTAGGATATATCAGCAACAGACCATAAATTCTTTCCTTGCAAAACACCTCTGTATTGTGGAGTGTCTATCTCTGTCCCTGGCATATTCCATAGATCAAATTCCTAAAATACACTTTAGCAAAATAGGACATTAAGCCTTCAGTTCAGCTCCAATACAAAAATACCACAGTGATATATACACAGACATCAAACCGGCAGATTTATGACAGCTGCTTTTAAAATATTCTTGAAACATCACAATGTCTATAAAATGGCAAAATGCTTCAGTTACAATGGGGAAATAAGCACAAGGTACATCAACAAGGCTTTGGTTAGTGATTACAACCAGCCCTGTTGTAAACACAGGGCAGGGTGATACATAACCATCATCAGGAAAAACAACTATCTCCATAATATATAATCATTGCAAAACGCATTACACCTACCACTAAATTAAGCTGTCTCTACGTGATCCTGAGTGTATGTTTTATTTTAAACCATAACCCGAAGGAGAGGAGACTACTTGTAGGGATGCAGAGAAATCCTACAAGAGAAAAGAAACTAAACTTCATTCACCAGTTTTTATTACTGCTGTTACAAAGGAATATGGGGCCCCTCGGGCTTACACTCTTACTGTGCCCAAAGCATTTAACTGGGACACAAATAAGGCAAATGTCAGTTCAGCAGAAGCATGAGTGAGACTGTCCTGAAAATGAATGTGTTACAGAAAAATGACTTCAAAATGATGGATCACCATATCATCCATCAAGCACTGAAAACTGAGTCCATGTATTAAATGGACTTATCTGAGAAATGGTGCTGCAATAATTACTGTTAAACCTTTACCGTTGTGAGATTTTGTTGCATGCATCTGATTTAGGGATTTTTTGATGATTATAATCAAAAGCGTGAACCTTTAAGACATACTATAAAAACACAAAATAAATAACGATGAACCAACATTATAGTTAATAACTTTATAGGTTAGGAAGACTACTCGAACCGACACCACATCGGTACAATATCAATGTTAAACTGTTAAATGTACTTTGCTTTACCGATCCTGCTGAATACTTTTTTACATTTGGTCCACTGTATTCACATGAGACACACTGCTTTGTGTAGCATGTTAAATAACGAGCGTTAATGCAATCTACATGTTAATGTTCTATTCATTTGCAAAAATCTTTCTGGCACCAATTATCATTTCATGTAAGAAATACTGTTGAAATAAAAAAATATTAAATATTAAAGTTAGTATGCGGCATCGAGAACATCCTTAAAGTAAACATGTCCCTTTCTCCGTGAACTTCTTATGTGGTGATTGCCAATGTCAAAGCACTCAGGGGGGCAGAAGCGACAGCTGGCGGGTTGCACCGAGCAGAGCGGCAGACACGCAGCGGCACCTGTTACGCTCCGGAGAGATGCGCCGGATCTCCGGCAAGCCGGAGCAGACCGAGACCGTCAGCGCGAGCATCTGCCGCGCGACCCGGACCCCCGCGAGACATCACGCACGCGGCAGGGCTCGCGCTCCCCGTGCTGTGACGGATCATAGTAGTGAAATAACGGATCACTTTCTGGATAATTGCGGGTCAGTGGAATTTGCATGACAATTAATTAATGGACGAGTTCGTATTGGAAATCAACACAGTCGATCAATTAGATTATTGTTTAAATATAATAAGTTAAAAATTTTTAATTTTTTATTTCATTTATTTTATTTTAAAAGAGAAGCAGAATCCAACCATGATTGTCTGACAGTATGAAAACGAGACACCGTACATAACTATAAGCTAAACGATTAAAATGGTCATATTTACTTACCTCAGTAAGCCCGCTATTTCCCATGCAAAGAATCCCCAGACAGCTACAGAATGCAGCCTTTTCCAACTCATCTCAAGAATTTAGTAGTGAAGAAGCATAGCCACCACAAAAAACTCTGCTCTTTAACAACACTTCTGGATTTGTGACTTCAGAACCCAGGACAGCGCCACAACTGTTCTGCCCTCAGTCCAGTAAGAGGCGCTTCGGGGGACAGCAAAACCACAGCGGCGGGCATATTCCACACATCATAAGTGTTTCGGAAGTACGCGGGTAACGGCTAGGTAACAGCGGCGGTGGAATAACGCTCAAACAAGTGAGACGAAGGGGACGGCGACGGAGCGGCGCGGCCCGGGCGCTTTTGCGCGCATCAGTTACCTCCGCGCGCTTAGCGGTGGCCACAGCCAGATCCCGCCCAGCAGCGCGCGCCAGACTGACATCGCGTGCCTTCACACGCTCTATAAATACCGCACGGGGCGCGCGAAGCGCTCGCGCGGAGGTCTAGCTGTCGTTTGAAACGTCCGCGTGCTAAATTAGTTTATTTTATCCCTGCACAAATCGACGGCATAGTTAGTGATTAATAATTAGGCTTTAGCTTACATGTTGTGTTTGAATATTAAATAGAAAGACAGAATTTTGAAGGTAAGGGTCACTGCAGTCAATTTGAACAGGTTTGAAATGATTTCTAGCTGCTACTGCTAGTGTTTTGCTTGATAATTAGGACAATTCCAGAGCCTGCAGAAATTATGGGATTCAGATAATAAGAAAAATTGCTTGAATATGAGCTACCAAAAGCCTCGTGTAATATCCTCAGAACTGTTCGTCGGCAGGTGCTGTGATTCGCAGACGGTGGGTGGGCTGATGGGAAAGATGGGATCTTACTCCCGCAGCCCCCGAGTACAGCACACATCTAGTGAGTTGTGTTTGTGGGAGTCCTTGCAGCTCCCTTGATGCATCATGCCTTTTTCTCAGGCGTGGATGTTTATACAAAACAGTGTGTACCTGAGACATAAATTGGCCCACGCAAAGTGACCCTCTACCTAAGTTCAGTGTCTGGATGACAATATATTGCTATTTCTTAATCGATGGGACGTGACACGACGTTCTAAATTCAAAAAGATGGTTTATGTGTATAATGGAAGATAAGATGGAAGAGGACATTATCAAATAGAAAAGATGATATTTAGCGGCCTTTATTTGAATTAAACACAGCCTTTGGTTGTTTCTATGCCATTGTTCAAACTGATTTATTTTCCCTAATGATTGCTGATATACACTGTATATTGCTTGGACTTAATAGGTGGGCTTGGTGGGAGGGAACATGACGAGTTCCGGGGGGAGGGGGAGCAGTTTCTGCCTCCCATTTTAAATCAACTCCTCCAATTATAACAGCCTGTTCAGTCACGCGCTGCGAGAGCCCCAGTATCCTCCCCGTGTTCGGAATTGATTCTTTCCAGCTGTGATAGATTTACAGCTGGTGGAGACTTCATTCCCTTGGACAGACATGTTTTAAAGGTCCATCCGAAACCCCGCCCCCTCCCATGTGAAGGGCGATGGTCCGTCGTCTCACACTGTGTGGACACTTCAATAAAATAATTAAAAGCTTAGCCAGAACGAAAATCCATGCAACACACTTGATGTTATGCATCACTGGGTTTCGGTGTCCTTGTGTTGCACATAGACTTATTAGCCTCTGTGAATAGTATCATTCATTTGTAAGAAACACCTTGATTTCTCGTATAGCACTATGGGGTGATTCATTGCAAACCCCCAGTGCAAGGCCTTAATCTTGTCAGATCTTGAAATCTGAGGTCTGGGCTTGTGTACATCAAACAAACTTGAAACACCTCTACCATACAACTCCTGCCTCTGGGATGTAGTTGCCCAAAAATGGAGATTTCCATGTGATGAAGTCCTAAACTCATTTTGCTTCTGTCCTCCGTACTGGGAAGTGCGCATCCGTGTTTGTGTGAAGATAAAAGGGATTCCCCACTTCGCCATTTTTGACAGGACTGTCAGCTCTCACGCAATAGCAGGGCCCTAGGACATTAGAGCTGTCAGACCACAGGTCCTGCATTATCATTTCTACAGGAATCACAGTGGCTGTAAGTGCAGTGCACACTACAGGCCTACAGACGGGATTAGATTTACAGTAAGTGTCATGCTGAAAGGTGAATGCCCCAGTTTAGTGGTGTCTCGTAATTAATCTCCCCTTGTGCTCTGCATACTAAACGGCAGTTTATTAGGGGATGTCACAGCTATAGCCGGATGGAGTGGAAGAGGTCAGAGCTCACATCTCAGCCTGCATGGTGAAGCCCCCCCAGCTGCCCCTGCTGGATTCTGACAGCATTGGGGGCATCGTGGTCCAAGGAGGCCCCCAGATCAGCTGATAACCAAGGTGATGTTCAAAATCGTCGGCTCCAGTTTTGTTAAAAGCTGCCTGACTATCTCCGATGTTCTTTCACGGGTCGTGAGCAACCGTATTAAGGTGTCTCTCTTCCGTCTTTCCCACCACGAATGATATGCTGGAGGGAACGCGTGTCTTTTTTTCCCACGCATGTGTGTGTGACAGATTCGCTGCTGCCGCATGTAATTGCTCGGGACGGCTTCTGCTAGAGCCCCTGAAAACTCCACGGGCGCTTGCAGCATGGGTGCCACGCTGCGGCTCCTTATTCCCGCACGTCTTTCTGTGAAAAGGCCGAAAATTGAATTCGTTCCCTGCAGCATAAAGGCAATGACACCTCCGGCACTTTTCAGGCAAAACTCTAGTCCGAGCAGATGTAATTTTTTTTTTCTCCTGCGGTTATTCGTGCAGCGTTTATTGGTCTATTTTGGACTATCCTATTTTCATCTGGTCCAATTTGCTGCCATTCAATGAATTTGTCTGGAGCACTGGTTTCCCTGTCTAATGCGTCCGCCGTGAACACAGCCAGGCTGAAGGCCTCGCTGGGAGATGAAAATTTGCCTGGATTACAGAGATGGCTGATCACATACGCAGACACACACAAGTCAAGTCATGTCAGAGGGCTTTATTGTTATACCATCCATATATGGAGGGGGGGGTTTCCCAATGCAGGCAGTTCCAAGGATATGAACATGATCCATTCCCTAAGTGTGCCTTTAGGGGTGTACTCACACAAGGTGATCTGTACCGTGCCCAAGCACGTTTGACCCCCCCAACGTCCAGTTCGTTTGACTAATGTGACTGCAAAACTGTACTCTGGCCTAGAACATTATGTGCAACGTGGGTACGAACCAGCAGGGGGGGAGGGGGGCAATCGTGCTCAGGCACGATACAGGGCAGGCAAGCCAAATGACAGAAGTCAGAGAAATAACAATACAATTTATAATAATAATTATACAGTAATAATAAAAGTAACTACATCGAGTATTGTACTATACCTTTAGCAGAAGTACTGCTGAAGTGTCACAAGTGTGTCATTGCACTTTATGTTTGCACGATATTAGCACACATGCACTTTATGTTGTCTCCTGTTACACACGTGCACTCTTGTACTTCTGTTGTCTTGTATGTAGCACCTTGGTCCTGGAGAAACGTTGTCTCGTTTCATTGTACACTACTGTATATTGAAATGACAATAAAAGCCACTTGACTTGACTTGACTTGATAATGTAGTGCGCGTTTTCGTTATGACGAAACTTTCTGTTTAACTTGATTTTTTAATATAATAGATTTTACGGCAGTCCGTTCGTAAGCACGTTCTTAACCCTGGGAGTGCCTGCAGTAAAAGTGCGAAACACAGGAGAGTGTGAAACAGGGGACTTGGGTTTTACATGCATGACACAAGGATTTATTTACATAGTGCAATGTGAACGTAAAGAATAAGTAATACAGCAGCAGCATAATGGGCTGGGAAAACACACACAGATTTCCCTTTATCGGAGCACCCATAATTTCCCAATTTAGTCATGCGAACTCATGCCGTAAAGCGGACAAGTCCAAACCTTTGTGTACCCCTGACCTGCGTCAGCTCGCTGCCTATGATATCAGGACATCGCTGTTCACACAGACTTCACACCCTCACACACGTGATTCACCGGCAAGCCGTTGTACACGCTTACCAAAGCATTCAGACACACGTTTGGATGCCTTCCTCTCGCGGGCCCTCATCACCTGCAGGCCCCGCCCCCCGCCCGCTGTGTGAGATTACGCCACGGCTCCGGTTGAGGGATGGAGCCGTCTGTCTGTACACACAGCGGCCCACAAATCTCAGCTGTGGAAATCTCGGCTGACTTTAGGCTCTGTTGACACACAAAACATTTTCAGTCCCCTGAGAACTTCCAGTCCTGCTTGCCAGATGGCACCAGACATACCTAAACCACAGCCTGAACTTGAATGCATTTATTATGTGCGATACTGTCACTGCCTGGCTACCATCTGACACGGCCTTCTCTACCCTGGAGTTGCGTGATGTGGCACAGCACAGCATGGCACAGCACAGCATTGCAATGCACAGCATAGCATAGTACAGTACTGCACAGCATAGCAATGCACAGCACAGAACTGCATAGCACAGTACTGCACAGCACAGCAATGCACAGCATAACACGACATAGCACAGCACTGCATAACACAGTACTGCACAGCATAGCAATGCACAGCACTGCATAGCACAGTACTGCACAGCATAGCAATGCACAGCACAGCACTGCATGGCACAGTACTGCACAGCATAGCAATGCACAGCATAGCACAGCACTGTATGGCACAGTACTGCACAGCATTGCAATGCACAGCACTGCATAGCACAGTACTGCACAGCATAGCAATGCACAGCACAGCACTGCATGGCACAGTACTGCACAGCATAGCAATGCACAGCATAGCACAGCACTGTATGGCACAGTACTGCACAGCATTGCAATGCACAGCACTGCATAGCACAGTACTGCACAGCATAGCAATGCACAGCATAGCACAGCACTGCATAGCACAGTACTGCACAGCATAGCACAGCACAGCATAGCACAGCACTGCATAGCACAGTACTGCACAGTATAGCACAGCACCGCACCACATGGCACAGCACAACAAAAGACTAATCATTATAATAACTGGGGGGGAGTTATGGGGGGAAGGATAATGCAGCTTTCACAAAATCTCTCTGATCGAATAACAGTTGTCACGGGACAAGAAGCACAGTTTTCAGGTGCAGGCAGATTATGAAGATAAAGCGTTCTTCCAGCAACTCCTAGTCAACAGCACTGAGCCAAATAGAGCCGACAATATCCCCCTATAAACAGCTGTGGCTATTACACATCTAAGTGTATCAGAGAACATCAATAAGGTCCATCACATCACATGGTCCTTCACATGGGAATCATCATGCACACCAGTGAGTACGTGCTGCTGGCCTGATTTGTACACAGTTGCCATTCTGGACATCAGCCACGCATTCAATCTTAGGGATTCCTGTCACTAAAACAACCTTCACAGGTTTGAGCCTGAATAGCCGTAGTAGCCTGTATTCTTTACAGGGATAAGTAATGCGTATCCTGATAGCAGAGATTAAGCTTGCTGGCAGCGCCTGTCACTGCTGAATCTGCTTTACCGGTAGTTACGTAATCTAGAAAATATGTGTTTGTGCAGTTTAATAATAGGGCTATTCACAATCTGAGATTCTACTCATACAGCCTAAATATAGGGTACTCTGAAACAGCAGGAAGCAGAGCGCAGAATCATTGGTTACTAAGTATTTTAAGACTATGTATTGAACTTCAGTTGGAGGATCCTAGTACAAGATTTTAAAAAGGAGAATACAAGCAAGGACTTGCACTGTAAACTGTAAACAACATTTGTTAAAAGTAGCGAATTACAGCATTTACAACTGCTGCTCTTAATGGAAAACCACCAAGGAAAATCAACCAAAGTGAAAAAAAACGTTTAAATAATAAGCAGACTCGATATCGCTTCATTGGTGTCAGTGTTGCTGCAGCCAGCGGTGTCTTACTGACTACAGCTGCACGGAATCAGGCCAATCTGAAGGTTTGAGCCAACCACTTGATTTAGCTCTGTTTGATTGGCTGTTACCTAGGCAACGGTAATAAACCACCACTTCAATATAAGGACTTTGGATGGCTTTCACGTTATTTACAGTTAGGGATTGCAGGATGCTGGATTTCGGGTTTAGGCACATATCATCTGTTTGCTTTCGTCTTACCAGGCAAAGTGAGAACATCAAACTATGATTTTTATTGGAAGACGTTTGTTTACTTTTTTCTTCTTTTTTAATTAATTATTTAAGGGATCTGACCCAGAGAAAACTTGGAATGGTTTTTTCAAAAGTGTGTTCCCTCCCCCTAGTCAGTTGTAAAGTAATTAAAACAAAAGGCTGTAGCAGATTAATGTTTAAAAGTTTTGAAATGTCTGGACAGCTGCCAGCACCGAAATGGCAAATATGTTATGCAGAATAATTAATGGCTGCAATTTTCATTGTAAAATGTTTATTTAGAAACACATTAAGTAAATTGAGACTTATGGATGTTGCAATGTCGCCATGATGATTTCCAGCATGCATTTGGGCAGGGTGATTGAGAAAACCCATTTTAAATTGTGTGTAAATAATAATAAAAAAAACAGACCATACGAACATATCACATGCGTAATATAAAAAAGATGAAATTCCACAACATTCATTTAACAGATTACGTCGCTTTATGTGATAATTTAAGTGAATCAAACAGTCACCTAGCATTATCCTGTATGTGCAGACATAACATTTCAAAGCATTGAAGAAAATTTCTACGGCTTAGGACGTCTGTCCACAGTCGCGATGTGGCGCGGTGGACGCTGTTTGGCTTTAGGTCGCTTGTTTATTCGGCTGTGCTGTCAAACAGAAGAGACTTACAGAGAGCTGAGCACTCAGTCAGAGGAAGCCAAGCGAGTACTGAATTGCTCCTTGGGGGGGAGCAGCCCATCATTTGACCCGGAGCCTTTGACCTTTTCCGTCTCCCAGCAACTTACGCAGACCGCATTCCATAATGTGGTCAGATCTGAGTGGCGGTCGCTCATCAAAAGTCAGAATTCATCCTAACGCCTGACTTGGTATACTGACACTAGCGGTTTTTTCAGGGGCTTCCAGAAGAAGAGGGAAATTTTACAGGCCGTGATATTTTTCAGATTAATTTGTGCTTGGATCTACAACACAATTATATCAACAAAAAAATGTAGGCATATTTATCTTTTTATTTATTTTTGTTAACATAGTTACTTCAATTTTTTTATTTATGAAAAAATAAACTCTTTTTTTATAAACCTGCTTCTCCCTGTATTTATATGCTTGCTGGTAGAGAGCGCTTCACCATAAAGTTCATTTAGTACATTTTTTGAAAGCATTTAATTTTTAAAACCGTTTTCTATGTATTTTGTTGGGATTAACACACAAAATGAAGGTTTCACAGCTGGGAACTTGCTCCTATTGTTTTTCAAGTTCATGTACGGCACACAAGCTGTGAGGCCCTGAACGAAATGGACATGAATAAAACATGAAATGCATCTTCTGCGTTTAACGGTAAAGGGCCTCGTAAACCACGGTCGGGCACAGGGACCATCATTCCTTGATTGAGTCTCCAGTTGGAAAAGATTTATTGTTAACTTCGCCCATCGCAGGCACGGATACTGAACCAAATCAAAGCACTCACAGACTTACTGCGACTGGTAACATTTTAATTTCTGTGTGAGATTAAGAGATCGTCTCCATCACAACAATCTACATAAAGCTATTTAAGGACAATCGTGGTCTGCCTGGCTTCTGGAGCAAAGTGTGAATTCTTGCTGATTATTTTTTTGCAAATCAAAGTGAATTTTAACACACTGTTGCTGGCATCGTATGAGGGCCTATAGGAATGTGCTGCACTGAGCGGACATGTGGAATTTTTTTAATGGCTATGAGTCAATGCCCTTGCTGCCCGTGTTTTGGTGAATGTTGGCTGGGGGGGGGGGTTTATTGCCAGTGTTTCAGTATATAAGTTATAAGGGTTTGTTGATAAGGAATACAAATAAATACATAGATACTGACAAATATATTTAGTTCACATATTCCTTCATGCAGTCTTTCATGTTCATTCCCATGAACACCTACTGCTCAGACTCCAATATACCATTTAACAAAAGAACTACACAGTAAGCTCTAAATTGTACATGGTAAGTTCTATATGTTAAATTCCAAATTCTTTGTGGTAAATTCTACATGGCAATTTATTCATGGTAAATTACAAATTCTACATGGTAAATTCTATATGGTAAATTCAAAATTCAACATGGTAAATTCCACATGGTAAATTCTATATGGTAGATTCCACATGGTAAATTCCACATGGTAAATTCCAAATTCAACATGGTAAATTATAAATGACTATTGTCCTTGCTATCAACCCTGGCAAGACAAACAAGAAAGACTATAAAGGAGGTATTTCATTATTTACTTGTAGACTGTGATTAGTGTATGCATCAGGGTTCTAACATTGCAGTGATTTCCATATGCTCATATATTTACACGTCTCCGCCCCTGTATATCCGCAGCATTTAAATATTGCGAGATTACTCACTCTCATTTACACTGCAACATATGCAGGGCTTAATTTAGAGTGTAAATAACTTCAGGTGGAAAAATCAAACCAGACAGAAGCTCTTGTGGGAAATGGATCGAGGAGGTATTTTTAATTCCGTTAAAACTGTCAGACTAAATGAACTCCTTGGTCCTGTATTGCTGCTCATTTGGCTGATTGTAATATAAAACAAAGACCCCCCACTTTGCACTGGGGCATGTGACCTGCCCTGACTTTTGGCAGGTGACAGTGATGCAGCCTTCGTGTTTGTTAGTGAAGCACCTTCTGCGATGCCAGCAGGTCCTGCCCCAGTTTCTGCTGAAAATCTCCATAAGAGACTGAGGACTCCAGAGTAGTCGAGCAAACCTTCCTTTTATTGACAGTAGAGAATCCAAGGTAATTAAAACAAACTAAATCATTGTTAATAAGTCATCATACATCCCTGTTAGCTCATGGCTGAGAGCAGCCAGTTTGTGGGGTCAGACGATGACGCGAACATTCCTGACCAATCAGCTGACATTCCTGACCAATCAGCTGACATTCCTGACCAATGGCATTCAGCTGGCAATATTACACAGGTGAGTTTAAAGCACTGGAACCGTTTCAGTCCATTCATTTCTTGAAAAGTCAGTTACCATGGAAGAGCAACTGCTCTTCATTACATGCCACCCCTCTTATCAGAAAACGCAGTTTTTAACAGTGATCTTTCGTTTGTATATAAATATTCACTTTCATTGTTGTGATTACACAATGAATACTGTGCATGGGGAATTAAAACCAAGCAAAAGCAGACAGCTGTGCTCATCACCCTCGTAAGGTCTGCTTCAAGCAGAGAGGCACTGATTCATTTAAATATTGCGAGAATTTGAATACGAGCTCCTGCTGTGTATCCGAGCTGAACAGAATTATGGGTAGATGGTGTGAAGGTCTATTGATGGGGGGTGAGGGGTTGCAGTGGAAATGGGAATGTGTGGGTAATTTAGTCTGAGGTGGATATGAGTTAAATGCCCTGTCCTTGCTATTTTGTAAAGAAATAGAAACCAGATGACAGGAAAGCACGGACACTGTCCCTGGGAGACGGATGAGCTTAGCGGGTGGCGGGGGGGTCTGGCTATGGAGGTCACGTGGTGCATCAAAACTCAGGAACGTCCATATATATAAGTGGCAATGGTTTTGGAACACTGACATGGTCCGTATTCCTGATGTCATTGACGCTGTTGAATCGAGGACAGGTTTGCAGTGGAGTGTTTAACCAGATGGGGGTGCTCGATCATGCAGGCATTTGTGTGTGACCAGACCCCCGGCCAGCCATCGGGTGGGGGGGGGTTGCACAGCTGTGGGCTCGGAGGCTTTTGGAAACGGACCCGGATGAGCAAGCCATCACCAATTAAAGGAAGCCCGGCTTATTCAGCATGCAGTAAAAAAACGTTTGGGAATCGGGTCCAGTTCACGGGGGGGAGCGAGCGTCACGCTCCAGTGCTGATTCGTCCCCAGACAGATGGGCGGGGGGGGGGCAGCAGCACAGCATAAATCTCTTCCCCACCCAGTGCTTCCTAAGGTCGGGGCAGCAATCAGAACCGGTCCAGAAATTTTAAATGCAGAGAATGGGGGACAATCTCAGCCCATCAGGCCTCTGTGGAAACAGCCATCGATCACCTCCGTGGGCTTAGGGGGGGTGGGGGAACACTACAGACCTGCGAGGGACCTTCAGCTGTCTGCAAGTCACACGGCCTCCCACATCAATGTCCCTGCTGTCCCCTGCGCTCGTTGTCACCCCGTTGCTGCCGTCCTGCCAGGAAGGTCATAATTCGTAACCCCGCCCACACCTAGCCCCGCCCCCGTCATGGCTGCGTCCCTGGAGCTACCACACACTGTTTACCTGTTTAAAGGCTCTGCATAGATGCCTTCTTTTAGGCTTGAACTCCTGATATGATGCAGACCGAAGGAGTCGAAGCGCCGTGTCGCCTGGCTGCTACTGCTAAAGCTGTCTGTCAGACAGATTTTGGTTTTCTGTGAGGGAATAAGGGGAAATATAGAACTGAGATTGTTTACAGTTCATATTACAGCTCAAAACCAGCTGCAGAACATCCTGAATGGTGCTATGTAAGTAGCACAGAACACATGATAGTCCAGTTCGTACTGTCCAGTCAGTCTGGTGATATCAATCAGAGGCTGTGAGAAAAGGAACTGGAAAGTCCAGCAGCACCTAATGTCACCAAAGGAGAAAACAAAGGTGTCTTTAAAACATACTTATACGGCCAACCTGGGATTTTTAAAATCCTTATCCTTGATCCTTTGAAAAATTCAGCAGTGAGCAGCTTCATTTTAATCTGGGAATCGCAGGCGAGTTTGGTGACACGGGGGAGGCACTTTCATTGGGGGGGGGGGGGGGTGTTCAGTATCCCCTCCCCCTCCAGTGCTGCCTTTTTAGCTGCATTTAAACGGGCATGGTAGACAGACGTGGCAGCGGGCTCATTCCCATTCAGCCTCCATAATGCTTCTGGGGTCTGGCTTAGCCGTGCCGCTGGCTCATTACTCGCTTGCACTGTGGCGACGGCTTGGGGGGATGCAGATGTGGCTCAGGAAGATGAATTACCCCCATGCTCTGCACAGACCCCATCACCTCTGACAGCTCGTTTTTCCGGATTGCATCCTGCCCACATTCCACACCTGTTCTCACCGCTATCTTTCTGTTTCTCATTTTATTCATTACCATTAATTATTTTTTTGGCTCCAGCTCCGCCCTCTCGATGTAGCCAAATCGAACCTGGGCTAGGGCAGTCCTTGCAGTGGAAGAAATTCCTTTCCTGAGGTCCGCGTATGTGCCAAAAGGGCACGGAAAGTGAAGCGGGCGCCGTGGAGAGCGTCCAGTCACATGTGCCCAGTCTCCTTCCATCGCCTTTACGTTGCCGCTGGTCGTTAACACTTACTACGAAGTAGGTTGTCAGCATGTTGCCGTAGTAACAGAAGCCTTAGAGGTTTAACTTAGAAATTAGCTTCTTTGAGCCATTAAACCCAGAATGCCTTGGGGTTACTCTATATACGCGCTGAACAAAAAAAAACAAACCCGTAATTTATTATCATAATTACTTAGCGAACATGTTTTGTTAACCTGTTGAAAGTATGCTGCCTCTGTCCTTACATTCAGACAGAAGATAAACATTGGAAGGTTATACAGAGAGGTTTAGCATAAATATTTCTTGGGAATTTGGCAAGGAGCTCCCATGGAGCAGACAGTGCCAGAATTCCACGAATCACTGGGATTTTGCGTGACATCCCCCTTCTGCTTTCCGTCTGGTGGCCCCTCCTTCCGTGAACAGACGCCTCTCTGCTCCCGCTAACCACCCCCGCAGGGTTTGGAGGTATCGGTACCGTCTGCGGAAACTCGAGGCAGACATTTGTAATTCATCCACCGGCCAGTGAGACGTGGCCCAGGTGAGTGAGATCGGGGCCATCAGTAACAAATGTCTGGAATAGATCAGATCAGAAGAGGGCAAAACCAGCCGAAACCGGAATTCAGTGTCGGATTTGCGTCCGGTTGGCTGTCAGCGTGGCGTAAAAATGTGCCGTCCGTGTCACTGGCCGCCGCTACGGTTTGCATGTCCTTCCTGTGGCACGAGGGTCTCCTTTGGTGGTAAATCAGTGTGTGTGTGTGTGTGTGTGTGTGTGTTTCTGTGTGTCCAAATGTCACCCACAATGTAACAAAAAACCTGTTATTTTGATGTAGCCTCGACCATTTCTCAGGTCCCCACAAAATCTGTGAATGCAGTCAAAAAACTGCAAAAAAAAAAACAAAAAGTTTGGTTATTTATGGTTAAGGTTAGTGCTGGGTAGGGGTTAACGTCGTCATGTTGGGATTAGAATGGAGAGTCCCCACAATGATATAATTACAAACCTGTGTATGTGTGTGTGTGTGGACTGAGATCCTGACCAAGAGTGCAACCCATTTATGCCCTGTGTTCCCTGCTGTTTGACTCTGGATAAGCATTTAAAGAATGGATGGATGGATGGATGACAATATAGCTATGAGAGATATCACTTTACTTGAACATCATGGGACCTCTGGAAGGTCCTCAGCTATGAATGATTCCATACAATGTATCCCATTCTTCACATAATCTCCAGAGAGACCTTTTAGCAGTTTGCTGAACCGCGCTTTGAAGTGAACTCCATGCAGGTCTTAGTTCAAGACTCCAGTATTTGATCTCAGAACGTCGGAAACGTGTCAGGCAGCCGTAGGAGCTTGAAGCGTATTAAGCTGCGTGTAATATCAGCCTGGATGGTGCGGGGGGGGGGGGGGTTGCTTTTTTTCCCCCGCATCTTGTATTGTGACAAGAGCGACACATTAATCCCGTGGCGACAAAACGTCTGTCGGGCTGGGTGGTT
>JAODKE010000055.1:9428235-9440118 GCA_026779605.1 Mormyrus hasselquistii
CTTGTGGATCTGCCTGATGACATCACAGACTGTGAAACAGAGAAGGTTCAGACGGGGGGAGCAGTACAAACAGGAGCAATTTAGCTGTTAAGGTATGTGTGGTAAGGACCCTTTCAGTAACGTGCACGTATCCTTCTTGTGATACTGTGACTCTTCCTACCCTTTCTCATAAAGGGAAGCCTTGGCATTTCTTATACCCATTTAGAAAAAGGACTGCACCCCCCCCCCCCTCCATTTGTAATTGTCTTGAGAATGTTGGTTACGTCCATCAAACTCTGAGCTCCTCAACTGTTCACCCAAGGAAACACATCGACATGGTTTCATAAAACGCAGCCGGCCCAACAAACGACTAGACCTGGAATGTACCTCAGTGTAGAGCTTTGGTTAATGCATGGCTGCCGAAAGCAGGCGGCTTTCAGCAGATGCACACGTTGCTCTGAAATATTCAGCAAAGCAGCTGAGCTTATCTCCACGACGCTAATCCTCTCAGGGGCACCTGTAAGTACGGCTGGTTTCTCTGCATCTCATTTAAACGACAACTAAAAAAGGGCAGAAATGGGAACAAAACGTTTATGAATGCAGGACACATCTGAATATGTAGAATTTTTCAAAAACAAAACGAAGTTGTGTAAGAAGGGTTTGGTTATTTACAGCAGGCAAGCGGCTTTTTTTGTTTCCCACAAATGAATTATTCTAATATTTCTCATGCTTTGGTGCCTGTTGTGTATATATTGTGTTCTGGGGCCAAAAAGGCCAGCGTTCTGCAGATAATGATATTGCCAAATGCCCGCCCCCTCCGCCTCCCACCCCCAGGGACCAAAGGGGTATTCCACAAAGTAGGATTTTTTTATTAGCCAAATGTAAAGGATCGTCCAATAGGATTGTGACTTATCTCTCCTCCTATTGGACAGTTTTTACATTTGGCTTAAGTTATCCAGCTAACTGGGAAATCCTGCTTTGTGGAACACTCTTCATATCGCTACCCCGGCAACAAATCCTGCCTGGCCTCAATCTGTTGGCTAGCGGCCGCCATCATCCAGGCACTATGCTGTTGTGCCTTGCCCTCTGTTTTGAAGTCAGTCACTTAGTGGCGAATTTGGAACATAGCTGTTTGGACATCTGTCAGATCTGAACCCTGTGGTCTACTAAGGTTAAGGCAATTATCATTAACAAAAATAAACTGTAAGAAAACCTTTCCATAAAAAATAAAATAAGATGCAAAAATAAAAATGCTGAAAACTATATCTGTATGAAAACCATAAAAATTGCTTCAGAAACTAAATGAAATGAAATAAAATAAAAGCAAGCATCAAATAATTTCCTTTACTAATTTTAAATGCATTTTAGCTAAATAAATGATTTGTTTATCCTCAATGACCATTAATAATCCCTGGAACATGTTTTGCCCATTTTGAGCACATTATGTGCAATGTATGTTCACGTAGGATTCTTTAAATATCAGACACATAAAATATCTGTACAGAAATAAAATTCCTCAAACTTAAACTGAAACGACAATATATAAAAACGAAATAGAAATATACCTTTAAAATAAAAACTAATAAATCCACAATGAAAATAAACTGGACTAAAAATTAAAATTGAACACAATATAGGCAATAATAACCCTGGTTTAGTGAGGATCATCCTTGCCATCGGACACTACGGATACTTCCTGCCAAAAGCAAAAACAAACACGGGGGCTGTCAGGTTCAAGGAGAACATAGAAATAAAAATGGATTTTTCTTCTTCCAATGACAGAAAAGGTCAAGGACTGATGTTAAGTCAATTCAAGAAAAATGAGACAGACTTCAGTAGCTATGAGAGATACACTGTGTCGGGAACCTGAGAATGATTGTGCTTTTATCTTTGTGTCTTGGAGCTGAATGAAAAAAAAATCAAGCACCCTTAAAGGATATGCACCACAAAACCATTCCATCTCTGTCTGTATTATTCATAGAGACAGTTATACCAGCTCAGCTGATTTAAAATGCAACTGGTTAATTAAATTCACCGCAGGTTGATTTGTTACACAATCTCAAGTTCAATAATTTCAGTTTCATTGTCCCGAAGATTAATCATAATTTATTTCTTGTTTCTGAAAAAAAATTAAGCAAATGACATGGTCAGGTAAATCTATGGTGTCCCACATGGGCCATAAAACCCATTCTGAGTCGAATCCCCTTCGGGCCAGTGAATTTCAATTGTTTGCTTTCGAACGTTTCATGTTATAATTAATCAATTTAAAATATAGTAACTGAGTGAGAAAATCGTGCAGTTCCAAAAAGCAATATTGACACGCAAATACCTGCCTCAGGAACAGTGGACCTAGCTAAGAAATAAACATGAAATGTGACGTAACCGTGTTGACAAACCCACCCTTATAGAGAATCACCCTTCTTAGGAATCAGTGTAGGACTCTGGCAGTTTCGATAATCCCCATTTGGAAAGATAGGACATTTTACGGCTGAAATGATCACATGCTGAATGCTACCCCTCAACCATTGTATTACGCTGACCTCCTCTCCAGAAACCTGCTATTTTCCAGTTCTGTCGGTTTCTCTTTATATATTTCGCTTAGGATTGACCGGCCAGCTTTCGGAATGCGTCGCCCTCCATTCGCCGCCTCCTGCTGGTCATCTTCTTCCAGCCGCTTACCCCCTTATCGCTGTTCTCCACACGTCTGTGAGCTGCCCGCCTTGTGCTGCTTCTACCATGGGCCCTCAGCTGGAGAGAGAAGTTTGTCTCCGCCCATTTAGTTTTTTCATTTCCAAATGATCTAAGTTGTGGCTGGCCAGCTGGAGGGGCCGGGCAGTGCCATTTGTACTAGTGAGATCCTTCAGAGAAGGTTTCCATATCGAATCTCCACTGTTCATCCATTTTGTATGTCTCTTCATGGACTTAGGAGACGTTTTATGATGTCTCAGACCTCACTGGCAATTCTATACTGACCCCTACTGGTCGGGGACAGAACACAAACTGTGACCCGCAGCTGATTGGCTGTAAGTTGTGCTGACAGAACCCAAAACAAAAAAAAGATGATGATTGGCTGCTGAAATTCCTGATGTGGTTGTGGTGCCATGCCGAAAGGGGAGGGGGTGTTGGGGTTTGCTGTGAGCTCGCTGGGAATGTAGGATCTGTGCAACCCAGTTGTGAATAATCATGCTTTCTGCACTGGGGGGCACCCAAAGGTTCTTCTCATCATTTTTCCTGTAGTTGAGTCAGGGAGTTTTATCACAGACCTTTCAAAACTCCACCCTGTTTCCCCTTCTTCACCTTAAAGGTTCTCTTAACCAAACCAAACATCTGCTCCCATAACCACTGCACCACCTGCTGCTTTCAAAGTGCAAGTGACTGATGCCCCCTGCTCACACCTGGCCTTAATTATCACTGGAGTCTTAATGACATGCATTGGGATGGCGTGCCAATCAATAACAACAGAACGCATGGCATTCAAGACTGGGTGCAATAAATCATGCAAATCATTATCTGTGCCGTGAAAGTATCTGAATTTGAGATGGATGAATTCAGAGGCTGTTCCTGGAAGCTGGGGAGTCACATCCGCAGCATCAATGCTGCACTAAAATTTATATCTTTTAATGGTGTGTTAGTCCAAATCGAAAAATTTCCATCCATCCATCCATCATCCACCCATCCATTCATCCATCCATCCATGCCGGGTGGGGGGATCCGTCAGCCTATCCCACGCAGCACAGAGTGTGCGTGGAATACCAAGGGAAATATTTAAACCACTAATTTATAACTAACACATGAGACTAGTTTAGTTTACATCTGGAGTTAATCTGAGAACGTGCGCTTGTCAGTATCATTAATATGGATCATGACTCCAGAAATATTTGAAGGTCTTTGAATACAGAGCTTCTTAACTGCGTATGAGCATGTCGATATTTTATTAGTGCCGTGGTTCTGTTGCCGCTCAGACAAACCATCCTTTGGTTCAATGCGGTTCCAGTTAGACCATCAGCAAAGGCCTTTCTCCCTGATAACACAATCACCTGCCGAAGCGACTGCGAGATAAGAGAGAGGGAAGCGCGCAGGCATTCAACATGAGCCCTGCTTGGCTCTGAGCTGCCTACTGAACCACTAACCCTAGCTTGTAAACAGAGGAGCACAACTGAGAGTCTGTCGCTGCTGTCGTGGCGTCTGCAGGCTCCTCGCTGCTGGCAAGGAAGCAGAGTGGCTTGTTTTGGTGCCCGTGGCTTCCTCTTCACTCTGAGATGGGTTTCTGCTTGACCGCACAGCACCCTGGGGTCCAAACATACAGTGCGCTAAAAGCACCGCTAGGTTAGCTCAGCGCGTCCATTAGCGCTAAAGCTAACCGATCTGGGGCTTGGGGAGTAGTCCTTGGGGCATCTCTTACACAGCCTCCAGCTTGTCAAGATGGACTTGCCCATGTGCTTGAAGACTCGCATAGGGCCTGGAATGTGATGGACTAGGACAGGGAAAATGTTGTCGAGCAACACAACTCAGGAGTGAGGAGTTATGGAATGGCCCAAACGCTAACTGTCGAAATGCGTAGCCACGTAGCATTGGTTCATTAGCATTTCTGTTCAGTATGCATCCAACGTAGGCGCCTGATGACTTTTAAATTAACGTCGTCTGAGCAGCAAAAATAATGCGACGTTTTCCAAAGTGTACTTTGTAAAGTTATTAGTTGGTTGGCCCCTCAGAACACAGGCATTAAATATGAAGTGTTTATGAAAAATTAACGTCTCATTGTACTTGGGTTGATTACGTGCAGCTAGGGCGTTTTCAGGGAATGGATTGTGCAATGCCTTCATCATGTGTGATGTGACTTATTGAAAATGCATTAAAATAGTGCTAATACTGTTGGGCATTAAGCCTCGTGAATGAGATCAGTTGACAATATTGCAGAATGTAGCTGCTAGACTCGGGATCTTTACCCATATTGAGCTTTGAAGTGTTAGCCAAGCGCTTCATGCATTAAAAATCTGCTACATGACTAAAACTGCGGAACTATGGAGAATTGTACGATATGAGACTATCCAACATGCTCTGTTCCGATTTGTAGACATTCTTTTCTGCCATCGATGTGAGAACCTGAAAGAAAATCCCAGAAGCTCAGAGAATGAGGTAGTGATTTGCACACTTTATGCACACGCACCACAAAAGCACTTTTGATTCAGCTCTATTAGGAAAACCTATGAAAATCTATAATATGAAGACCCATCACTTTGATACAAATGGTTGCACTCAACGTAATTTCCTAGGAGCGCAAAATTCCCACAAGAAATAAAGCAATATGTTAACATTTTAAATGCATCTGGGAACATTTATATTGATTCAAGTCTTGTCTTTCTCTTTTATTTTTTGAGGGCAGAGAGTGAACTGAATATGGAACCCAATATGTTAAATTGGAAACAGCCGTCCACATAAATGGCCCGGTAAGGCACATCTCTAACACGGTGCTGGTTTTTATGATGCCCTGTCATTATTCCGTGGATATGAGGTGGTTATTAAACTCGGTTGACAGACCCCGCACTAATCTTTAGCATCAGCGTGCCCCAGAGAAGGGTTGCTGTGAGAAATGTGCTTAAGATCCAGGTGATAAGGACACGGTCTCCGCCCTGGATTAATCAAAAGCAAGCTGACGTGAAAAGCCGTAAAGTCCAGATGATGCGAGTGAGTGTGCCGGTCACCTGACTTGGCCCCACCAATGAGCCGTCTACACCCCTCCCTCCCCTCAGACACACTTAATTAGATGTGTACAGTAGAGATGCCTGACATGAAAACAGCCCCTTGCACATGAATCTAATGCATCTTGTCATGCTCTTTGTCATACAAGCCAGAGATGCTTCCTCTATCAGAAGCAGGGGATCCAACCAGACAACAGATGTTAATTTGTTAGGTGGTCAAGAATGGTTGGCATTAAGGGTGACCCTCAGGGGTGCAGGGGCATGCATGGAGTAGGGAGTGGAGTTCTGGAAATGGCCGGATGAGGCCGAAGGGGGAGAGAAAATGAACAACTGACTGAATGTATTCCTTGTTGTCACATCAAATTTGGTTTTCACTGGAAACATTTTGCTGTATTTTCTTTGAACAGATGTAGGCCAGTATTCCTCGGGGATCAGCTGGGCCTCTGGGCAGGTTTAGTCCATCAGCGGTGCGTCACCAGTGTGACTGATCATCCATGTGACCGGCCACTCATGTCACTGATCACCTATGTGACTCTGTGTGAACATTTCTTTTACGTGGTGTCTCTTTCATATGCTTCTTTCGTCCCTTTGACAGAGCATCAATCTGAGGTAATCAGCTCTGATTTTTTGTCTCTTATTGCTTTGTTTTTGTTTGTTTTTGAGCAAGGAGCTTTAGAAGCATCACAAGTCAATGACGATCTTTGACAAACTATCCCGTCTCTGGCTTTAATATTAGCACCACATTTTATAGGGTCCCTTACTGAGTCAGTGTAATGGGAATGTCAGTATTAGCAGAACTAAGGCAAAAACTAATAATAAGTGACACTGTAACTATGGATGGCAATTGATCTCCTCAGGGAAACCCAATATATACTAATGCTAACATGAATCACCAAGTAAATGCTAATGCTAATATGACAAACGTAGTACATACTATTGCTAATAAGAATCACCAAGTAAATGCTAATGCCAATATGACTGATCCAGAATATTCCAATGTTAATATGAATCAGAAGGTAAATGATAATGTTAATATGACTGATGCTAAAATGAATCACCAAGTATATGCTAATGCTAATACAACAGGCGTAGTAGATATCAAATCTAATCAGACTAATCAGAGATCCAGGGAAGCTTGTTGACTTTTTCAATCAAGGCGAATGGGACCTGGTTCTCTCTCAATTGGTACCATGTAATGGATGGTCGAGTGCAAAGGGCAGCCATGAAGCAGCATGCCTCTATTGCCCTGACAGTAGTTAATCAATTGATTGAGAAGCTTTCTCACTAAGGCTTTTCCTATAATCCATATTTGCTCCCCCCCCCCCAATCCAGGATACACTTCTGTCATGCTGAACGTCGGTAGGAAAGTGTGTCCTGGGTCAACCTGGCTGGAAACACACTTTCTCGTTCTGGTTGAGTGCTTGTGGTCCATCAGCCGTCAGCTGGCAGCCCCCTGTTGTACACCCACCTCTGCGGACCAGGAGGAATTACGTGGACCCCCAACAAACTCAATGACTCGTGACGTTATCTATAGCTACAAAGCGGTGATAAAAACGTTCATTTGTTTTGCCCTCGTCCCCCTGCACTTCATTCCGAAATTAACTGCGGCGCTAGTTTGATTATTGCTTTTCGTCATTAACTAGCTCCTCGAGGCATGCGACACGCAGAATGGCGCACACCTCATTTCAGGAAAGGCGCCTGGGCTGGCAAGCCTGTCTGCCTTTCAGGAGACGCCGTAGTCTCACGGCTGAGAGCCCAGATAACGTGTTGGGCTCCGCTTAACCACGGAATGTGCACAGGCATGCCAAGCAATCGCGCTACCCTGTTTTTGTAACCACGCAATTAGAGATATTCTTTAATAAATTGCGCTTCTGCGGGAATTAAATTTTTGTGTATCTGTTTCACATAAAACGATTGCATACCCAGTCTATGTCTTTGACAGCCAAGGGAATGTGGGTAATTTTATTGCCATGACACGACTGAGGTTTCGGGTGTCGTCATAATTATATCAGGCCAATAATTTGCTTGCAAAATCTCCAGGATCACAGGGACATTTCCGATAACGTGCCCCTGTTCCCCCAGCCTTTGGCAATCTCTGGCTATTTTTGCTCTCACCAGCAGGATGCTGTAGCTTTTACACTAAATCTCAAACCAATTAAACTTTCCTCTTCCTGTCCATGCAAATATCATTTGATTTGTTATTTATAACTTTGATATTTCAGCTGTAGCGACGAGAAGATGAAGGCTCCTCTCTGTTTTGCCACGGAACCAGATTCTGTGGCGGATAATTGCATCGTTTACAGATGTACTGATCCAACACAGCACAAGCTATAACGGCATCAAACTTCCGGAAATGTTAGCAGTCGTCATGGCTGACAGTCTCATCCCACCAGACAGAATTTAAAGTTTTACCACTGCCAATATCAATGTTACCCTTCATGTACGTCACCTCACAGCCCAAACAAATCACGACTGTCTCTCATTTTTGTTTCATTACTGTCAGAAGAAATGAATGAGAATCATCCTCTGGCCCGTACTTGGTCCCCAAAATCGGGAAAATTCAAATCTCTGACGCTAAATCTTTGCCAGCTACCCGACGGCTGAGAATTATTGTTTCCATGGTGACTAATTCCTTAACTCGGGTTTTATTTATCTCTACATATGTTCTTTTTCATAAAGCAGCTATGAGCAGTCGCCCTATCTTCTTGTACAGATGTCCTCAGTAAGATGCAGTGTGATTTCCAACGCATGTTGCACCCGTCTCTTTGTCGCCGGTGGTCATTGTCCTCAGCTCCCAGCCCAGCCGTCTCTCTGCATGGTGTCCTCCAGCTGATGTGCAATGGGGGTGCCCACACTGCACCACTGGTGGCATCATCACCAGGTTTCAGGAGAAATCCTTTGCGTGTGATCTAGCCGCAAGGCGCACAGGGAATGTCGCCTCTCACCTCAGGTCCCGTTTTGCACACTGGGGATGCAGTTTCCCTGCAGTGTGTCATGTGACAGGCCAGTGTGTCACCCTCTCGGGGATGTAGGTGTTAGTGAATCTCATTACCCTGCGTGAAACCAGTCACACAGGTGGGAGTAAAATTTCCTGTCATTTTCATGTGACCGTTCTGCCTATTCCTGTGTTAAGATGTGAGTTTCTTTAGTGCATGCTGGGAATGGTGACATGCAAACAGTGGGACCCTGTACCTGTGTTCTGTGACACGACAGATATACAGTATATCAGAATCCTTTGGTTTGTTCAAGCCCCATTTTACCCATTATAAGAGACGCAAGCTTTTTGGGGGTGAAGGGGCTCCAGATGTGTGGCACACCTGCAGCTGCTGGGCTTAAGGCTCAAGGATGATATGATCTCTCTACTTGACACAGGAATGAAACCCACAACCTTCTGGACACAGTTAGATATCCAATGTGAGAAACTACAAAGTTTGAACAGAGCTACAGTAAATTGCTATTTGTCCAAGGTCTTCATATTTTGCACAAAGGTGGAAAAAAAATCCTCTGTGATATATCACTTCCAATTTTGAAATTTTTTTTTGCCAGCAAGAGAATGGACCAGGTGAGAATGGACCACTGAAACAGCCTCGAGCTTCGTTTCCAGATGTCATGTGACTTAGCATGTCACATGACCTGGCATGGCCAACCCGCTGCGGCCGTCATGTGATGGTTTCGGGTCACGTCTCCAAACCTGTGCATCACTCCCTGTGCGGAGATGAGCATCTGGCTGTTTCTCAGCCTACTTGCTCGCACCTGTTCTCACTTTGTTAATCAAACAGCCGTAACCAGACCAGATGGAGTGAGATGCTGGGCTGAAGCTGCAGCTTCTCCACATCAGGTTTAACACACCTTGTTGTGAAATTGAAGTTTGCTGCTCTAACATGCTCTTTCCCCAGTGTAATGAGATGCGGAAATTAAGTGATCTGGAACAGTCACTTACACATTGAGTGGAGCTTTGATGGGTTGGTGCCCCATACTGGGTTATTCCCTGCTTTTCATCTTGTTTCTGAGATAGGCTCCAGACCCCCACAACACAGCATAGGACAAGGTCAGGTCAGGTCAGGTCAGGTTGGGGGGCATGCACTGGTTTAGCGTGTTACCACACCCACCATATGACTAAACACCTTGGGATTCTGGTTGGCGACCCCCCCCCCCATCACCACCGACACACAGCCCAGTACCCCCCCTCCGGAAATGGTCATCCATCTGCCGCAGCCAGGTGTCACGTGGCTTGGCCTGATACAGCAGCTTGGGGTCCTCGGCAGTGAGGATCCCGTGAGCCGGATCACCCTCAGGGAAACGCGCCGCGTGGCCGTAGTGCCGTAACTGACGCTCCCTCACGATGCAGGTAATGTGCCTCATTCGGGACTCCTCTAGCAACCGCTCATTCGACACCAAGTCCAACCAGCGATACCCAAGGATTCTCTGAAGAGTGTACAGAAAATAGATGGATGGATGTTAGGTGAAGTACCTGGTCAACTGGCCTTTGCCTCCAATGGTGGATCTACAGTTACAGAAGGTAGCTTCCCTCTAAAATAGAATTATCTGGGAAATGAAAAAGCGGATTCAGAGTCTCTTATATTTAATGTATGGCAGACCCGATGCTCACGGCTCCAGAGAAGCCGGCTTTCATATTGCTTCCCTGGCGGTGCTGTTGTTTACCATAGATACATATTTATAAAGCAATAAACAATGGAAATTTGATAGCCAGTTTGGAATGCGACTCATAAACTAACAATAAGAAATTGTACAATGTCATAAATTATGCATTTCATAATACGAAATGCTATTTCCCGTGTTTAGTATTCTGTTTTTTCTTTGGCTAGCCGCCCCAAAGCACACCAACAGAATGCTGGGCGCCACACGAAGTTCAAACTATGTTCGACAATTATGACAATAACGTCACCAGCCATCATTTTGTCATTTTAATTTACTTTCACATTAAAATATGCTGCGTTATGCAGTCTTTGGGAATATAAAACGCGCGTTTAGGAAGGCGGACTGCCACATGAAAGAACGGCATGGTATTAAATCTGCAGCTGGGGTCATCAGCGTGTCATAGGGTCACAGATCGTGTGTCACGAGGCTCGCGATCGATGCCGTTCCGTTGCCGCAGGCAAACTAGAGGATGCAGAAAGCTGCTTGTGTTAAAGGCTCTTTGCACGCAGGGTTTTGGGAACAGAAGATACGTCGCTTTGAGACTAGCGAGGTCAGTAAAACGGCTTTGCAGAAGCCAGAGACGTGTTGAGTATCGATGAAGGGTTAGGCCCCGCCTCTCGTGGAGGTGTTGGCCTTCGCATGAACGTCACTGACACCAGAGACTGGCCTTGGCTATCTCTGTGGGCCTGATGAGGCCTATCGCTATGTAATTTGAGATGGCAGGGCTGGATATGAACTTGGTGGTACAGGACTTGGACTATCTGACCCTGTCAGCATCAACAGCAAGCTCTCCAAGGTCAGGAATAGCCGTCTTTAAGGTTTGTGTCCATGGGATGATGGTACAGCCTCTCAGCGCATCATGCATCTCCTCTCATGTCCATCAAGCACCGCAATAAATAAATGCCAAATGATCCCAGCTTGAGTATCTGCACTTTCAGATGACAAAAGCTGAGAGGTCAAGCTTCAGAAGACCCAAGTCCCTAAACACAGTGGAGCCGCCCTAGTGGCCGAACGAGTAATGACACTTCTCTCAGGGGTCCACTTGCTGTCTCACGGGCAAGGCCTCGCATTGGCCAGTCGGTTTATGTCGGAGACCCCAGGTGGCACGGAGACCTCCCCTTCTGCGCTTCGGGCGAATTACATTGATCGCCAGCCAACCCTGAAAGGCGTGCGGATCGATGCATTTAATTTGCGCAAGTCTCTCAGCCCAGAGCAAAAATGTCGCCATAGGAGGGAGCATTTCTCATAAGAACCCACACTCTGTAGAGAGAAAAGAAAGATAAGCCTTATTAGTACCAAACATAATTAGTCCTCAGTGGCCACCTTAACTCAAGCTGGCCTTGCAAACAGTGAAACATGTGGACACAACTATATATATATGTGTCGACTCCAGGGCTAACTGATTAACTGATTTTAAATATGGTTTGATTGTTGGTGCCAGGCAGGGTGGTTTTCATGCAATACAGTGCGTAGAGCAGTGTTTCTCAATCCGTTCCTCAGACGAACCCAGACAGGCCACATTTTTGCTCCCTCCCAGCTGTGGACT
>JAODKE010000055.1:9459381-9471733 GCA_026779605.1 Mormyrus hasselquistii
AAGCACATGGCTGGGGATCCAGATCAGCATAAAGTGAAGCACATGGCTGGGGATCCAGATCAGCATAAAGTGAAGCATACGGCTGCAGATCCAAAGCAGCATGGAGTGAAGCACATGGCTGGAGATCCAAAGCATTGTGGAATATAATACATAACCAGTCACATAAAGGGGTGCAGGAATCAGGGGGCGTGTACCCCCAGTATTTAATATGGCTTCACTCACCCCTCCCAATAAATACATTTTTTTATTTAAATTTTTAAGTTGTACCCCCCACCAATATGAAACGCTCTCCTACACTCTTGGTCACATGACTCTCCCATGTACAGAAAACCTGGTCTTCCCTGCTTACACCAGCATTTACTAATTTTCCCTCCAGCAAACAACCCAGCTCATCTGACTACTGACCCCCCCCCCCCCAGCTATTTCTGAACGCCGCCACTAGGCTGCGCTCTGCAGTCACGTATTCGATGTGTGGATTCAACCCTTCCCCTGCCAGAAGCCCCGCCCAGTCCCCCAGCAGCCATGGTGAAAACAGTGTATTTAAGGGAAATGAACATAAAAATGTATTTTTCAAATAAGAAATTAAAACAGCAAATGAATCTCAGTCATGTAACCGTGTCAGACAATCGAACATGAAACTTAAAAATTCCATGAAGGTGAAAGGTCAGGTCTTGTAAAATGTCAACCAACAAATGCAGACAGATTTCCTCTTGCTCATTTCAGAAGGTCCAGTAATTTATCCTGAAAGGGTCTCGGTGCTGGTTGCCGTGAGAACCCTCGCCACAGCCCTTCCCGCTATAAACCGTCTGAAGGGCCCACAGGACCGCGGGAGGTCGGCCAGCTTGACAGGAAGAGGCGCTTGTGAAATTGATCAGCGCCAAAGCGAGCGTACACCTCCGGCTGGGTCCACTCAGCGGGCTGAAGTCTGAATATTATAAATAAATATGGATGATACACAAAAGTCTAAAAGCCATCTCTGTATGGTTCTGATTGTATGAAATGCTGTTGGCTAAATGAGCCCAAGCCCCCTGGCCATGGGTGGCGGATTTAAACCCCTCCCTCTCGGTTTTGGACTGCGATCCAACAGAGGAGTGTCTTTCATCCTGGAGGATATGATAAGCGATGACCAGTGAACAATGATCTCTCAGACTGACTTTAACAGCGATCCTTCCAAATTTTCTATACTGAGCAGTAATCTGCACACCAACTCTGGCATACAACACTCCCAGATTACTAGATTTTATGACTGTATAAATCTTATATATTTATGACTATTTAATTTATGATTGGCTGATCATCAAGTGTGATAATAATTTTCCAAGTAATATATTTTGATTTTGCATTGTCAGCACCGAATTTCGTTTTTCTATCAATCGAGTTACTGGTATATATATATATATTAAAAATAATCCCATACTAAAAGCACCAGGTTTACCATAACCCTGCACCGAACAAGTGGATGGATGGAAAACAAAGCCAGTTATTGATCATACCTTGTACACCTTATAAATGTGTATGTTTTCCCTGACAACAAAATGCCATAGATATATCTCATCACTCCTGCAGCCGTGCACTCTGCACCAGATGACAGATTTGCTAGCTGCACATACTGGTCACATGGGCAGTGAGGGTGCGGGAGAAGCCAAATATCCAAATAAGGGTCAGAAATTCTCCTCAGGACCCTTCGGGTAGCGTGTCTGCCTACCGACAGAAGCAGAGTCACTTGCAAATGCGCTTATAATCAATAGCAATAGTGTAGAGTTTCCCTTTGAGGTAATGTAATGAAACCAAGAAGAAATAAAACTCCTCGTAGCACCCCCCCTCTCCCCCCGCACACTTATTTGTTGGTTTATTCTGTCTCAAAAAAAGCTTCAGAATTATGGAATGTCATTGGTCACAGGAGAACCGGTCACTCACACACACACCCGCAGCCTGACTCGCCATATGTTGTACACTCCCCCCCCCCCCCCAACATTTTGTGCTGTTTACCACCCCAGATGCCCATGGGATAGCTCTAAAAAATAAATGAAAAACAGCTAACCAGCCTCACAATTTTCAGTGCAGCAAAAATAAATAAATAAATAAATAAATGGACAGACCCGGGGGCTGCTCTTATGACCCAGAAATGGAGATGGAAGATGGATGGATGTTATTAAAAACTGATGCAGTGTTAAACACCTCGAGCAGTTAGCATTTTTGCCGTGGACACTGCGCCTGTTCATCAAAAAGGATTATATTGTTTCCTGGCTAATTAACCCGGTTATGGTATGGTCATCGTATTACCTCTGTATCCTCAAGCCTATGTAGAGATTAATAACAGGATCGTTTTGTATGAAGCAGGAGCCGCATGTTGTGGACCTGAATCATGTTTGTCTCCCTAATAAGAGCCGTATCAGAGGAAAGAATGAAAGCATGGATTCCCGTTACTCTAAGCCAAAAGATTAGCATGGCGGACAGGTGCTTGACTCAGGCCTGTCAGGGAACGATGAGGGCGAGAGGAGGGAGGGGTTCGATTGATTAGTGACGCTGTCATAATACCGGGCCTCAAGAACGAATCGATACAAGACAAGGCATCTAATTTTCCCACAGGTTCACAATCCATTACTGTTCTAGATCCTTCAAAAGACGCGCAGATAAAAAATAAATAATAAAATTCTCCTACAAAGGAGAGAGAAAAACATGCTTATAAATTATGGAAAACGGTGCACTTGGTGACTTTAATGACAAACGAGTACCATTAAGGACCACGATAGTTAATTAAGGTTTACTTAATAGTCAGGTGCAGCTATATTAACTACATCAGGGTTGACGTACAATCCTGTCATAAATGCTGGAAACTCTGTTCTGGGATTTGGTCAGGAATACGTATGCTGTAGAATATGCTGGAAACAACCGGAATCACTCAATCACCAGCCTCACAATTAGCCACGCCATTGCCTAGGGTAATTAATGAGCCTCAGTCTCAGTATGCGCCCCCTCACACCCCACCATGGAGCCACCGTTGCCCCAACGCGCCTCACACCTTTCGTGCTATACGAAAGGCCGTTACGCTCCAACTCCCAAATGCTCAGGTTTCGTAAATCCGCTGCCAAAATGAACGTTTGCCCCGGAGAGGGAGAATTCCCACCTCTGCGTGAAGATTTGTTCCCCCCCCCCCGATTCTCACTACCACAGGCTAAAAGCGAGCCATACACTGTGACACGGTGTCTGCGGGGACCATCGCGAAGAGTCCAGGAGCCCGTTGAGCTTACACACCTCCTGCCAGTGCGAAGCAGGGCTTCACTGGGACACCAGTTACCTTTGTTTGCTGGATCCCCCCCATTACCGACTGAGGAGGTTATCGCGTTTAAATTTATGGCCGCAGAGCAGGATCTGAATGCGCAGCTTTATGGACCCGCTCACAAGGGGAATTACGTGACGCGCCTTAAGAATTTCTTTAAGCACTGGCGTTTTGAATGAATTCGCTGTAACTTTAATAATGAATTAATGCAAATGCTGCCGGTTCACCGATTTATGCCGGTTTTAAATAAGCTGTAGGACTATTGAAAATAACACCATTAGATCAAACGGCTCTACGGCAGAAATCCAATCATGACGATATCAAGCCTCTTAAGGTCTGATTAGGGTCCGATTAGCCTGCAAGATACTGCAAGTACTGATCTACCTGTAATCTTCCATCCCACTATCTACTAGTCCCGGAACTGACCCGTTTTGAATACCAAGTAAATGATTAGGCTATAGTTAGATGTTACAGTAAACTTATTGTACTTCCAGCATGGGCGTCGCCAGGTCCGATCACGCGGGACTATAGCGCCGAGTATTTTACCCCTGATGCTAGTCTAATTCTTTCAAAAAAAGTCAAGCCCTGGTAAAAACTTGACCTAACCCCTCTTTTTTCAATAGCCAGAAACGCCCCTGCCTTTCAGCACGGTTATACATTCATTCACAAATAATTAATGAAATATTCAACTGGATTCGAATCTGCGTAACACCAAGTGGTACGTGCAGTAGCCTTTGGAAGTAGCGAGGAGCTGTTTAAACCCACCCTCTGACTAATGTTATGGTATACTGCTTATATATACCACTTTAATTAGACATGCATCATATTTTAACAGGTCTGTAAGCAGAGACGTAATTCAGCGTCTGTATCTCTCCCTTAGGTTATATGTTTCTGTGACGGGGTGGGAACGATTACGTCATCGGACCAAATGGTACACCTAAACAAAGCTTTCGATGGATCAAAATTTACTGTGTCAAGTTCAACACGCACGCATGGATAAGGGCATTAACGGTAATTATAAGTGCAATATACAGTTTCCCTGCGCGGAACAATAAATCATAAAGGTGCTGGCCCCATAGCCGTAATTCTGAACGCCTCGCATCGAGAAGGATCTGCGCACATGGGAACAGAAGATGAGTAATTATAGGTTAGATACTCGCCCAGCGAGTATTGCGTTACACTTCACCAGGAAACCGATTCCCGAGTATAGAAAATCGATTCTAAATACTCACTGTACTGCCTACTGACACAAAAGAGAATTGGCAAAAATCAATATTTTATTACTTCTGACACTTTCATTGCAATCATCATCACCGTAATAATAAAAGTGTGTTTTCCCGTAATGTTTTGTTAATTAAATAAGAGCCATCATCTTCGAGCGTGCCAGCCCCGCCCTGCCCCCCCGCAAACCCTCCTCATCATCTACCGCCCAAAACCGTCTCGGTGTTTGCCTTGTCTGTGAGGGGTCGGGGGTGTCTATCCGCCCCCTGATCCACTAAAGGGTAAAATTAATCTGGCACCCCCTGTCACCTGCTTTATTTATTCCCCCCGTCAGAGCTGATGGACGGTGGACCTGGGGAAAGAGGCAGGTGGGATACGGGAGGGGAAACGAACAGCGCTATTACAGTGTCGCGCCCCTTGTTTGTGTTTTGCATCCCCCCCCCCCCCCCACCTTCATCACAACAACAGCGTCATATGGAGGAAAGAAAGCGCCCCCTCCTCTGCGCGCGCTCCGCCGCCTCCCTTGCGAGGAACAGATCCGCATCCCGGCTCTCTGTGGGGCGGCTTTGCCCCGGACCTTTTGTTCAGATTGATGTCAGTCAAATGCCTCTTACTATAACAGTCCGCACCATTATCCAGCAGACAGATCCTTGTTTTCCCAGTCTGCTCATCCTAATGCATGCATAATTGGAATGGTCGTTAGTCTTATCGCTCTCCATTGGGCATTTCTCACTTGGTTTTGCAAGATGGTGTAGTTACCACCTGATATTGCTGAACAGTAAAGCCTCCACCCCATCGCTCCTCTGTGGGTGTGTGGGGGGCGGGGAGGGGGGGGGGGTGCTTGGACCGGACTGGCCGCACAGCGAAGCCCCCTATCTGTTCGTCCCTTTGGAGACGCAAGGGGAGTCCGCCTCCAAACATCAAGCAAGCGCCAAACGAAAGACAAAAATCCTTTCTCGGCAGATTCTCGCGGAGTGGAGTTTTTTAAATCCTGTGACATATGGTGGTTGCCTCATCTCTGAAAGGAAGGGAGGTCAGGATATAACTAATAGCGCTGGTTAAAAACCAGTCAGCTTTTGAAAATCCCATTTAAATAGAAATAAATAACTATTCTTAAGTAGGAGAGGGCAGACAGTTTATTTCGCAGAATTTGTCAAATGTCACTGAAACCGTCCCTACAGAGCGGTCTCCACAGGCACTGATTTTATGTTTTGGTATTTAAGGAAACAGCGCATAAAACATACATAAATGGCAGCAGATCATTGAAGGCGAACTGTAATCTCAGTCAGCGCCGAGACTGGGCACATAATATCTGCATTGTGTGCTGTAACCCGGGAGAGATCAGCATCAGATCCACTTCAGCTCGGTTCTGCCCTGACCCAACCTGACAGGCGTGAAAACGCGAAGCAGACAAAGACGCTTCTGCGAGAGCACTACGAGCGCACCGGGAATCAGGCGTGGAGCGGAGCCCGAAAGCAGGCGGCAGAGCCGTGCAGAACCGCGGACACTATATTTATTGAAATAATCAGTCAAAATATAAAAGAACGCACGGAATCACCAAAACACAGTCTTGCATAGACAAATAGCACATTTCAATTGTAATACTTAAGTAAATAAATTAACGAGCATTTACGCAAAACCTAGAAAATAGGGGCAATTTGTGTTGTTTTTATATATAATTGAATAATTAAAAGCATTACCTTTCTGTGTTTGTCCTTCTTCCATATTCTCTTCCATTGTTGCCTGCTCGGATTGGAAACTGTTGTTCACACCTACACAAAACCCTTAAATGGACGGCTTGGAAAATCAGTTTTTGGTGGTGTTTTTGTTCCTTCCCTGGATGCTCATGCAACAGCAACTCGGAAATAACAATAAAGGAGGTCCGAGGAGCTCAGATCAGCACAGTTGATCACCCCCTTCCTGCGAGGCTGTTCAATTCAAATTGCAATTTCAGTCAGATTTTCCTCGCGACGCGGTCCATTGCGAGCCGCTACAACCTGTATACGGATGTGATCAGTCCCGATAAATCTAGGCTGCAGGTTGCGCTCTTGTTGGGGCTGGAGGAAAGCGACGACAGGATGGCAGGCGTTCTCGACCTAGGCTGGGCAGGTGTTTGGAGACGGGGACGCAGGCTTGCGCTCAAGTAGGCGCTCCGCATTGAAAACAGAGCGCGACACCTCGAGCAGACGGAGGGGTGTATCTGAGAGGCGCGCAGCCCACCAACCCCATCCAACGCTTCCCCCTATTTCTGCTCAAATGGAAAAACCCGCCAGCCGGTGGGTTAACTGCAGCAACGGACTCTTCCCTGTTGCTTCTCTTATTTATTGTTTTTTTTTTTTTTTTTTTTAATTACAGTCAGACCTCGGACATTCCGGAGGTTAGAGGAATGAGGAGGATGTTTAGTAGAGTTAGTAAAAATGGTAATATGTGCTTATTTCTGTACTTTAAACCCTAAATATGACCCCAGTCACGCCCACAAAACACTTTAATTTCATTTAAAAGTTAGCTTAATACATTACCTTTTAAACAACAGATGTTTGATGTAAAAATAGAGTACAGTATCTCCTAACGGATATTTGTCACACTAGCACATTTACAGTACAGTATGCTAATGTTACCCCTACTAATTCATAGAACACGGCATTGGCTGCCGTTTTCTTTTGCATTCACAGTAAGGTAAAATGAGTAAACAAACGGGACTGTAAACTTATTGACAGAAGTCATGTACGTAACCAAGGTGCAATTCAATAAAATACATAAAGGAAACATATACTGTATGTACAGGGTACAGGTATTCAATTAATTAAAAATTACGTAACGACGAGCAGGAATAAGTTGTAAAAATACTATATGTGCGCTAACCACGGAAAAGAGAGAGAACAAAAATACATACACCCGTTAAAAATATTTAATAAAAACGGTAGAATATCTTTTAAGATAATGATGATTATGAATTAGCTGTGCAGTACGGTGAAAATATGAAACTGACTGCATAGCGCACATGCTCCAATGAAATTTTCTGTGAATTCGTGAATAACGAAGCCGAATGCAGGAGGGTTGACTGTACTATTTCAAGGCATGTTTTAAGCAAGTTAGTACAGTCCTTCCAATTAGAGAAGACGTCAAAAATCAGGAGGTATGTTTTGCTAAGATCTCCCTTTAGCCGCTCTGTTTTATCTGCTTGCAATCAATACAATTCATAGCTAGTCTGTGACCTGACTTGCGCAGCTGAACCCCCTGTGTGCCACGCCCCCCTATTTACCTCGTGTGGAATCCCAGTGTTGTCAGCCTTGTCTAGTTGTTGTTAATCTAGTCTGGTATTTAGTGCTTAAAAGTCTGTCTTACCCTTGTCCAGTCATTGATGTTCGTACATGTTTTGTCCAGCGTTTTGGTGTTTCCTGAAATAAACCCCCATTTACCCTGCTCTTCTTGTCCCTGCTCCTGCTTCCCCATTTCGGACTGTAACAGAATGGATGGAATTGAATAGAGGATGCCTCCCCTCGGTGAGGCGGAACACCTTGATCTGCTGGATAAGGTAGTTTACTGGCTCGGACAGCCTGAGGTCACAGAGGACCCCGTGGCGCAAGCCATCGCTTTACGGGTGAGGGAAATCATAGAATGGCTCTCCCCTTCTGTGGATCCGCACCTTGCGGAGGAGGTCCGGATGAATTTGACCTGGCTGAGAAGCTGGGTCACTGAGGATATGATCCAGCAGCCCTGCCCCCTGGCTCACCTTCAGTCCCCCTGGCTATTGCTTGGCGATCGCCTACGGGTCTTCCAGCTCCAGCTCCGGCTCGGTGGTTGCCTGAGATCCTCCTGGCTTCAGCTCGGGGGTCACCTTTGGTCCTGCCTGCAGCACCTTGTTGTCTGCCTATGGTCCCGCCTCTGCCGCCTTGTCGGTCACCTGCGGGTTTCCCCACTCATCGGTTGTCTACGCCTTCGCCAGCTGCGGCGGCTTCTGCTCCCTCCTCCTCTCCGCCAGTCTCCCCTTCATCTCCCTCCTCGCCTTCTTCGCCAGTCCCTCCACCCTCGTTCCTCCCGTTGGTGTTCCCCGTGTCTCCTTTCTTAGTGCCCCTGTGCCTGTTCGCCTTCCCTGTGGTTTTTCAGAGGTTGTCCAGCTTGTTGTCCTTCTGCCTGTTCTGTGTGTCAGTCCTGTTCCCAGTACCCCATTAATGTTCTTGATTTTGTTTCCCCAGGTCCTGTCCTGTCCTAAGAGCTGAACTGGGTCATGCAAGTCAAAGTGACCACTCAGTATTGACAGCTTTGATCTTCTCATCTTCAACACCCCCCTCCACCCTGGACCTCATTCATATCTTAATTGCACTTATTCTCAGGCAAATACACACTCCAAAATGCATGCAGAATCTCAGTTGCAATCTTATCATGTGTTGTCCCTGTTCGGTAATTACTACGAAAGTTATGAGCCGCACAGCTTAAGCCTCGACTGCTTGCCATGCCGCCGGCAGCAGGACAACGATGCCGATGACTAAAAGAGGCTGCCTGAGATCCTCCTGGCTTCAGCTCGGGGGTCGCCTTTGGTCCTGCCTGCAGCACCTTGTTGTCTGCCTATGGTCCCGCCTCTGCCGCCTTGTCGGTCACTGCTTGCCATGCCGCCGGCAGCAGGACAACGATGCCGATGACTAAAAGAGGCTGCCGCCGTGATCTCTGGACACGAATGTGATAGCATGTGCGTCCTTGGCAACCACAGCAGCACGTGGGTGAGGTACACTTTAACGTGCATGGCCATTGACGGTCTGCTGATGTCTATCTTAGCAGCACAAAGGTTGCCCGATAATGGCGGCCATTTGGAAAATATCAGAACAGTAAAGGTTGCCTATTGTTTACCTTCGCGAGAACAATCAGATGGCATTTTCTGGGAAAGGCAACAAGGGCCGCGATCATGCTAATTCAGTGGAGTAAGATCGCAGTGGCGGACAATCCCTTCATTCCGAAACCTTTCTCTGTTTTTGCCTGTCATACTTCATAAGTCGCATAAACTCTCCCAGTGCATTCTGGGTGACTGAGGTTCTGCAAGTGCAAAGGAGACCGACGCCACTTGTCCAGCGCTGGCCACTCGGTTAAAATCCAGCTTTCACTAATGGATTTAATCTGATGTTGAGCCACACGACGACGTAGATGCGCTCTAATCGTAAATGCCCTCCCTGCTCCCGCATGGATTAGGCTAAAAAAAAACACGCGCGTCAGAAACATCCTGCTAGACGCGCCATCTGTAGGAATCAGGCTTAACCCCAGAGAAATGATTATCCCCATAAGTCCATATCGAACATGAAATATAAGCAGTGATAATCACAGATATCATATTGATCGGTGGTGACTTTTGCAGCTTTGTATGTGGGGGCTTCGTTCGATTTATAGAGTCCCACAGCTTCGATTTTGGCGGATGAAGAAAACCTCAGCCAAAGACGTGAATGTGATGGTTATATTATAGGTAGTAAACATCAAGGCATTTTGTTCATCCCTGTAGAGAAACTGGGCAGTTCTTACATACTTCATACTCTGTCAGCCATGGGATTTAAACCTATGAGATTCTGGATCCAGGCACAGATCCTACAGATCCAGGCACCTCCTAATACAAAACTTTTGTTTTGTTTAGGAAGATCCTACTGTCTAATGTCAAAAGGGCATCGATTAGATTCAGAGGTGGAGATTTCAGGTCCAGAGAGTACAAATCCAGACCAAGATTTTGTTTCAACCAATCAGTTCAATATAAAGAGTCACAGTAACAGAGTACTCAACGGATTTGTACTCTCTGGACCTGAAATCTCCACCTCTAATTAGATTAGACACAAACTTTTAACTGTGTCTGTGATTTTGTGTTTGAAATGCTTTTGTTTGTGTTTTTACATAAAGAATTCAACTTTCACTTTTGGCTTGAGTAGTTTGACATGGATAAAATTCCAACTTCAATCAGAACCATAATCCTGAGTAGTCGGGGACCGCCATCCAAATGAGAGTGTGCTCATCTGAGGTGCCATTTGGTGCTGTGTAAAGCAAAACTGATTCTGGTCTCTTTCCAGTCCTGATGGATGTGAATCATGGCAGTCTTGGATGCAGGGCAGGTTTACTGACTTACCACCAGAGCATGTGACTGAACAGAGAATCCACATCCCATCAAGCAACATTAACTCTAATCCCAACCATAATCCTAACCCTAACCCAGCCCTAAAACTGCCATTTCATCTCAAAAAAAGTCCCATTTTTCAGTGAACTCTACGCTATAGCCAGGAAATCAGCTGACAAGGCCACAGCAGGATGTACCACAGAAACTTGCATCCATGGTTGCCATAACGATAAAGCCCCTCCCTTCCCCTTTGTAAATGCGATCCTTTTAAAGTAGTGTCAGGCATGGTGTTTATTTTAATGATTCTTTTATTGTTAAGCACTTAACTAATTTAATAAGTGAATAATTTAATGATAACATAATTTAATAAACCTCATGATTCCTGCCCATAAGTGACTAGAAGATCAATGGATAATTTAATGAAATCAATTGCTATGTATCTAATGGTACAAGAAAGAAATCCTGTCATAGAGTAAACCATTATTGTGGAATAAGTATGAAAAAAAAAATTGTCCTGAGGCCATTTCAGACGTTGCATAAATATAGTTATTAATACACTAGATACTGGGAATTATATGAAGCATGTTGGATTTTTAAAGGGGATTAGCTAGCAAGCCTTGTTAGCATAAAACCATGGGCATCATTAGGAACATGCCAGATGGTCAGATTCGTGTGTGTGTGTGTCTGTGCGCGCACGCGTGTGTGTGTGTGTGTTTGGATTATGTTTATATTATGTGGGTCCCCCACAATGTGATAAAAAGCTGTTATTTTGACGTTGTGGAGACCATTCTTCAGGTCCCCACAAAGATCTGTGAATGCAATCAAAAAACTAAAAATTTCAAAAGTCTTGTATTTTGTTTGGTTACTTATGGTTAAGGTTAGGGCTGGGTAGGGGTTATGGTTATCATGTTGGCACTAGAGTTTTCCCCATAGAAATGAATGGAGAGTCCCCACAAAGATATAATTTCAAACCTGTGTGTGTGTGTGCTTTTAAATCTGCAGACCTTTCACAGAACTACAGGGACAGGGATGTTGTCTGCTGAATCCTGTTGAGATTTACTGCATCCATAACTCGGTGAACAGCCAGAAAAAGGTTTGACGCGTCCCAGCACACTCCAATTTCTGGATATAAATACATTGTCAATTTGGGTCAGCTTTGCTAAAGACGGTCACTTAAGATGATGTGAGGAGCTCTGAAAGCTCTCCGTGTCGTCGATCAGTCGGGTAGAATCTCCGTCACGCATGTACAGTGCGCAGCTGCCTGTCCCTCGTGCAGGATGACAAGTTAGCCCGCGTGAACCCACAGTCTTCCATCTGTGAGCAGTGTGCAAAATGCTACGTCAGAGAGAACCTTAACAGCAGTTAGCACGTGCTACCGAAAGGCGTCACATTCGAAGACTGCTTTAGGCTTAGCGAGTTGTGGTGTTAAAACTCTCCCCTCCTTAGACGAGACCACAATCTGTACTAACAGCTATGAGACAGCATCCAGTCGTTCTCCCACACAGAACGATTGTATGAAGCCCCTTCAAATCCCACATCTTACGTACGCTTTAAATGCTAGTTGTGTTGGCTAATCCGTGCCAGCAACTGAAGTGCCACTTAATTTGAAATGTAGCGGCTTTTCCAGAGCTGCAGGCCTGATTTTCCTACCCACAATTCCTTTCAGTCACAGCTCGCTCTGCAGGATTAGCGATCAGGCCTCTAGAGGGCAGCAGTGAGTCCAGTGGTCAGGGAACAGGGTCCACACCTAATTGGTTACAGGCTGGGCT
>JAODKE010000055.1:9501113-9520152 GCA_026779605.1 Mormyrus hasselquistii
AATGCTTACATGGACTGGGTGTTGGGCAAGGTCTTGGGGTCAAGTGGATCTGGAGCATCTGTTGGTGAAGAAAGATTCATTGATCGTGACTTTGCTAATAATACTGTGATCTTCTTAGAGTCTATGGAGGCCCTGATCGGGGTTCTCGAGAGACTGAATGAGGAATTTGGGTGTCTGGGCTTGCGAGTCTCCTCGATGAAAATTAAGATCCAGGCCTTTAATGACTTCTTGGGTGCAGTCTTCAGTAGTGTGTCTGTCTGCTGGGAGAATGTTGACTTTGTCAAAAGGTTTACTTACCTCGGCAGTGACATTCATGTTTCTGGTGACTTCCTATGAAGTCAGGAGACAGATTGGAAGAACATGGGGAGTCATGAGGTCACTGGAAAGGAGTATGTGGTGCTCCTGATAAGGTCCAAGTCTCCAAGTCCTGGTGCTCCCCGTCTTGCTGTGTGGCTACGAGACATGGACACTTTCCAATGAGCTGAGATGAAGAGTGGACTCCTTCGGTACTGTGTCTCTTCAAAGAATTGTTGGTTTGCCTTTGTGTTGAATGAGCAGTTACTAGGAGAGCCCGTAATGAAGCACATTACCTGCTTCGTGAGGTAGCATCAGTTACATCACTACGGCTATGTGGCGCAATTCCCTGAGGGTGATCTGGCATGCAGGATCTACTTTGCTGAGGACCCGAACGGCTAAACGAGGGTGATGGATGGGATTGGACCGCGTGTCTGCCTGGGGGGTCAGCAGCCAGGATCCTGAGGTTCTTTATCATGTGGTGGGTGTGGCAATATGCTGCACCACTGCATGCTCCCCAAACCCAATTAGGTTAAATAATGAAATTATTAATTATTAAGCAGTTTAATTCTAATTGTATTTTAATCAGAACTATGCAACCTAGGAAAAAATATTCATGTTTCTTGGGATATACTGTGGAGAATGGATGGATGAATGGATTTTGTCACATTCTGGTAATGTGGGCAGATCATGATTAAAGACAGCATTGTGTGTGCTGTCCTGCTACAGGCCTCACCTGCCATGCCAGCCGGCCCTTCACCATGGCCTCCTGCTCTCGAGACTCCACCGTGAGGCTGTGGTCGCTCACGCCCCTCATTGCCCCACTCCTGGTCAATATCTTGGCCGATCACAGTTGGGATGACATCATGGGCAACACCGGTAAGCTCTCTGAGGCTGCTTCTCACACAGCAATGAGACTAAAATAGTAATTATAAAAATCTGGTTCATGTAGCTCAGTAGCTTCAGGACAACAACTAAACTAGTCCTCAACTAGACCAAAGCTAAGAGAGTTAAATTATTATAAATGGTTGCTACTTATTTATTACTAGCTATTTTTATTGTTGTGACCAGCTCGAGCCACACCGTAAAATGAGGCAAACACAAGATAGTGTAGCTCGATGTTGAGTTTATTGTAGAAATGGAAAAAAAAAAACAGCAAGGATATCTAGGGGAAGGAAAATGGTTCTGTGAGTTGGGTATGCATGTGTATATATGTAGTGTCTTTAGTGAAAAATAAAAAATGAGAGAGAATCCAAGGGAGGAGCTGTAGGGCTCTTTATGCGCCAGGTGGATAGTATGAGAGAATGATAAGACCTATTGCTACTGCCGCTTATGCAGCCACAACCAGGCCACTGCTTGGCTTATCATCTCTTTCCCCAAAAGGAACTCCACTTCGTAGTCACATTAAGCAGAAATAGGTCTGATGTTGCACCCCTCCCATCACCAAAGTTCAGTCTTCTGTATCTTGGGACCTAGGTATACAAGGTGGTAGTAGGAGGGAGATGCAAAGGGAGAAAAAAAGCTCAAACAGTTCAGGAGAAGATATCGGCCACCACACTGTCCTGGCCTCTTATATGCTTCATGATCAGATTGAATGGTTGCAGGATCAATAACCACCATATAACTCTTTGGTAATGATTTTTCATCCATTAAAGGAACACTAAAAGTTTATGGTTGGTGTAAACAACCACAAGATATGGAGATCTCAAATAAATCTCAAAATGTTTGACAGAAAAGACCAGGGGAAATACCTCCTGGTCAACAGTGGCATAGCACTGCTGGCAGAATTGAACCTTCCTCGAATAGTAAGAGACGGGGGGCTCAATACCATCCTCTTCCACCTGCAAAGGGACAGTTCCATCCCCAGAGTCACTTGCATCTACAATTAAATTAAATGGCTGGCCAAAGTTAGGCACAAGCAGCACTTGCACACTTGCCAACAAGGCCTTAGTTGTTTCAAAAGCCTGCTGACAAAAGCAGGAGATCATTGAAAAAATGGTTTAAGGTTCAGATCTGTCAAGGGTATGACCACAGTAGCAAAGATCTTTCAGAATGCACAGTAGTACCCCATCATTCCTGTTGGGGATTCTACCATCCTGATGCCGGTGTGTGGTGTGATCGACCGCTGGAGGGCTCCGGTCAGAGAGCACCGAGTCATCGGACACGGTTAGGTACTTTACTCCGTAGCAGATTACAATCCCACATAAAAGATAGAGCACTCAAGGAACAGGATTGTGAGTTGGATTGAACTGAAGACAGAATTCTCTATAATTGACATAAACAGAATAAAGACATTGATGCACATGCCACTATTACAACTATACATTCAGCACTGAAGCACAAAACACTATAATTAGAACTACACAATATCTACATGAACACCCTATATTCATTAACTTATACAGACATTAACTGACTCATCCATTCATCAGAACATCGGCATAGCTAACACGAAATGCGTCCAGCCGGCGAATGCTGCCGGGTTATATTCACTTGCCAGGCAAACTCGCGGCAAGCGCTTTTACAACTTAACAATCTCCGCTGACACATACAAACATCACATAGGCAATCGTGTAACACTCATATAATTAAACATTAAGTACTCATGTCAGCAGTGACTTCTGCTTCAGCTCAGCACTGTAAAGAGAGATGGAAAAATGGCAACCTCCTCTTTTACCCGGCAGCCTCCCGTTCTACCTCTAACCTCTAAACTAGTATACGCTGCATAAAAGCCCCATACAGAAACAATACAGTCCACATTATCAGAGCAAGAGTCCCAAATTTCAAGGATTCACAATTACCAAGAACCTATACAATTCCTACGATATAAGGGAATTGGGAACAGCAACTGCACAAAGAACAAACAGGACAAGAACTCAGACAACAACTGAATAAATGCTGAAACGAAGAGGGACAACAAGGATGGGAACATAGACCCAAACACTAAGGGAGGGAACAAAGGAGGAACAGCAGGAGGCATAAAGGGACCAGCAGGAAACAAAGGCACAGAGGGACAAGGAGGAAACACAGGGGGCACAAGGGGACCAGAAGGGAACAACAGTGGAGCAGGACTGGGAGTAAACACAGGGGGCAAGGAAGCAAAGGGCAAGGGGAACTGGGGAGCTGGAGGGACCCTCGGCGGGCGTGAGGTAGAGGCCGCTGGAGCAGCAGGCGACTGCGAGGCTGGAGCATGGCCTGAAGGGGACACTGAAGGTGGTGAGGAGGAAGACAAAGGAGTTGGCGAAGAAGGCGAGGAGGATACCGTAGTCATGGCAGGCAGAGGCACTGCCATAGCCGGCTCAGGCATCCTGCGAGTCACAGGTGGGGGACCCACAGGCGTCTGTGGAGCCGAAACCTAGGGGAGTGAAGGTAGGCCAGGGAGTCGACCCCGAGGTGTCCCCTCCCTCTCTGGGAGACAGAGAGACAAGAACTTGGATCTGCCACGATGAAGTGGTGGTGGCTGGGGTGACTCACTGGGGAGGTCCACTGAGGTAGTCAGAGTATACCCCGAGGGGTCCCACTCAAACTCCTCCACCACCGGAGGAGCGTCACCCACCGCGGGAACCACCGGGGTTGGTGCATTAGTTAGCGGGACTGTGGCCTCTCAGGGCAGCATGTCAGTAAGTGGGACTGGGGCTTCACAGGGCAGTGCATCAGCTGCTGGGACTGGAACTGTCAGGGCGGGGCACCGGAAAAACAAGGAGGACGCGATAGCGGATCAGTCCAAGGGAAAAAATAGGCTTTATTATCCAAGAGAAAAAAAAAAAACAGGAGATTGACCGACCCCTGACTGTTCTATCAGTGTCGGTATCCAGGGGAATAGGCTGGGCTCTGAATTCAGGGACAGGCAAGGGTCAGGCAATCAGCATCGGGATCCAGGGGAACAGGCAAGGCTCGTAATCCGGGGACAGGCAGGGGTCAGGCGATCGGTGTCGGCAGTAAAAAGGCTCTCTAATCACTCTGACAGATCTCAGCTGGTAGAGGAGGGCATACAGAAACTGGTCCTGCCGGTTCTCAGGACCGGTGTGGAAAAAGCACTCCAGCCGCCACTCATCTCTTGTCTAGGGAAACCCTGGGGGCATGGCAGGGGAGCCCCGCGTGATGACATAGGGGCTTCCCCTGAGCGATCCATGACAGGAACCTCAGGTGTGGGCGCCATGGGGACTGGAACCTCAGGAGTGGGCAGTTCGTTAGCCGCTGGGACCAGAACCTCAGAGGGTGGTGCAGGGGCCACCAGGTCAGGAACCATGGTGCAGGAACCCCAGAACCGCCGCAGGCGCAGCCGGAATGGGTGGCGTAGGAACCTCCGGGGGCACAGCATCCACCGCCGGCACAGGAACCATGGGGGGTGCGGCTGGAGCTGATGAGGCTTGCACCGCTGGCTACTCCATTACCCACCAGTAAAGCCCCTGGAGGGTAAAGAAGCTTCTGGCTAGGGTCTCAGGCACAGACAAAGGTGAGGCTGCAGGCAGAAGAATCTGTGGCATGGGAACCAAAGGGGGTGGAGCATCAGCCACCAGCAAAGGAGCCACGTTGGTTTGCACCCCAGCAGCGGGCCTTTTTAAGGAGCTTGGGGATCCGCGGGATCACGTCCTCCTTAGCCCTGGCACCTTTGCGGGTCAAATGTGTGCCCACGAAGGCACGGGCTGCGAGAACTGAGCTGAGGGAATACTAGCCTACCAGGAGCTCCACCTCTGAAACAGGCAGGAGGAGGAGGGGCGTCTCAGGAGCCGGCACAGCAAGGAGTAGGAGACCAGGAGTCGGGAAGAGACGGGGTTTAATTAAAGGGAAGACAAACGAAAGCAGATTGACAATACAATGACCAGACTGGGGAAACAAACAAACGCAGACTTAAGTACATTGAACTAATGACAGCAACAGGAAACAGCTGGTAAACACAGCGAATCCACAAGAGGATAACAAGGGGGTGTGGCACATGGATGTGTCTTTACTGTGCCAAAGATGTTTAATTAGAAAAGGGCATCTGGCTTACATTAGTTCAGCAATATGCAGCGGGATCGCTCCAGTTACAACTTCACCCAGAATTTCCTTCATTTATCCTTTGTGCAGATCGTGCCATGGTTCCGGGTGCCCCGCCTCTGCTCTGCGGCAAAGTGTCCAGGGACATCAAGCAGGAGCTGGACAAGCTGAGTGGTGACGCCCGGGTCAAGAAGCTGAGGTGGTTCTCTGAGTGTTTCTCTGTGAGTGCAGCACCCCGACCAGCAACCATGTGACTTGACATGTTATCACTGCTCATTTTCAATATGATGTATAACGCTTCTGACTGGACTCCTCTAGCGCCGGAGGAACTGACTGTCTTTCTCGGGGTGGGATAAGGAGGAGAGGGAAAGGAAAAAGGGGGGAGAGGCAGAAACAAAGGTAGAAGAAGAGCGAGTGAGCGACAGGCCACCACTCAGACCTGCCATGTGAACCAGTGTAGCACACACAGAGACTCACAGAGACTCTACAAGAAGGAAAGTTTTCTCTTAAGGAACTTGCTTGTTCTGTGAGCTAGCGGCTCTGTTGGCACAGAAGGACGGGATGTGTGCGACTGGGTTATCTTCACTTCCCAGCCTCCTGGAGGCAGCCACAACCTGTGGGACCTGGTGGCGGTGATATCTGGCCAGGACGACAGCCTCCTGCCCCAGGGCTACGGGAATGGCATCATGCACATGAAGCACCTAGTCCGCTTTAAAACTGTGAGTCAGCAAGTTACTTTTGTGGCTGTGCTTTGGGTTTATTTTGATTACTTGGGCGTTTTTTTTGCGATTTGAACAATGCAGTATATTTTATATGATAAATGACACAGCATAACTTTATCAGCACAGGGAAAATAGTTTTCGTTTTCTCATGCGAGGTGACCTAAGCGGTCCTATTTCCCCGTCACCAGTCAGAGGCCCAGGAGCTAACGATAGTCAAGATGTCCAAGTTTGGAGGTGGGATTGGTGCGCCGAGCAAAGAGGAGCGGCTGAAGAGGGCGGCGGAGATCCACCTGCGGCTGGGGCAGATCCAGCGTTACTGCGAGCTCATGGTGGAGCTTGGCCAGGTGGGGCTCCTGCAGCATGCTTCTCCAGTGGTGTAGTGCCATCGATCGTGTAACTGACGGCTTAAAGCCTGCACTGTGTTTTGCAGTGGGAGAAGGCCTTGTCTGTAGCCCCAGGCGTGTCCATGAAGTACTGGAAGAAACTGATGCAGAGGTAACTCTATAGTCTCTTTCAATCTTACGGTCTGACCCATTTAGAGTCAGTTTGACCGCAGAGATGGTAAGCCGGTGCATCATCAACATGTCCATCCCATAAATTAAGTTCCCATGGAAGCAGGTAACAGGCTAAATCATTAAGTTTATTATTATGATTCCACCTCCTGGTGATGACCTTCATCTCCTAACCCACTAACCCACCCGCACTACTGTCACACAGGAGGGCTGACCAGCTCATTCAGGAAGGAGATGATGATGTTATTCCATACTGCATCGCCACGGGTGATGTGAAGAAGCTGGTCAGCTTCTTTACCTCCCGGGGACAGCTGAACGAAGCCCTCGTAGTGGCTCAGGTAGCAGCCTTTTCGACTATTAACTGTCCACAACATGTTCCTGTCACCCTCCCTAATTCATTTTTGTCACACTTTCATAAACCATATGCACATCATCGCCATAATGCATTATACATTTTGCATTTTCAGATAACAGGAAACTGGTCAGATATATGTCTCCTGTGGGTTTAAACCTGCAACATTTTGTACTATAAACCCGGAAAAGTTTGTGCCTTTGATGGTGTTTACTAATAACCACGTCTTTGATGGTGTTTATTTAAGTTAGAGACCCGGAAATAACAGCATCTTCGTTAAGGTTTATTAACAGCTAAAGATTGAACCCGGAAATAACAGCGTCTTTGTTAAGGTTTATTAACAGCTAAAGATTGAACCCGGAAATAACCGCGTCTCTGTGAAAGTTCGTTAACAGCTAAAACAGTGAACCTTGGAATAATAAACATTAGCAAAGGTGCGGTTAAAGTTAAAGACTGAAATAACCAACTTTAGTAACATCTATTAAAGACTGAACCCGGAAATAATGGCAGATTTGCAAATATTTATGAAAGCCACAGACTCGACGCGGAAATAAGGGCACCTTTGGTAACATTAACTAAAGCTAAAGACTGAACCCTAAAAAACTGAATGACTATGCTGGCAGTATCAGTGAGTCTCACAGTTACAGCACTGTTATGCTTGGAGTATTTCTCTCGACTCTCTCCTGCTGGATAGGTCGCTTGTGAAGGGAACATCCACACGCCTCAGACGTCCTCAACAAAAATACCTGCTAACACTGAAGATAACAATGTGGAAATGTATAATGGGTAAGGGTGCGTCCTCCTTGGAGAGTCTACAGTATGTGTTGGGGTTGCAATACATTTACTGCTGTGTCCGTAGAACAGGTTGAAAGAACAGACTGACGCCTGACGTTCGGTGCTTTCAGGTTGCTGCAGCGCGTCAGCAGGGAGCTTGCAGAGTGGTACTTTCAGGACGGACGGGCCGTCCTAGCCGCATGCTGTCACCTGGCTGTGGACAACATAGAGGTGTGGCACTTTTCCCAGCACACATAACAGGGACTCCAGTTTCACTGTGACTAACAATGCCGCGGAAACAGAGGAAAACTGAGAGCGAACGAATGGATTTTGAAGTTTAAAAAATAAAGCGTATAATTAAAATTTTTAAACAGACATTATTTCAGAGGTTCAAATCTGATTTTTTTTTTTACAAAACAAACAGGTGCTGTGTGATGTCCGTGCGCAGGGCGAGTGAGCAGGGAGTGGGAAATCAGGGTCAAGCAGATTGATCACCAAAGAATGTGTTTTAATGCGGGCAAACACTTCACAACATTTCAATGCCTGGACTTGGGTTTACGAACTCAGACGCGGACTAAATACACAGGACAGGCTGAACTTAGCAGGTAACAGGTGATAACAAGCAGGAATTAACACGAGGTAACGAGGTGGGCGTGGCACACATGAGGATCAGACGAGCTGGTCGTGACACGCTGCATTTAGTATATAAAGGAAATCATCCGCTGCGACCTACGACAAATACTTTCTGACTGTGTGTGTGTGTCCTTCCTGAGCCAGCTGGCCATGGCGAGTCTGATCAGGGGCAACGAGCTTGAGCTGGCCGTGTGCGCCGGCCTGGCGTTGGAGGAAGCGGCTGGTCCCACTACCCACTATGCCCTGGAACTACTAGCCATGAAGTACATGACCACCCCCACGTGGTAAATATATCTATACCATGCATCACTGTGCACATGTACAAACGTGTAGCGTATATGGCCGTGCCTTTATATTAAATGTATAGAGATATATATTGCCATGGGGTACCAGACAGCTGTGGTGTCAAAACATGGTGTCATAACAAATGGAAGGAACCCCTTTGCAAACCTATTTCCCAGACAGACCACGTATACAGAATATTTATTCTGCAATGCTGAACATTCACTGCACATTTCACTTGCTTTCAGCTTTCCATGTGTTGGAAACAGGTACTTTGTTTTCCTTGCATGTTGCCCATTTGTGTCTGTTCACGGCTGCTGGTGAACTGGTGGTGGTTTCCCTCTGAAATATCGGCCATGACCACAAGGGGGCAGTGTGATGTGTATTGTCTGCTAGCTTATTCTGTACGCTAGTGATGGTAGTGAACTGGCACATTATTTTTTTTGTTTATCTCCCAAAACAATATCTAAATGACCTTTGTTTACATGAATAAGAACATGGCCGATGCTCTTTTCATTTAGCAGGTTAAAAAAGAGGCAGATAGTTTGACGCAAATAGAATCTTTCTGAGAAAAGTTTTTTTTTAAAAAGAACACTGTATGATTACACCAAAGGACTGATTTTGTACCTGTAATATTTGTCCGATGCTTTATTTTCAGTTTTTTCTTTTGTAAGAATATGCTATAACATTCAAATAGCTATTAAAAGTTGAGTCTGATTAATAAACCAGTGCTTAGCGTCTGCAAACCAGGAGAGGAATCTTTAGTGTAACAAACTACAGAACCTGCAGTGCAAGTCAGGATTTGAATTTCCCTCTCTCACATTCTTCCCCTCTCTCGTGCTTCTTATCAGTGGCCGTAACTAATGTGATAACATGTCTCTCCCTGTTCAGGGATCTGGCTGCTGACTTGCTGCGAATGATCCCAGACAACGAAATCCTGTTAGTCAAGCTCTGTGCTTTTTATCCCGGGAGCTCCAGCGAAATCAATGATCTTCGCGAAAAAGTAAGGCTCGAAATTAGCTACGTTTTATGGATCCGCTGTACAGCCACGCGGCTTTTACGGAGTCCCACTCATTTGCATACTCGTCGTTTTTTTTTCCTTTATTGATTAATTAATTAATTAATTAATGTTTCTTAAAATGTTATTGCGAAGAATTTGCGCTGCCGCACGTGATGAAACTTCAAATAACGTTAAATGGGGTACATTTCGAGGCTGCTGTTGGCACAGCCTTCAGGGATGTGAATTTTAAACCACCCCTTATGATGACAGAGACCAACGGTCCTTCTTTCATTCTTTCGTTTATGAAGAGTGATGCAGCTAAGCACACCCCCCCCCCCTCCACTTCTGTTCCTCCAGTGCAGTCTGCCGTGTTTAGAGGAGTGCAACAACTTGGCCGAGGCTGCTCTCGTAGACGGGGAAACGTTCCTAGCCGTGAAGTACCTGCTTCTGAGCTCAGAGCCAGAGAGAGCCCTGCCCGTTGGGCTTGCGTTTGTGAAAGGTGAGCCTGCCTGTTCTGTTTAGGTCCTACCCCAGCAAGTCTTACATACTACGGCAAGCTTTAAGTCACTGATCTTACCAAGTCCCTATACTCAGGTGTGTTTCCAGCTTGTGTCTAACATCAAATGTTGCAAATCTTTTTTTTTTATCTCCGTTTTATTTCTTAACAGATCAACTGAGCAGCCCAGACTGGACCCTGGACTCAGTCTACCCCATTCTCGACCTCCTCAGCTACATCCGGACAGACAGGCTTATCCTTCCAAAGTGCAGTGAGTAAGTGCCTGCGCGTGGTGACTCCCCCTGCCCTGAAGAGAGTGGCAGACCACGGGCCTCGTTCTCCGTGCCCTGGCTCACCTTGCAATGCCGGCTCTCTGCTTCCAGGGAGCGCAACCAGCTGCTTATTCTGTGCGGCTACATCGGCGCCCTGCTTGCGGTGCGAAGGCAGTACACCAGCGTCGTGCCGGTGCTTTATGAGTACACCAGGTATGTGCAACTGTGGGAATCGCCATGGCGATATCTGTACCATCATGGGGGTCTCAGTCTGTTTTAGGGATATCGGTGTGTTTTGTAAAACTGCAAAGATATAATGGATCTTTCTAGGTAGCAGACCTTGTATAACATTTATTTTTTTTGTACTAGCATCTCAGCATCACCAGTTCAATGAAACTTAAACATGTAGCGAATACACTAATGATGTCAGTTCTCTGAAATCAGGAAAGCCTTAGAGCTCCTTCTGGTGGTGGAGGTGTGCTATTGCACCCCTGGGGTTCCCTTCCCACTGTCTGACCGCATGCTTTCTCACTGCTCCTCCAACCACAGCCAGCTGCTGAAGAGGCGGGAGGTGTCAGTGCCACTGCAGATCGACCAGCTGTCCGCGGAGCTGGAGGCCTGGAGAGCATGTACCCAGCCGCCTTCCAAGTGGGTGGCTCCTGCCCGGGGCCACGTTACTGCCGCGCTGCTTGGGTGTTACAGCGTCAGGGTTCCTTGTCGGTGCTAATGTAGCTATTTACTGAGGGTGAAATCCAAGCAAGCTGTACAGGGCATGCGCCTTCAGGGCCAGGCTTGCGGATCATTGCTATGGGGGAAATCAACATCTCAGCTCAGCCAAAAAGTATTTTAGATTATAAGAGATTTAACGTAACAACAGGAGTAGAACAAACAGGACAGAAGCTGTACCCTGGCTGATGTTTGCTGCGACTCTGCGCTAATACGGCTTCCATATGGTCAGATGCCCCGAGGCCATGCCTGACACCCCTCCGACCGAGAGCCAGAGGGCGGAGCATGCGCTGCTGATGAGCCGAATTGGGGAGGAGCCACTGAAGGGGATGGAGGGGCCTGACTACGTCACAGGATCCAACCTTCCCAGTCACTCTGACGTCCAGATCTCCTGCTTCACTGGACTCAGGATACAGGTCGGTCTGCGGCCGCTGCTCTCCCATTCTCCGTTCTCGATTTCACACTTCCGATCGCGGGTCTCGATACACTGTACATTCATGGCTAGTGTTCTGGAGCGTTCCATTGGCAGCGCCTTGGAGACATCCGTTCCATTTGCTTCACACAGGGGCCTGTGTTCTTCCTCGAAGATGGGAAGTCGGCGATCACACTGAACGACGCACTGATGTGGGCGAAAGTGAATCCATTTTCACCTCTCGGGACTGGGATGCGTCTCAATCCTTTCTGAGCACAGGCACAGACAGTCAGATATAGCCACACTTACACGCACACACACACGTGCGCAAAAATCTCACTTGTATCTGTCTTCTCTAGAAGGCAAAGGCTTGGACAGCTTTGGACAGATCCAGGACCAAACTGTCATAGAGCAGAAGCGATTAAATTGTTTATTAAATTGTATAATTGAGTGATTTTGTGACATTTTTAAAACCAAAACACTCACTAGCTTATACACATCAGCTTAATTCTTTAAGGAAAAATGAGAAAACACAATTTAAATATTGTATATTTAGTTTTTTTTTCAAATATTTGTGGAATATTTAGCAAGTAATACATGAATGTAACATTTTATTGTTTTAATGCTAAAGAATCAATATATTTAATCAAACTCTTGCTGGCCCGTTGTAGAGGGGACTGGGAAAGTAAAGACCTTCAGTATTACCAGAGTAAACCCAGTTTCCAATGTCGAGGGTGTGTAATTTCAATATTAAAATCTGGAGTTGTGCTGATCTGATTTTAACTGTTTAGAAAGACGTCTCAGTGCTGCTTGTGTGAGCTTGCTTAAAAATCTTTTAAGAAGTAGGCCTATAGTCAATACTTAACATAGCAGTTCAGGTGGTCACCAGCCAGCAGTGAAACAGGTAGATTTCACACCTGTCATTAATGATTCACGCTGCGTTCCATTTACCCTGGCGGTTGGAAGTCGGAAGCTGGGAATGACGTCACACCCAGATTAACCGTGTTCAACTACAAGAAGTCGGAAAGCCGTTCTGGAATACGAGTTATAGCCAGGTTCATTGTTAGCCATGGTTAGCAATACCAATTCATAACAACACACTACGGAGTGTTTTGCACATAATAACACCATAGCGACATGTCCACAAATAGCGGTTGGACAGTACTGTGTATATGACCAATTTAAAGAGAAACAAATAAGATGTAAGTGGTAATAAATAATATATAGCTACAGTTTTCACTTCTGTTGATGAAAGATGCAGCCATCTTGAATTCTGAGGTCGGGGTTCTAGAGGTTGCACCAACTTACCAAGTTGGAACTTTGACTTCTGGGGTGTTCCAGGTGAAATTTCCGGTTCAACACACTATTAGTTACACCTGAAATTCATGGTGAGTTTGCACTCTATCCTACCATTGGCTCCAGTTATACTCAAAGCTGTGCACATAGATGAGATCTGGATCGCTCCCTTAAGCCTGTGGCCAGGTCTAATTTAACTTGTATTTATGCTTTTTAATTACTCAAACAACACTGTGAGTTTATGCGATCATTGAATTTACTTGGGGAAAAAACATGGCTTGGTGTTCTCCCAGAAAAGTCTCGATTCATAAAACTGTCAGTTTTGCTAGTTTCTGTTGAGCATGATCAGCGTCCGCCAAGTCCGGTCAGCAGAGGAGGACGACTTCCGTGAAATATGCCAGCTGCTGCGTACTGAGTGCGTTTTGCTTTAGCATGTATTCTGTATATGGCTGTGAACATTACTTTTGTAGAACCAAAAGAAGAAAACATGTATAGCAGAGAAGGGAGATTCCAGGTCCAGAGAATACAAATCCAGACCAAGATTTTCTTCCAACCAATCAGTTGAGTACTCTGTGACTGTGACTCTTTATGCTCATCTGATTGGTTGAAACAAAATCTTGGTCTGGATTTGTACTCTCTGGACCTAAAATTTCCACCTCTGATGTATAGGCTATGAGGTTTATTTACAAATTTGTTATGCTGTATATATAATTTGGCAGTGCTTTGTTTCTGGTTAAGGGATGGACATAAATGCATATTTTAGCAAGGCAGCTGAAGAAAATAAACTATATTTTTCCACGAGAGGATCAGTATAGATGTTCTGTTTTACCTCGTCACAACAGAGCGTCCTTATTTCTGAAGCTGGTGATTTCTCCATGAACTCTGACTCGTCACACGAGTCACTACATTACATGTCAGTGTGAATGACCACTGTCAGCTAGCAAAATTACCTTCAAAACCAGGCCTTCAGTAATGCTACAATGACTAGTATTTGTGTGTCGTGTTACTCCCTTAATTTGCCTGTTTTCGTTATTAGTAAATGTGTTTGATCATGGAAGCCGTGCCTTAATCGAATCACACTTTAGAACCATCTTTTACGTTATCAAAAACGTTGCCTATAAAAAAGAAGGTAAGTATTGATAGACAGGAACAGAATGTTCCTCTACAAAGATAAAGTATCAGTTCAAGAATACAATGCGTTTCTCATTTTGCACTGTGATATTTATTAATTTGTTAGTGTATTTATGAATTTATCATTTTATGTGCAAGATGTATGTAATCAAATACACTGTAATATACTGCAACAAATTCCCATTGTCTAAAACTGTTAAAAAAATGGATGGGGTATATTTAGCTCAGTTATATGTCAGAGGCTATCCATATTTGCTATTTATCTTTGCAGCAACTTATAACACATTATTAATTTACCAGAATGTAAGCATATCAGGTGTTTCATCAGTGTTTGCATATTAAAGCATACATATGAAAGCAGAGGGATAGAAGCCGAAGAGTGTATATATTTTTATTTGCACCTCTTTAAATATTAAGCATCTTTCCTTTATCCTTAATGTGTAAGCAAAATGACCTAAATTTTTCAAAAAGTTCCATAGCTTTTTGTACTTTTGTTAATGTACTGTGGTTTTCAATGACGACAATAAAGACCATTGCTAATCTTTCCTTGGCTCATTACCTGCTTCAAGTGGTAGATGGCGCTGTATACATACATCTTTAGACACGTCATCTTACAGCCTCGGATCTGACTCGGAACAGCGGTTCGTGTTTGGTGATTATGTGATGACTAGCAGGTGTCAGATTGATTGTGTTATGATTAACAGTCGTCTGATTGGTCAATGTTATATTGAATTGTGTTGAGAACTGGTGTTCTGATTGGTCAGTCGCTAATTGGTTGACGTTTGTATAGCTGGTGTTTGACTAGCCGGTGCTTTATCGATCGGAAGTTTAGGTGCTGCGTTTAGATATTTAGAAATGTATATATTTATTTGTATATATACATTTTTGGCATTTGCATGACGCTTCACCATGTTTACGTATACACACACACAAATAATTAAGGACCCGTTTTCCGCGTTTGTGTGTGTTGGATATTTAAAAACGTTTACTGAAAGACTTCCACAGGTTATTGCCTCTCTAGGACTTTTTATTGTGCTCAGTTTGTTGGCGTTTTGTTCGCCTCTTCACAGCATCCATGTACATATTTAGTGGAATGTAGTATAACCGCTGAGTACTTTTTACGAAAGGAAATGATCCGTATAATTCTGCCATATATAATAACGCTGACGAGCCGTAGAATTACGAGACTGCTCCATAAAAATTTTAAGAAACGGCAGATGAGTAAAACGAGCGCCTTCAGTATCAACCCAACGTATATTTAAATCGGTTGTTAGTTTATATTTAGAAACAAATTTTAACGCATTGGTTGTAACATGACTATATAAGACTTGTTAAATCCAGTGTGCACTCTAAAGCTGTGCTTCTCCATTTTCAGCACGTACTCTTAATGAGGCTTGATTGACATTGTTGATTAAATCACGTGATGCATATTTTGCAAGGAAACTGGTCCCGCTGTTTTGATTGCTGGTGAAACTGCAACTCTGAAGGACATATTTAGTGATTTCTTAAATCAATCCTAGGTTAATTGTAAACGGTACAAATGACATTCGTTGACTTAATGTGCGTGGTTATGTACATCTTTGAGCTTAGCCACTCACTCTGTTCATTGAAATATTAGCGCAGGACTATAAAGAGCAGTAGGATGTAGTTCTGAAAGTCTGTAGGACCTGATTCAGTTTGCACCTGGTAATGTATTTTGGTCACCAGTCATAAGTGCATGACAATCCTCAAGTTTCAACCTGAACAGAGGGAGAACATGCAAGGTGTGCTTTTTATCAAATTTTAATCTCATGTGGCTATCTAATATATACATGCAGACTTACAACAATATGGTATGAGTAAAAAAAAAAAAAAAAAAAAAAAAAAAACTCTTCCCACAGTTAAATGCCCCCTGTGTTCCCACATAATGATGTAATGTAGGGGTTCTAAGGCCTTCCTGGTTAAAGGGCCCCGGATGGTGTGTCTCTGTGTGTGACACTGGCTTGGTTCGTCGTGATGTCACTGGCGTGCGAGCCAACCGTGGTGGCATACGAAGGAACGTGCAATGAAAGGTAAAGATGTTCGTGTCATATGTGGCTTCCGGGAAACCAAACATGTCAAATGATTCTAACACGCTTAACCTCATCTAGCACTGTACAGTGACTGAACACAACTGTATTCACATGCAGATTTGATACTAAAAAGCTCTGGCCAGCTGTTGGGGAGTAAGCATGACTGCTGTGACGTGCTATATGAATGTTTTATTTTCATCCTTGGACCTCTTTATTTTTTATTTTTACCCCCAGCACTTAAATGCATTCTATATCTTGGTTAAGGGTGTATGCTGCTTTGAGTAGATGGCAGCATTGAGACGGACTTGTAGCAGATGCACTTCTATGGTCGGGTCACATGGGATGAAGGGGGCGGGGTTTTAGCCGGTCATCAGCCTATCTGTACTGCAGGAACCTCTTGAGGAGGGTGGGTAGCTGTAGCTGGGGAATGAGGTGGAGCCGAGAACGGCCGACGCACTGCCTGATTGCGAGCCGACAGAGCTGCCGCAGAGGGCTGGGCGTGGCTATAGAGGGAGGGGTAGGAGACAAGTGGTCAGACTGTGTGGGGCACCAGTACAGAGCGTATGGGAGCAGGCTGAGCTGTGACAGCGCCCTAGGTGGCAGGCTGGAACACTGTCCGGAAATAACCTGCCTGCTTGTTTACGTGGAGTTTAAGGGGGCGGACGCTGCTGAAAATGCACGAAGGTAGTCTTTCTCAAATACTACACAAATACATATTAAAGTATTTAAACATGAGTACTTAATTGCGAGAACTTCGCTGCTTCGAACCATGCTGTCTACCAGAATGATTTAACGTCATGGTGCGGCTGTGGGGAGTTGGGGGGGGGGGGGGGATGGTGGACCTGAGCATACCTTCACAGAGGAGGAGCAACCCCTCAGCCAGGCTGCTAGCAGGGGCCGCCTCCACCGGCCTCTTCAGCTCCAGGTTTCTGGAGTTGACATTGGCACCATATTCTAGCAGTTCCTTCACTATCTCTGGGCAGTCCTTCTGGGCGGCCACGTGCAGAGGCGTCTCCAGGAACCGCCCCTTCTGCACATTTGCACCTGCATAGCAGGGGGGGGGGGGGGCACAGGGGCATCAAGAACCAGGTACTTCCCTTATTTTGTCTGTTGGTCTCTCCTTTCCCTGTAGAACATCCTCATGATCTTCAGTGTAGGAAAACCCATCTGACATCACACTCCCCACAGTATGCCATCCCTTTGCCCTCTGACCCCTGACCTTTCTCCAGCAGTGTGCGGGTACACTGTAGCTCCCGGGACATGCAGGCTATGTAGAGTGGCGTTCCCAGGTGAGGAATGTCATAGTCGACATCGGCACCCCACGTGATCAGGGCCTCCACGCATGCGCTTCTACCTGGGCGGGGGGCGGGGGAGGGTGTGATGATAGATCACTTACTAAATCTTGCTCTCCTGGAATATTGCTCTACATTGTAGTCCAATATCATACTTTAATATGATTACATTAACACTGCATGGTGTTTGTGTCCACACCAACCAGTGTTACATTTAACACTTTACAATGTGCAGTGAGTGTTGATTTTACAGTGTTAATCTTTAACTCAGTGTTCAATTTACACCATAGGGTGTTAAGTCAAGAGAATCTCCACATCCACATATCTGGCCCATTTTAATATGCACACAGGACATCATGAGGATCAGAAGTCATCCCAGATTTACCCACCATCATGCGAGACTCTGACCAAAAAGGACCTTACAGCTTTTTCTTGTTTTGTATTGAAGCTTTGTTAGCATAGCTCTTAGCAGTAGAGCTGTGGTCCTGAAGGCTAAACAAAGCTTTACTCTTGTTGGTTTTTTCACATATGTGGCCTTATAGTATGCTGACATTGAGCCAGAGAAAAACTCAGGGCAGTGGTATATATTTTAATGGTGTGGGGGTATATTTGACTGGCACTGCTGGCCTCGGATGATTGACATTATATGTGGAAAGGTGTTGGGACAGTTGTGATTCTGTGCAGCTCCCGGTACTGCCCACTCCCTTGTAAATCAATGGTGCTGGATGTATATTTGCATAGTATGAGACAGTACTGTTTTTGACTGATTTTTTTAATCGCCGCGTTTATGATGAATAGGGCAAGAGAATAAAAACCTCAAATAAATAAAATGGACTGCATTTATATAGCACTTTTCTACTCTGAGCACTCAAAGCGCTTTACAATTCATGCCTGACATTCACCCATGCACACACACACATTCATACACTGGCGGCGAAGGCTGCCATGCAAGGCGCCAACCTGCTCACCGGGAGCAATATGGAGTTCAGTGTCTTGCTTAAGGACACTTCGATGAGGTCAAGAGGAACTGGGGCTTGAAACCCTCCAGTTGCTGAACGATAGCACTACCTCCTACGCCACCATCAAATACCCGTGAAATAGATCTTGCGGGACTTGCTCTTGTGTGCTAGCCAGTGACTAGATGAGAGAGCTTAACCTCTATATCTATTCAAATCACGGTCCTCAAGGGCTGAGCACTGCTGTTTTTCCAGCTTCCCTTTACCTGAGAGCCAGTTGTGAAGCCTCTGGCCAATTAGTTCGCTTAATTTCTGGCTCTATCTGAAAACAAGGCCTGGATTTGGAATCAAGGGCCAGATTTGAATAGGGGGGGCTCTATGGTTTAACTAGAGAAGGCAATGGTTGAGAGGAAAATGTTATTGATACACATATAAGAACCACAACACTACTAAGACCAATTGGCATGCAACAACACTGGCAGCCTAGAAGAACTAATTACAAAATGTGGTGGAGACTAATATCAGTGCCATTCCATCCTTGATCGTGGTGGGTTTCCAAATATGCCTTGGTTTCTAAAAATTAAGCTAAATGAAAATTCTGAATATTAAATGAGCAAACTGGTTTGATTTGTTCTTCTATCCCAAGTTGTGGTATAAAAGGCCAACACCCATTATATCTGCTTTAAGGAAAATGCACTCCTTGAACCATTAAAATAGCTCTCACCTTTTCTCAGCCCTGATAAATAATTATGTTATGCAGTCTAACAGTCTGGCTTCATAATCTGTGTTTGACTGGTGTCATACATTTTACTCACTTTCATACCACAGGTGGTTGTCAGGAGGGCTTGACTGGTTCTT
>JAODKE010000055.1:9543552-9554184 GCA_026779605.1 Mormyrus hasselquistii
TATTTTACCCCTCATTCCCTTCCTGTATTAGTATTTTCATGTACATTTGCCGTATTTTATAATTATAGTGACCAAACATCTTATTTGCTGGTGGAAACCCCCCAGGATCGCGCAGAAATTCCACGTTTTTTCAGATCCAAAACTTGACAGGTATGCTCCAGAGGCAGCTGACGGCTACCGGCAGGCCAAGCAGGCTGCGGCTTTGGCGGTCGCTGAGGCAAAAACCTGGGTGTAGGAGGAGTTTGGTGAGGCCATGGAAAATGACTGAGATGATTCTGGTCCACCATCCAGCGGCTCCGTGTGGGAAAGCAGTGCAACATCAACACTGTATATGGTGGGGATAGGGTGCTGCTGGCCTCAACTCAATGTTTTGGGTCAGTGGAGGGAGTACTTCGAGGACCTCCTCGATCCCACCAACACGCCTTCCAATGTGAAAGCGGAGTATGGGGACTTGGGTGTGGATTCCCCTATCTCTGGGGTGGAGATTGCTGAGGTGGTGAAAAAGCTCCTCAGTGGCCGGGCCCTGGGGTTGGATGAGATCCGCCCAGAGTTCCTTAAGGCTCTGGATGCTGTGGGGCTGTCTTGGTTGACACGCATCTGCAGCATCGCATGAACTGCCTCTGGATTGGCAGACCGGGGTGGTGGTACCCCTCTTTAAGAAGGGGGACCAGAGGGTGTGCTCCAACTACAAGGGGACCACACTCCTCAGCCTCCTGGGTAAGGTCTATTCGGGGGTTCTGGAGAGGAGGGTCTGCCGGATTGTCGAACCTCGGATCCAGGAGGAACAGTGTGGTTTTCGCCCTGTGTGGTCCTGTTGGCTTCATCAGAACGTGACCTCCGGCTCTCGCTTGGACAGTTCGCAGCAGTGTGTGAAGCGGCTGGGATGAGAATCAGCTCTCAATGCAGCTTCTCCACATTGAGAGGAGTCAGATGAGATGGCTCAGGCATCTAATTAGAATGCCTCCTGGACACCTCCCTGGTGAGGTGTTCCAGGCATGTCCCACTGGGAGGAGACCCCGGGGAAGACCCAGGACATGCAGGAGGGACTGTCACTCACCTGGCCTGGGAACGCCTCGGGATGCCCCCAGAGGAGCTGGATGAAGTGGCCGGGGAAAGGGAAGTCTGGGTTTCCCTGCTGAGGCAGCTGCCCCCGCAACCCGACTTCGGATAAGCGGGAGATGATGGATGGATGGATGGATGGATGAATATTGAACTAAAGCTTGACAAAAAAAATCAAATCGCAAATCAAATTATAATCGTAATTTCTGTCAGAAAAATTGCCATTTGGTATTTTCCCCAAATCGTGCAGCCCTATAGTGTCCCCACACCTGTAGTAGTTTGCATACTGTCAATAAGAAATATACAAATGAGAGGAGGCCATTTGGCCCGTCAGTCTGGAATGTAACTGCACCCCACACCCATCACCTTGGAAAGGTAGTTTGAAACGCAAGAAAAAGTAGCAAAAATAAAATCCTTTTCACAGTTTATTGGTAGATGGAATGAAAAATGAAAAACTGTAACCATATAAATATGATGCAGAGTTGCAGAGTTGACGGAAATAAAATAATTCACTATTAAACGCTCTGGGGACGAGGGCATCTTTCTCATGCATTTCAGTTTCTCGCTGAAATCATTATGTAGAATCATTAAAAAAAAAAAAAAAAAAAAAAGACTAAATCCATAATCTGTCTTTTCAAAACTTCCATTGTCGGAATTATTAAAGTTTTTAAAAATAGGTTTAAAAATAGGCATCGGGGTACTGTACTGTCTATAATGTAATGTACTGTAGTACCCTCGGAGGCGAGTGAAACTCGCATTCATTTGCAAAACAATAGATGTTAATTGGCGCTGATGAAGGGGCGGGCAGTTTGTGTGGGGAGTTAGGGATAATAGGGATTGCTCCACCTGAGGTGCATGCGAGAATTTTTGTAGGCTTCAGGGAATCTAGTGCTAAGCGGCTTCAGTGATTTTGTTGTAGTTTTGTAGCTCTATTGCTGAAAACCTATCCAACAGAATGGCTGGACTCGATAAGAAGTCAGTGAAAATATTCGAAAAGGAAATAATTTGATCACGCCGACTGAGCCAAAATTCACTTCAGCAGTTTGGAAACAATTCTCATTGGTCGTGGACAAAAATGGGGATCGATTGATTTTCGCAGCTTGCAATTCCTGTAAGGAGGTTTATCCATATTCAGCCGATTTTGGTACTTCTGGACTGAGAAATCACAAATGCTCCCAACTGAGAAGGGCTGCAGCCTTGTCTCATTCAATGACTAAATTTTTCAAGAAGCTAAGTTCAGCTGACAAGGTAACATTCAAGGAATCGTGTGCCTTTTTTGTAGCCAGTGATATTCGCCTCTACATCGTTGCTAGTCCAGGCTTTACTCAGCTCATTCAGACTGCTATTGATATTGGAGCTAGCAGAGGAAAAATTGATGTATCTGAATTGATACCTGACCGGAGAACCGTGGGCCGATGCACCAGTGAGTTGGCAAACAGAGCATTAGAGAAACTTTCCAAGCTTCTGGACGATAATGATTTCTTGAATCGTGGAGTGATCACTGCTGATATGTGGAGCGATGATGACAGAAAACTGTCGTACATAGCAATAACTGCTCATTTCATCCATGTTGATTGGGTACTCCATGATCGCATCCTCGGTGTTAGGCATTACACGTTGGAGGATACATCGGCGGAAAACATTCGCAGCTCGATCGGAAGTCTTATCAGATTTCAAAATCGATAATTTATCAGATCTGGTGATCGTGATGGACCACGGGAGCAACATGATCATGGCATTTCCAACTGAGCATCGAATCAGCTGTTTGACACATCTGAATTCTACCTTGACAAATACGCTCAGGACCCAATGCTCAAAGAAGTGTTTTCACTTCTGACAACTTGCAAAGATGTCGTCAAATATGCTAAGCAATCGGGGATCGTGGAAAAATTCAATCCAGCTTTGCCAAATCTCTGCTACTCATTGGAATACACACTTAGAACTGATCAGTAGTATTCGCCAGAACAAAGAAATGCTGCTCAAGCTCGCTGCCGACGGCATTTGCTCCGATTTAATTCCTGCAATCAGTTTCGATCTAACTCATTCATTTATTGGATTCCTGACGCCTTTCAAAGATGCAAGTCACCAGCTGGAAGTTTCCAAGAAACCAACCTTGTACAACGTCTTGCCCCACTATTGTCAGGTCCAGACCACACCCCCACCCAACAGATCTGCCCACCTAATCCGCGAGATCGGTCGCACACGAGCTGGCGTTATATAAGGCGGCGCCTCACTCACTTCAACGTGAGGTATTGTTGTCTTCATGCGACCTACTGAGCAATCTTCTTGTCCTGTCAGCAGCCCTAGTCCCATCCCGGCGTGTCCACTCCTCAAGTCCCCGGAACCTCTACTCCAGCCCGTGTCCGCCCTCCCTGCATCCTGTGCTTCCCCTTGGCTTGACTTCCCCGGTTATATCGACTTCCTGCACCGTACCCCGACCAAGCCTCTTGATAGCTCCCTCTGATTTTGGTCGCGAATAAATCCATTCCTCGAATACCCCGATCTCCTGAGTGTTCTGTGCCACGCAACAACCATCGTGTTCTCAGAGTTTAACGCCTAATTTGACTGATTCTCAAATAATCTCATGCCTCAAGAATACCGTGAAGGAATACTTGCAAAACAAGTCCGAGATCAATTCCTTTCACTGCATGGCGGTGTTCTTCAATCCAAAAATGTGTTCTTTGAAGCCATTGGATCCTGTTCAGCACGAAGGAACCATGCAAGATATCCGTGAATTGGTCGCATCTGTTTGTTACTTCCATGGACAGCAATCACTATATTGTAACATTGCCTGGGCATGATGAGCATGCTTACAGCAGTAGCAATGCCACAGTATCGAAAAGACGATGATTGGGCACAGACATGGGAGTGAGGTCACTGGAATCCTTCGAGGATGATGATTTTGATACTGGAGAAGCCGTTCAAGATGAAATTCATATGTACAAAAACTATGAATGTTCCATCTGAAAAGGATTTTGATTTACTATCATGGTGGAAGGAAAACGCTAGCACATTGCCATGGTTGTCTCAAATCACTCAACACATCTTGGCCATTCCTGCCACAAGTGCACCTTCAGCGTGAGCATTCAGCGCTGCCAGCCAGGTGGTTGATAAGCTGCGCGCTCAGATCGGCCCAAAAAAGTTAATGATTTGATTTTCTTGCATAGTAAAGATTTAGTTTCTAAAAAATGTTTTTTTTCTTGAAATGTGGGATGTTTGGCACGTATGATGGTATGGATTGAATTTTTCTTGAAATTCTCTTTCTGCAACAGTTGTGGTTTAATTCTGAGTTTAACTTCACTTTAAATCACTTTAATCAGCTCGCTGCATGTAAAATCACAATCTATCAACGATTTATTCATTTCAAAGTAGCCGCTGAGCTACATAAAACCCGGTTGAGTCCAAAGCCATAATACACAGTCAACGGGGTTAATTCTATCTCTAACGATCCCCAAAATTAAGTAAATATTAAGCAAGAATGAGAATATGAACAAACCACAATAATTATTTTTACAGTGGAAAAAAAATTGTATTATATTGTATGTTCGAGTAATCAATGAAAATCAGTTTGTGTACAGTATATGCAAGACAATCTAATAGTGCAAAATATGTCCAGTATCATCATCTGGCAATAGTTCTGTATGGTTAGACACTGTGCAATAACCAATTTTTAGGAACATGGCAAATGTTCACATTGCAGCATGGAAGCAGGCTCAATGTCACAATGCTGACCGGGGAAGCAGAAGCAAGGAGATGTAGGGTCAGGGAAATGCAGGGTTTAATGAGCAAAAGGAACACACACGAGCAGTAAAGCAGAATGACAATACAATGACCGGACTGGGGAAACAAACGGAAACGCGGACTAAATACAATGGACTAATGACAAGTTTGACAACAATCAGGAACAGCTGGTAAACATGGGGAATCCACACAGGGTTAATGAGGGGGCGTGGCACAAGGGAGGAGCGAACGATCGAGGTATGACACTCACTGGAGTGTGTTAACTTAACTTAAGTTAGTTGTCTTTAACTTATCTGACTAGTGTGTCTAACCGCACATTAAATAAAGTCCTGCGTATTTTTCTATTATGAGGTTCTTTAATGGCATGCACCAGTATGATGGTGGTGCAACTTTCCCAGGACCCTAGTCAAAAATATCTGCCACTCTGGTCGCGGAAAACAAGTGGTAACAGAAAAATATGAAAAACGCGGGAACAGTAGAAGATCTTTTGAAATTTAACAGGAACGGGACAGTACGGCAATGACATCCCATGGTACGGGACGGGAATGGATTTTGAAAATTTGGTGGTAAATTGGACAGGTACAGAAAACCCTCCAACGGAATGGGATAGGACAGGAACTAAAAACCTCTCATGCGCATACCTAACACACATACTACCAGTCAAAAGAGATGTTAATGACTTTCACACATTCAGTTCACCCCCCAGCCCCACCTCTTTACTGTGAATGTGCAGCTGTCAGCAGCCTTTCAGACTATCAGACAAGCAGAAGAAAAAACAATTGATTGCTTTATTTTTTGTTCAAGAACACTACAAACTCATTTCCCCCCCTTTTTTCATTTTCCGCTATGTCCACCTTTGTTCTCCACAATAAGGCGTATAACTTTGTTGAGCCCTGTGATTAACCCGTTGCAGACATCTTTGGTCAGTCTTCTCTCTCAAAAGCACTCTATAGCTTGCACAAGCTCCTGCTTATCTTCCTTCCGGATAAGGTCTTTCATCATATGCCAGACGAGCTCGATGGGATTTAGATCTGGAGATTCTGGTGGAGTCTTCACCCAGTTGATTCCCATCGAAGATATAAAGGCAGCAGAAGCAGTGTGCTTTGGGTCATTGTCCTGCAGGAAACAATGATTTGACCCAAAGTGTCAATATGTATGGTGCAGCAGCCTCTTTGATGGTGTTCTGAAAGTACTTTCTGTCCATGATTTCCTCAAAAATGACCAATGGTCCAGGGCCGTGTCGGGAAATCATCCCCCAGACATGGAGGTTAAGAGAATGTTTGGGCATTGGTTTGGCAACAGTATGGTCCTTCCTCTTAAAACTAAGCCTGGCAAAGTGTTCCAGAGAAACAGATGTTTCATCTGAACAACACGTTGTGCCATATTTCCCCGGACTCAATCCACTCAAGCGCTTGCCTTAGCCTAGCATCCTTGTTGCAATCTTTTATCATCTGTGTGAAGCAAGTCCTGCCGCATTTCCACCCAAGCTTTCTGCGGGCACGACGTACATTGGTTATGCCGAGTTGAACTCCAAAATCAGCTTCAATCTTATGCTTTACATCTTGGGAACTCATCTCATCATTAGCTTTTGTCAGGTCATCAATGGCAACCAGAAGGTTACTGTGGAAGTGAAAGACAAAAACCATTACCAAAAAATGCAAAACGTAAAACTTTTGTATACTTATAAAAATGCATTGTATAGGTTGCGCTATATTTGTTTGTTTGTTGAGGCATTAAGTTATTATGTAGACCACATAAGAAAAAAAATTGAGCATTTTATTTATTTCAGAGTGCACACTGTTGTGTGTTTTTTGCTCCAATGAAACACTTACTCATTAAGTTTCCTTGGACGTGGACGGGCAGGTTTTTGCTTCTTGAAGTGATATCGTATTGCTCTCTGTGTAACTTTGATGCCCAGGCTTGCAAGATGTTGCTGGATATCCACTGTTGATTTCCCACTTGGTCGCGTTTCTTTGTTCTGCCGAATACTACTAATCATAATGAATTTTTCCCATGATCCCTGATTGCTTGGCATATTTGATGACATCCTTGTTGATGCGCGTCATCGCCGTTATATAGTACAGTACAGTATGTGTCACTTGTATTCCTGGTTTTTCAGAGATGTAGTAAGCTGTGTGTATATACTGTGCTACATTGTAAGTGGGTGTGTAGGCAGGTGTGTTCTAACATGCATTTGTGATTGGTCACAGTACTGTATGCTCCAACTCGATTAGCCAATAGCAACATACAGTACAATAGATGCAAAAGACATGGTCTATTAACATATAAATAGAAGACTGCCCTAGCTCAGTGATCATTTGACCTACACTTGAGAAGCACACATTTGTACCATTTTTCTACGCTTTAGAAGACAAGGATGGATACAGGCATTTTCTACAAGATTCGCCAGTGTCATGCTACAAAGGTAAAGAAAACTAGTCATGACTGGATAGCATAGCCTATAGTAACTTATTTTGAATAATGATTGACAATTTCCATTGTGATGTAACCTAATATGTAATTTAATTCCTACTAGGCAAAAAGCACAGCTCCAGATCTGTCCTCAAAAGTTATTAAAAAAAGGCACAGATATCTAGCACTTAAACCATCACCAGTTGCCAGGAGCAGCAAAACAAGGCTGGTGGAAAAAAAAGCAGTAAGGTTTAACATCACAATAAAGGGTGACATATTTAGTATATAAGCAAATCGGCAAAAACTGCAATTAGTGGATGGATAGCACAACATTCAAACGCTCAACATTTTTAGAGTGAATGTGAAGCAACTGACCAACTTGTGGCATGTAGCTTAAGAACAAAATGTTTAGAAATCATAAAATAAAAAACCAAAAGATGAGATCAGACTGGTTAACCTTCTCTTCTCTTAACACACTAGGTATGAGCCACAAAACATTTCCGGCTTCTAGGTGTCCTTCAGTGGTCTAAGAACTAGAAAAGTCTTAAGCAATAGAATGGTTGCATTTCAAAAAGATCAAGCTTCACAGTGTCTTTGCACTAAGTCTGGCTCGGTGAGGGCGCATTATAAGTCCTCCATGACTAAATACCCTTTCCACTGGTGCACTTGTGGCAGGAACAGCAAGCAGTTTCATAAACACAAGATAAAGCCTTGGGAAGATCTTTGCATGCTTTTGCCAGAAATCCATACAGTCAACTTCTTCAGAGCACACCTGGATGTAGCAAATGACCTCATCTTTGCAGGATGTGTGATGGTCTGCATTTTTCTTGGTACTCTTCTTGCGGTAGCCAGAGAATAGCTGTGGAGTTTTAGCAGGTACTAGTGGCTCCTCCTCATCTTCTCCACTGCTGCCCTCGGGTATCGTGACTTTGAGCCTCAACCAAGAGGTCTGAAAATATTCCACAAAAATGATGGTTAGTTACAATATTGACGCTAATACACTAAATGCACAGTGGTGATGATTAAGTTATGAATCAATAAAAAGTAAAACAAGGATTTTAATATGTTAGATGCATAATGTGATGGTAATCTTAAATCTGTTCATGTGTATTCACCGACCCATCATCATCATCTCCTTCACCTCACTCTTGACTTCATCTGATGCGAGGACATCTTCTTGTAGCCAAAAGAGGCAGAATGATGGGTCTAGTAGTGCAGACAACATGTAGACCATATCTCCAAATGGAAGCTCTACGGGGGGTTGTGCTATTTCATCCATTCTGACATTTGCAAATGTCCCCTGGAAACGGCGTTGGAGTGACTTCTGCAGTGCTTTCACTAAGCCAACCAGGTGACGAAATGCATTCAGCATATGGATGAGGTGGCTGTTGAGTGAGAGTACACAAGGGAGAGCCGCACTGACAGTCACCACCTCCTCTCCTTGTGTAAGGTCTGTTGCTTGCAGAAATGGGGCTAAAACATCCACAAGCTCTTTGAGCTGACACCATTCTCTGGCTGATAAGCACAGACTTTTATGTCCTTGGGTTTCCAGGAGAGAGTTTAGTCTTTGGGGATCCAGGTCAGTGACTGCCTCCACAAGGCGAAGAGTTGTGTTCCATCGTGTGGACACAGCTCAGGGGATGCTTCGGTTTGCTCCATACTCTGCCTCAAATGCTTCCTTCAGGCTACAAGTAGAATGGAGTAAACTGCAAAATTGTCACTTTTGACATTGCAGTGTTCAGAGTTTTTGTCTCCTTTAGTCCATCTTTTACAACAAGTTGCAATGAATGTGCAAAGGACTGCAGCCGCTGCTGCCGACAGCTGCTCTGGATGGATTCCACATCATCCTGGTATTCCTCACTTACTTCCTCCCACATGCAGCTGTTTCCCAGCTCATCTTCATAATCATCTTCATTGTCAGTTTTAGCAGAAGGTAAACAAACTGTGAAAGCTCTCTTCATATTTGTGGCATTATCGCAGATGTAATCCAATTTATGTTTTATATTAAAGTTGTCACATATCTCCTCAAAATTTCTCACTTATTCTCTCCCCAGTGTGTGACCCAGTGAATCGTTCACAACTTAGAACTGTCTGCAGTCTTTTTGGGCAGTCTTTCTCCTCCATTTCCATGAAGTGGGCTGTTACCCCTTAGAAGCCACGCATGCTCCTGTCAGTCCAGATGTCCACTGTCAGACACATTGTCAATCTTTTGTAGTTTACATTTTATCTTGGACTCTTTCTGCTACTAGCTCACTCATACGTCTGGTTACAGTGCTTCGACTTACTGGGCAGTATCTCTCCTCTACCACTGACAAACTTCCTGAAGCTAGGCTTGTCTATCAAAGACAGAGGTAGGTTGCATGAAATGATGAGGTCCTGTATTATGGATTCAGTAATGGCCTTCTGTCTGGGATGCCCCTGGCTGTATAGCTGCACACCTCTTGTCTGGCTTAAGAATGAATCAATGCTGCTCTGTCTCTGTGCACTGGTCCCTTTCTTTGCTTTGTTGAACTCAAACCTGCAGATGTCATCAATGAATATGAAAAGACAAGTTAGATGCTTACTGCTAACAATTTTATGGTCAACAAAGCCCATCTGAAACCACAAGGTTCTGAACTAAAAAAATGGTACTCAGGGTATCAAGAAAATATTGCAAAATCTACAAGTAATTAACTTTTTCCCCACTTACAGAGCACATCCATGTAATGTGCACTGCCTATGCAACTAATCATAGCTTATGAACTACTGTAAGTCAACACATCCCAGACTCTCAAACCAGTGTAACGTTATAACTAAATTAAACTAATGTTACATGATCAACAATAATCCTGTAACCTGTCTGCAGACAACGTTAATTAACGTGATGGCAGCCAGCGGCACGCAAATTATTATGTTAATCGACCACCACAAGTTTGGCGATTAACCCTTGTATGGTGTTCGGATCTGTAGGACCCGTTTTCATTTTTTATCAAGAGAAAAATGATACAATTAATTTTTAATTAATTAATTTAAACTCATTGGCCTTGGCTCATTTTCTGTGAATATATATCTGAACACATTTTCAATGACCACACTGGTCACACACTCTCTCACACGCACCCACTCAAGCACACACACACACACACACACACACTTGGATATGTGGTTTCCCATCTGATAAGGACCCTGGAGCGACTGGTCCTTGCTCAGCTTTGTCCCCTAGTGAGCTCATCACTGGACCCACTTCAGTTTGCCTACCAGCTTGGCATTGGAGTGGATGATGCCATCATCCACTTCCTACATCGTTCCCTCTCTCACCTGAAGACTGCTGGGAGCACTGTGAGAATCATGTTCTTTGATTTCGCCAGTGCTTTCAACACCATCCTACCCAAAACCCTGAGGGACAAGCTGGAATACATTGGAGTGGACCATCACCTCGCC
>JAODKE010000055.1:9563226-9582741 GCA_026779605.1 Mormyrus hasselquistii
AGGCTGTCCTCCTCCTCCAGGCTGGTGGTCAGGCTGTCCTCCTCCTCCAGGCTGGTGGTAAGGCTGTCCTCCTCCTCCTGGCTGGTGGTCAGGCTGTCCTCCTTCTCCAGGCTGGTGGTAAGGCTGTCCTCCTTCTCCAGGCTGGTGGTAAGGCTGTCCTCCTGCCATTGCAGGAAATCTTTGCTTCCATTTGGGAGTCTGGCATCATCCTAATTGACTGGAAAATGGGACTTGTGGTCCCTATCTGGAAAGGGAAGGGTGATCACCTGCATTGCAGCAACTACAGGAGGATAACACTGCTTTCAGTGCTAAGTAAGGTCCTTGCTAGGGTCATCCTTAACAGGATCACCTGCTTTCCTGTCAGTGACCAGAGCAGTCTGGTTTTACATCTAAGAGTTCTACTATTGACCGTATCCTTGCACTGAGGGTTCTCATCGAGCGCAAGTGCGAATATCAGCAGAGGTTCTTTGTAGCCTTTGTCGATTTTCGCAAAGCGTTCGACTCTCCGAAGTTGCTGGACATCGTGGCCGGCATGTATACTAGTACTGTGAGTGCTGTGCAGAGTGGAGGCAGAACCTCTGCGTTCTTCTCAGTTGATTCTGAGGTTCACCAGGGGTGTGTTCCTGCTCCTTCGACCTTGTCGAGAGATTTACCTACCTCGGCAGCAACATTGTCATCATGTCTATGAAGTCAGCAAATGGATTGGGAGAGCATGGGGGGGTCTTGCGGTCACTGGAAACGGGTATGTGGCTCTCCCGATATCTTTTCAAGAGGATGAAGTCTTTAGAGTCCTGGTGCTCCCTGTCTTGCTGTATGGCTGTGAGACATGGATGCTCTTCAGCGACCTGAACACTGGACCATGTATCTGCCAGGGGGATCGCCAGCTGGGATCTCAGAGTATTGCAGTGCGGTGGGTGTGGCAACTCACTGCATCAGCACATGCTCCCCACCTGACCTGACCTGATGCCTCTTTGTTTTTGCATTTCTGCACTGTTTTTCCTTCATATTTAACTGAAAAATTGGCTATACACAAAACATGAGAATGGCGGGAGGGGATATTCCACAAAGCATCTTCATCAGCCAGGTAACTTTAGTCAAATGTAAGGATTGTCCAATAGGAAGGATGTTACCTCTCCTCCTACTGGACATTTTTTACATTTGGTTTAAGCTATCCAGCTAACTGAGAAATTCTGCTTGGAATAAGTCTCCTTGGTTGGGCCTTACCTTTTCAGAACAGGTTTCACTATTTCCTCACTCTAAGTTGTACTTTATAAATCACCTTTTCTTTAATGCTGCTGACTCGTCGGATATTGTTTTGTCGTCCTCCTGACCCGTCACTCCCTGCATTTTACAAAACCAACAAAATAAATAGAAACTTAGCAGTAAAATAAAAGTATAGACATTGCCAGTCCTTGCTGTGTTTTACCGTCTGGAATCGTTTAGGGACACAGGATGGCAGTGATATGGTTTCGTGGTATAACATGATGTTTTCACATCATAACGTAATATTTTCAGGTTATCACGTGATACAATTTCTCATTTTAACGTGATGTTTTCACGTTGTAATGTAATTTTTCCACGTTAAAATGTGATAATGAAAATATATTTTTTATTAATTCATAGCAGTAATAGAAAAGTTGAAGGGTTCCCAACTCTTAGGGAAAGACAGACATGTTTGTAGACTGTGTTACTGCATTACCAAAATTTAATTTTAGGTGTAACTAATGCAGACAGTTTTTTCAGGAAAGTTGATTGCTCTGAAAGTTTTCCCTGCATTTTTGTTATATCTTAGCAAGTTTTATTTCATTTTCTGTATGGAATTTTCGATGCGGTGACATAATCTAACACTAAGTTCAAATTGGCCTGCTGCCTTGGAGATGTTAGAATGACCAGTGATGTCAGTGACACTGTCACATCACTTAGAGATGTGCAAGCAGAAACGTGCCTCATCACACATTTCCCCGTTTTCTATGGATCAGTCGCCGGTCATGGCTACACCAGTACTAAACAGTATAGAACAACATGGAAACCATGCTGGCCTTTGCTGGTTTTTCAGCAGGGTTTCTAGTCCTAACAATAATAATGTTTTATGTCTTGCTCCTTTTAGCTCCTTTTCTGCATAGCCTGATAACATTACACAAGAAGGTATATAGCAGTGTTCTTCAAATCTGGCCCTCGATTCCAAATCCAGGCCTTGTTTTCAGTTCTCCAAGGTAGTTACTGACTCTGATTGGTCAGAGGCTTCACACCTGGCTCACAGGTAAAGGAAGGTTGGAAAACCAGCAGTGCTCGGACCTCGAGGACCGTGAGTTGAATAATAGGGGTATATAGCTATTTATTTATAATTTAAGTTTCTTTCAAACAGTCATGCTGAAAAACCAGCTTATGGTGGTAGGTGGTCTAACATGGTTTTATATGGTTAAGTCCCAGCTCTTGGTTCTCTTTGATGGTTTTAGCTGGGTGGGTCACCAGTTGGTCATGCTGGTATGAGCTGCTAGACCAGCCAGAATGACCATCATGGTATGACCTGCTAATAACCATGCGAAAACATACCTTAAGCTGATCAACAATCATAAGTTGGTTAACTAGCTTAACCAGCTTTTAACCAGTTTTTTTCAGCAGGGTGTTAATTTGGAATGTGGTATTACTCGAGTGTAGAAGCTCGAGTGTAGAGCTCCACCATTATCAGATTAAATTGTTTCCTTACATATTTCTACTACTCCTTATCTTGTTTTGTAGCTATATTTCCATATGCTTATTTTAAATAAAGAAAACCTACACGCATACTTTAAGTATACGTCATTAGGGGCTCAAACGTCGTGACTTCTCGCGAGATTACAGCCGGAGTTCGCGTTGTGCTGCCTGAGTTTTGCTTGCCGTGGTCCGGATGTTGTTGTTTCGACAGGGAGCTGCGGGGAAACTCTCGGGGCCAAGGTTTTGCTACCGCTTTCGCTTTGTGTAGGCTGTAGTCTACGCTAAGACAGAACAGTATTTTGTTCACAGTTCCTTTCGCATTGAAATTCACAATTCGGGGAGGATGGAAGACTTTGACGAGATCTACGAGGAAGAGGAGGACGAAGACAGGGCCGCCGAGGAGCAGCTGCTGAAGTACTCGCCGGACCCGGTGGTGGTGCGCGGATCCGGCCACGTCACTGTGTAAGGATCGGCGCGGGTGTGGGGCAGTAAGCGCAGCGCGGTCGCCTGTCCGTTTGCGGCTTCATGTTTCACGGCGTTGGAGAAAATGGCTACTGCTGTTTGGAAGATAATTGGGTGAAACAGCGGCCAGTTTGCATTTTCCTTGTAGGGGAAGGTTTGTTGTGTTCTCTCAATGTCTGATCGACAGAGTCTGATACTAATATGGTTACCTGGCGAACAGTGCCAAGGGCCTAGGTATGATGGGCTATTTGGTGTCTGTAACGCGATGATATATTCACGTAATTTGGTGTTTATAATGCTGCAAGGCAACCGACACTCTGCCTGGCTGTGCGCATGCGCGTTTGTTCTGAAAACGACGTGCTGTGTGTTGGACTCCGCCGTTTGTGCCTTTTACCTTGAAAACGATATTTGTTAAAAGTTGAGGCGACTTTTGAGGAAGTGCTGACCATTCTGCATTGCAGTGTCGTCATTTAGGGCTGGGGGGCAGCGTTGGGCCAATACAGTTCCTTATTTAAAAGAAACTGGTCTTTGTTGTTACATGAAATAGGTTATTTTACAACAGCGTGTGTGATACATGATATATCTATCCATTATCCTAAGGACGGAATTCCCTGGGCAGGTTGCCAGTCCAGCATGGGGAACACATGTGCACACACTGTGCCAGTTTGCCTAACGGCTTGTTTTCAGACTGAGAAGCTGACGAGCTTTAAATCCCCACCCGACTCTGTGGGGGTGAGATTCCATCCCTAGAGGTATAAAATGACAATGCTATCCGTTAAGCAACCATGCTGTCCCAGTGCAGGGTGTTTGTTCAGTCTATAGCCTCATCAAGCATAATTGTCGAAAGGGCAGTCATACTAAACATATCCGTGTGCGCTTTTGGTCTGGGAACAGTTATCTGCATGGGTACTTGTGTTTATACTTTGCTGCGGATGGTTGTGGTCGATGCATACATACATACAGCAGTGATATTCCTCTAGACCGGCATTGGTACTGCAACAAACACAAATGCAAGCAGTGAAGTGAAACAGGTGAACTATAATAAGAGAGAACAGTCTGAAAGTTATTCGTTTCATGCTAGCCACTATTAAGATAATATGGCTTACCACGGTATTTTGAAATCTTTATGACAATATTAACTGGCATCCCCTCCTCCAGTAAGTTTTATTGCCAACGTTTAAAAATGCCAGAATAGTGCTGCTTTTTAAAATACCGTATACCTTGGTATAATCTCTGGACAGTATGGCATATTCGATTTGCCAGGACCTCCGACCGCGCTCATACAGCTGGTCGTCATATCTACAACAACTTCAGTGATTCAGCTGTGTTTCCTGAGGTGGTCTCTCGCACATCATAAACGGTCCCTTCTGCCTTTGTCTTTTGAATTGCTCTCTTATTTGGTTCCTTCTTTGTTTGTAGCATTTGTGGTTCCTGGTCCTCCATAGCCGTATATATTCCTAGTCGGTTCCCCAGTTGCAGTGTGCATCACATTTATCCTGCACACACTTTATGCAATGCGACATGCGTTTTAGAAAGTGGTTTCGGCGAGTCCTAGCGGCGTTTGGGCATTAAGAGCCTTGCTTGAGGATTTGAACTAGCAACCTTCTGTCTTTGCCTTGTTTGAGGATTTGAACCGGCAACCTTCTGGTCAGACACAACATGCTAACTCGCTGAGCCACGCACCGCCCCCAAAACTTCACAATGATAAACGAGATCAGTGTCATGTGACCGGTGGGTCTCTGCTGCTTTCTTAAATTTCTTCTGAAGAATCACTGATCTGTATCTCATCCACAGGTTTGGGCTCAGCAACAAGTTTGAGTCAGAATTTCCATCCTCGCTGACTGGAAAAGTGAGTGCCGTTCTTAGTCTCAGGTTGCAGTTCATATTTCGTTTTCGTGCCAATTTAAAAACGTGCTGAATTTCTTGTCCCCAGGTGGCGCCGGAGGAGTTCAAAGCTAGCATCAGCCGGGTGAACAGTTGCCTAAGGAAGACCCTGCCAGTCAATGTTCGCTGGCTGATCTGCGGCTGTCTGTGCTGCTGCTGCTCGCTGGGCCTCAGTATGTGGCCGGTCATCTGTCTCAGCAAGAGGGTGAGCATCCAGCCATATCTCTATGCGTGACATTTACACTGCAGTATATCGCTCTATAGTCTAATGGCACTTGCCCACTGACCTACAGGATCAGACCTGTACCTGTCAGTGAGGGCGACAGTGACGTAAAGCCAAAGAGGGGCTTCTGTACTGTTCCGTCTGCATACACGTCATGATTTCTCACAGGTCTCTGCTAGTTTCCTGATTTTCTAGCAGGTCTATGAGAATTTGCATCTTATGTTGCCATCAAACTAGCGGAATTAGCGTTCGCCTGCGTAAACGAATCCATTCCGCTCAGCCGTTCGGTAGTACTTTAAGTGGCAGGTTGGAAATGTTCAAGTTCTGAGTTATTGGGAATGCATAATTACAGCGCGATGTGCAATGCTACTATTAATGGGAAAATATATAGAATATAGCTTTTTTTCCTTCAGATAATCCACGCACAGGACACCGGTGTCGCTGTGCATTTCGACCAATCGGGTGGTGTCGATGCAACCAGCTCGGTTTGTCACGCTTCTGGGACCCGATTGTAAGCTGGGCTACATCGGCTCAGTTCTTGGTGGCATTTTTTGTCAGCGATTAACCTCCACCGATGTGCTGTTTGTACCGCAGTGTCTGTTGGTTCTAATTTAGTCTTGTTGGTTTGGTAGGTTTATCAGTCTACGCCACAAAGCCTCTAAGATGTCAAGCTCACTAACCAACCATGAAGTTCTTGGGCCCCGTTCTTCGTATTTAAAGGGTTTTTTTTCTTCTTTTTTTTTAGACTCGGCGGTCCATAGAGAAGTTGCTGGAATGGGAAAACAGTAGGCTGTACCACAAGGTGAGTACGGTGGGGAGAAGAGGGTGAGCGTGCAATGAGGTGTAAGGTGTGTCGGGAATGATGCTTATGAGGTGTAAGGTGTGTCGGGAATGATGCTTATGAGCTGTAAGGTGTGTCGGGAATGATGCTTATGAGGTGTAAGGTGTGTCGGGAATGATGCTTATGAGGTGTAAGGTGTGTCGGGAATGATGCTTATGAGGTGTAAGGTGTGTCGGGAATAATGCTTATGAGCTGTAAGGTGTGTCGGGAATGATGCTTATGAGCTGTAAGGTGTGTCGGGAATGATGCTTAAGTTCTGCTATGGCAGGCGGAGCGGAGCCGTAACCTCCCAGTATTTCTCCACAGCTTTGTCTGCATTGGAAACTGAGCCAGCGGAAATGTGAAACCAACAACATGATGGAATATGTAAGTCTTGCTCCCCAAAATCGCCATGTTCTGAAATATAGGATCCGCCCTTTACTCAGCACCTGTCTGTAAAGACAGCAAAGCGATCGACCTTGAATTAGCTTACATTTAATTAGCTTAAATGTAGACTGTGTCTGAATCTTGCTGGCCGGTAGATTATCGCGTAAATCTGAATTCAAGTGCAAGAAGGCTTTGCTTCATACAGGTAATGGGCTCTGCCGTATTAGACAGGGTTTAGGAGAATAGCGGTTTTCAAGTCTTGCGAATTGTTAGTGGTAATTAAAATAGATGCTTTAGCTGTATATTTTGCACTATATGGACTATCGGGTCATTCTTCTGTATTCATGTCGCATGAATTCTGTCGCTGAAGTTCTGTTTGGGATGGTGGCGTCAGGGTGGCTGGCCGTGTTTATCCGAGTTCATTTTAATACGGAGGAGAACTGGTAATGATAATATTGCACAGGCATGGCATTGTTTATTTTACGCTGACCAGTGTTCTGTCTTGTAAAGATGGTGTTTATTCTTCAGACTGAGTATGATGTCATTTCTCTCCTTCTAGGTCATACTCATAGAATTTCTACCCAAGACTCCCATCCTACGGCCAGACTAGCTATGCATCTGAGCATTGGCCCCCTCTTTCATAGGTGCCTTGTGTGGTACTCTCCTGGTGGCTCTGGAATCACTGCGCCGGATCAGTCTGGACTTTGGATTTTCCTTTTTTATTAAATCTTTTATTTGTGATGTTTTTGTCACACCTCTCCATCCTGTGATATCGCCCCCGGTTCTACCCGGGGGTGGGGGGTGCGTCTCCTCGGAACTAACAGAAGGAACTTTGAAGCTCCGCGTTCATCTTCTGAGCCATTTCTGCCGATGGCTTTCTGTATAAAACCTTCAGACACAAGGTTTGTATCTTCAGTGACCTAAAAGTCAGATGGTTGGAGTCTGACCTGAGTTGCTATGGACACAAAGGCTTGGATTCTCTGCAGTGGAAACGTGTTGTGGTTTGGACTTCTGCCTAGTAACTAGGACCTGAACCAGGGTACTTTGAACCCACTTTATTGATTGAGGAAACCTACCCTGGACGATTTGGACCCTATTGTTCCCAGCACCAAAAACCCGAACCAGGAACCTGGAGGCTCAGGATCAGCAGGTTCTTCGGAAACCCCCACTTTTCCCGTGTTTTGTTTTCTTTCTGTTGAACGGGTGGTAGATGTTAGTAGTGCATCCTTTTGCTGTTTGTGTGTGGGGTAATCACTGCTATACACATTTACACCCCTCCGGGAACGAGACTCTTGAGGGCAGCTGTTTGCCTTACCGATCTTGAGACCCCGTCTGCCTGACCCATCAACATCACATTGAGAGGCTGATCAGCTCTGATCTGAGCTTTGGAGGCCGTTTGGACTGTTTAACTGCATTGAACCTGGTCTTGGCCAAGACATTTACTCTCTGTGTGTCTGAAATAGGATTTTAAATCTTCAGAAGAATATGCACATTTGCCTTTTGAGCAAGTATGTCGGCAAAAGCAGCCATTTTCATTCTGTATCAGCATTTGTTCCTTCGCCCAGTTATAAAATGTTTTTTTTTTTTTTTTTAGTTTTATTTAACGTGAAAGAATATTTTTGTATCCCTCAGGTGAGGCTGGAATGTTGTGTTTTACATGGTGGTTCAGCAATTGCAATGCTCAATCCACAGCCTGCATGGCTGATAGCACAGAACTCATTTATCCTGTTGGTTTTGATTTTACGGATTCAAAAGTTAAGAACATGAAGGGCAGGATTACTGAACCGAAGCAGTGTTTAGTATTTAATAAATGAATTTGAATTCTGAATTGTTCTGAAATGTTTGTGTGTATTAACGTGGGTCTGTTTATCTGGCTGGTCCTAGTACCCTTACTGTTTTGCATTCTGTGTTTTATTTGGTGAGTAACTCGTACAGAAATGCCCCTGTATAAAGCTTAAGTTGAGATGAACATCTCGTGACCTTCGGCATAATTCAAGGACAAGGCGGAGTTCTAGCTGTAATCCTCTGAGAAGGTCGCTGTATGCTAACAGAGTGCCAAGCAGAGGGTTGTCTTTGGGCATTGATTACACCCCTACTGCTAAGAAATGCTGCACATCGTCAAATGGAATTACAATATGTTTCTCCTACCAGGATCCATTGGTCACAGCCTGCTCTTCCACATCTTATTTCCACCATCAATTGCTGTCTTAGTTTGAGTTTTATTAATGCTGCGATTGAAATTTAAGGATAAATATTTTGTCCTCCTCCTTGTCTTTCTCCCCATGTTCTGTACGATTCCTCCCATAGTCCCAGGCCGAGTTGTCAGATTAACTGGTGTCTGTAATTTCCCCACTTTTGCTTACAGCATTGCGCTGGTGACATCAATTGCCCTGAGTAGGCAGGTCAACAGAATTCAGCCATTAGTTAGTTCTATTGATGCACTGATCCGATATTTGGATCGGTATCGGCACTGATCCAGACCTATTTGAAGTCTGATCCACATCCATTACTTATTTAGTTTTTGGCAGTCTCTAAAAAGAGAGCTCCGGTTTCGTGTTAAATCTATTTGTACAATCAATCGCTCTTTTCCATTTTAGATGTGTTTTTTGCGGCATTCAAGCTGAACATTAACGCTGCCATTCCGTCGTTTTGCTACTCGGTATGACAGAAGTGACGTCCGCCTTCTGTGACATCACGCGCATACGCATATAATTCGTAGCACGAGGAGCGTAAAATCATCGCGGGTTGCCGAACCTAGAAGTATTTAACATTTTAATAGCGATGTGCAATCTTCGTAAAAGCAAAGTTCTGAGAGGTGGTAGCAGCGTTTGTTGGGAAAATCCCACTAAACAACTTGCACGCAACTGCGCGAGACAATGCGAGTAATATGAAAAAAGCGATGGATGATGTGGGAGTTGCTAGCTTGGGCTAGTTTGGTAGTGTACGTGATGCCAGTGGAAGAAACAATGTGGCATTTTAAGCATTTCACACTTGCATATCCTTACTTGAAAGATATTCAAATAGGACTGTAAAATGCCACAAACGCTTAAGACAAGACGTACAAATGGGGTGGAACAGTATGTTATATTTCTAGTAGCCTAATTAAAGCTCTTTTGGCATACATTGCTTGCATCTGTATTTACTAGTTTAAAGATATTCATGTATTGAGTATAAGTATTGAAATATTAAAGTAAAAAGAGCTCGTGTATCGGAATCGGATCGTAACTGGAAAAATGTGAATCGACCTATCGTTAATTAGGTGGGGGTGGGGGGGGGGTGAGGTATCTTTTATTTAGGCCTGATTGAACAATAGCTTGGGGATAGGTCTTAGGGTGGTGCTGTGACTGAGCAGGATTTCCACAGAACCAAGTGCATCCAACTTACTGGGCCAGAATCTCCTTTCTGAGTAGTGATGCGTTTCACTAGCAGTGTGACTTTTAGTTTAAATGTGACATTTTGAACTACTACTTAAATATTATATTACACATTTTATCCAGACTGTCACCATAACAGTGAGAACTAAGACGATTATGAAAAAAACATAAAACTAATCATTTTCAGGAAATAAAACGAAGTATCGCTCTTTGAAACAAAATTGAAAGAACCTTGATTTTTCTTATTGATTTATTAATTGGTTAGTTCAAGCTTAATGTTTCTAAATGCAAAAACAAATCGGTGAAACTCGTGCTTTGATAACTGGGAGGCTTAGGCGTGTCTGGGGACAACTTGTTAACCAGGAATCTGGAGCATATTTGTTTAATTGATGAATGTAAAGTGTCTCTTGCTATAACCTTTTTCAGCCAGCAGGGGGTGATGTTATCCCCCACAGTCCCAAGTAATTTGATATCAGCAGATTTTTTTTTGTATGTAATAATCACTGAAATTTGTGATAGATGTATGTCATTATTATGTTCAATATTTCCTTCAGTGTGATTCATATACAGGCAGGAGTTCTGTGGGGTATAGGAACTTGTGATTGGGCTGTTTTACATACAGAGCCAGGGATGGTTGTGATTGGGCAGTCTTACAGACAGCCAGGAATTCTATTGGAGAACCATAAATGACCTTATTGTGACTGCATATTGAGCACAGGTGTGTGGGATACAGTGCCATGTGCATATTACTGCAGCACTATAAAAGCAGTAAGTAAATCGTTCTAGGGTCAGGTAATCCCACGGGTGAAGCTGAACATCAAAGCCTCTCACACAGGTCGGAGGAAGAGGAGAATTCTGAATGCAGCAGCCGCCAGGAATAACCCCAGGTCTGTACTGCTTTCGAGATAGTGGGTTATCCCAAGTCTGTACTGGTAACTTTGCTGCTTTAAATACGAAGGACTATATACCACAGAATCTGGATTGTCTCAGTGCTGGCAAATATTTGATTTCAGATATTCAAATATATCATTGTTATCTGGACATTAAAACGATTGTGCTCCAGTAAGAACCTGAAGAATTCTGAGACAACATAGTATTTCCTGTTTCTGCTGGCAGAAAATGCATAAGGTGTTTGTGCCCGAATAACCTATCTATCCAGGTCTTACTGTGCAGTCCGTTTCCGCCTGCTGTGTAGCTGTTTGTTCTTCTTGCTCATCTACTTTGTATGTATTGTTGTTTGTGTGTGAATGTATAATTGTATGGTTTGGATTAGTATAACTTGTGTTGATCATTGTTTCTGTGCTTGTGTGTTTTGTTTGTGGCTAAATGTGTGTCGGTGCCTCTGAGTGTGTTTGAATGTGAGACTCTGCTTTCTACCGCAATCCCCGCAGAGACAAAAATGGCCCCTAACGTTCCCAGCATCCTCCTGGCCCGCTCAGACGTGGTGCTGATTGAGAAGGAGCTGGAAGCTGATCTCAAAGAGCAAGGGGATCCGTGGAATGTTCCCGAACTCCAGGACAATGGAGTTGCGTGGTCAGGTGAGGGTGAAAATCCCTTCCTTGAGTAACGTACAAGTGTGCTATAACAGCCCTTTTGACCTAAATAGTTAACTGGGTATAGAAATCACAAGTTTCCTTAAATTATTACATGTCAAATGCTTCACCATTATTATGGAATACTTATCCCAAAAAAAAAAATGACACAATCATTTAATTAAATTATGGCGCCTTTCCTGACATGGTGTCTCCAATGCGCTTAAGGAATCCAGAAAGTGTTATTAGCTGGTGATACAGTGTTTTAAGGCAGCAACAATGAAAATAAATGATGAGTAAAGAACAGAAGACAAATGGGGGAAGCTTCTTGGGGGGGTTAAGGTTGATAGGGGGTTATGGCGCTTTTTAAGAAATGCAAGCATTTTTCAATGAAATAACCCAAAGAGAATTTAACAGTCGATGTATTTTTCTTATTTCAAGATGTCAATAAATTGATAAAATTGATAGATTATACTTAAATATATTTATGGCTTTGCCAAAAGTATTCTTTGGGTTTGCATTAAAACTCTTGTATGAATGCTCACATTTTCCTTGTTACTGAATATGTGATAAGTCTGTCTCGGATGATCTGTGCGAGGCGGTGTTGCAGAACAGACGCACTGATGCGGTCTTGGTTTCTCGTCTGAGGCAGACCTAGACGGAAAAGGAAAGGCTGCCAGGCTGATGGTCTCCGGCGGGAAATTTGTGCTGCTGCTTGGCTTCCTCTACATGTTCGTCTGCTCCCTGGACGTTCTCAGCTCCGCCTTCCAGCTCGTCGGAGGTACGAGTCGCGAAATAACGCGGACGGGCAAATGTACGTCCAAATAATTCTCTCAGTGGGAGTTGGTTCCCGCAGCTCATCACCTCCTCTTCCATCCGTTTATATGTTTCTTTATGGATGCGCTGTCATCCGGTTTACATATATAGCTGACAGTGTATGTTGTTCCGGTAATGGTGTGAATAAGGATCGCTCACGTTCCTTTTAGGTAAAGCTGCGGGGGACATCTTCCAGGAGAACTCTGTGCTTTCCAACCCCCTGGCAGGCTTGGTTATTGGGGTTCTTGTGACGCTCTTGGTACAGAGCTCCAGTACGTCCTCCTCCATCGTCGTCAGCATGGTGTCCTCTGGCTGTGAGTACAGAACGTTGTCAGCAGTCTGTTCGTTAGACTAGCATGCGGAACCGGCGGGGACACGTCTCTTATGAGATCCGTGTTTGCACGCATATACGACTCGTATTAGAGTGTCCGGGGAAATATATATAAATAATTAATTGGTACTGATTTCATTCAAACGTATGAAACGAGTATGGCCGTAAGGATGGCTCTGTTTTGCCGCAGTGTTACAGGTCCAGAGTGCCGTCCCTATCATCATGGGAACCAACATCGGCACTTCTGTCACCAACACTATCGTAGCGCTGACACAGGCAGGAGACCGCGATGTGTTTCGCCGGTGAGGATATCAACTACGCCGTTTTCAGACCCGGAAAATTTCGGTTCCCAGGAAACATTTTTAATGAAGCCAGCAATAAATGACATTATTGTTTGTTTGTATAGTGTCATTTATTCTTCTATAGTGTCATTTATTGTTGAATAGCTTGTATAGTGTCTCTGTGTACGAGAGAGTCTCAAGCTGCCGGAACAAATTCCTTGTGTGCCCCAGCACACTTGGCGAATAAAGGCCGATTCTGATTCTGATATGATGCTTCTCGTCAGGGCCTTTGCTGGGGCCACTGTGCACGATTTCTTCAACTGGCTGTCAGTGCTGGTACTGCTGCCGCTGGAGGTGGCTTCCGGATACCTCTACAGGCTCACCGGCTTCCTGGTGAACTCGCTGCGCATTCAGAGTGGGGAGCAAGCCCCTCAGATGCTCAGCGTTATCACCGACCCGCTCACCAACGCCATCGTCCAGGTTACCGTCGCCAGCGTATCGTTTTACACGTAGCATCCAGGGATGGAGAATCCATGCATATCCTCTTGAGATCCAGGGGAGATGTAGCATACAAAGTATAAATATATAGCATTTTCTATGTAAATGATGAAAAGCAGATCTTATCCGCAAAGGGCCGCTGTGTATGCTGGTTTTTGCTGCAACGCTAATTAGTGGACTGATTTGGCTGAATAGTCCTCTAACCTGGGTTTGAACAGCTGACCTACAGGTTATCCCAAAAACCTGCATACACACCGGCCCTTTGCGGATAAGATTGCCCACCCCTGGGCAAGGAGGTTAGGCTTTAGGGTTCAGGTTTAGGATTAGGATTAGGATACTGCTGGGCCACCTCTGCTTACCCTCTTGTTACATAGCCATTCCACTGGTGTCCTAGCCTTGTGCTTTGCTGTGTTGAACGATAAGTGTATTTCAGTTTTCTGGGCAAAGGGAATGAGGTTTTTTTATTTTTAGCTATCTTTCCATCTTTAAAAGTGTTCTGATGTCTGACGAGGAGAAGTACCCCAAGAAAGATTTTTCTGGCACTGTGCTTTGTGGAAAGGACCGTGTTCCTTTTATAAATTTACAAAAATTTACAAAGTTTATTAATGGTGGCTATTTAATGAGGCAATGTACCTGTATCAAGGCAAGGTGTCATATTTAATTCTTAATTGACTTTGACTTGTTTTTTTTCCCTTATGTTTGGTTACCATGTGTACATAGAGATATAAGTAATCTGACATAAAGTAAAGCCAAAAATTTCAGATGAAGTTACATTTTTTTTTTGTGCCTAGTTGGATGAAGATGTTTTAAACGACATTGCTACTGGGGATCCTTCAGCCAGGAACAGGAGTCTTATCAAGATATGGTGCGAAACAGAGACCAACACGGTAATATCTCACCGAAACACACTATGCACAGCAATCTGAATAGTAGCGTAAACGCAGCAGAGGCTGGCACAGCATTCAGCCAAACTAATTTGGACGCAAGTAGTACTTTCCCCACATAATCTGATTGCAGAATGTATTATAAGCCGTCTACGTGCAAAAAAACAAACGTGGTATACTGTCTCAAAATAAATACAGTAAACAGACGTCACTAACGACAGTAAAGATCAACATGTTACTGTCACATGACACATACAGTAAACGTACCACAATGACTATGTATGACGCATAAGGATTCCCACAAGTACAACACAGCAAAGCATTTTAAAGGACATTGGGAATGAATGAACACTGGTCAGGTAAAAGGTACCTATGTGGTTATACAGAGCACCACAGTCCATAGCCACAATAACAGTTCAGAAACAGAACTTGACTGCTTGAAAAGCGCGAGGCTTTCGATTCTGCGTTTCACATATGTCAGCTTGATCTTCACATGTGGTACAGTGCTGCGTCGGGTCTGCTGTCGTGCTGCATAAGTGTTCTTCTTTTCGCCTCTGATTTTCAGACCTTGCAAAATGTGACTGTGCAAGGCATAGAGAACTGCACCTCTCCCGAGTTCTGCTGGGTCATGGGAAACTTAACTTGGACCCTGAAGAATGTTTCGGAGACGGTCAACCTCAAGAAATGTAATGTATATAATGTTCATCAGGGCTCTGGTTTTGAATCTCTGGTTTATAGTTTGCAGTTACATAATCATAAGTTTATTGGTGAGTAGAGATCTCTCCAGGACCATGCCCTTTAAATGACTCTTTGAAACTGCTTAATTTGCTGTTAATAAACTCGGGACATTTCCTGGGACAGACTGTACAAAAAAAGATCATGGCAAGGGATACTTTGATGAGGAGCCAAACCTCTGCACTAAATGTTCATCAGAGTGATTTTGACATAAATCATTAACTAATAACCGGGCTTTTGGCTGCTTCAGGTGCTCATATGTTTGCCAACGCCAACCTGCCTGACCTGGCTGTGGGCCTCATTCTGCTGGCGTTATCTCTGCTGATTCTCTGTACCTGCCTCATTCTCATTGTCAAGATTCTCAACTCTGTGCTGAAAGGCCAAGTTGCCTTGGCTATCAAAAAGATTATTAACACAGGTGAGCAAATCTCGAGTGGTAATCGCGCGTCTGCGGGTACTCCGTCATCAGCACGACTACTCGGTCAGAGAATCATCGACAGGCGTAGGCACGCTGCTTGATCTTAAGCCAGTTATTGAGTGTGTATCTGTTCATGTTCTTCCCTGCGGTCGTTCAGAAGGACAAATTGTGGTAAAAATATTCCCTGTGGATGCCCACATAAGAGAATTTTCACTATATGTACACATAAGAGACTATGCTTACATGTAGCGTCGAATGTGCATGTATACTGTATGTATGACTAATTCATAAAAAAGAATGTAGAACCATCAGAGTTTGGGCCTGATTATTGCTAAATTGTGTTTGTATTGCCAGTGAGCCAATGGTGTATGTTCATCTGAGAACGTGATATTTTAAGACGGATCATCCGCATCAATTCCCTGAAGTCACCTTCTTCGTTCTGCCTGTTGCCCTTCAGATTTCCCCTTCCCGTTCAAATGGGTGACAGGCTACCTGGCCATCGTCGTCGGGGCAGGAATGACCTTTGTTGTCCAGAGTAGCTCTGTCTTTACTTCTGCAATCACACCTCTGGTCGGTGAGTGATGCTCGCGTCTTATTGGCTGGTTTCTGAGTGTCAGGGTTCATGTCATGATGATGTTTATTTGTCACGCTTTTCTCACACTCAAGGATGCTTCATGACGCATACAGTCCGTTCCCTGCAGGTATTGGCGTGATCAGCATAGAAAGGGCTTACCCTCTGTCTCTGGGCGCCAACATCGGAACCACCACCACCGCCATTCTCGCGGCCCTGGCTGGCCCCGCAGGCACGCTCAGAAACTCCCTTCAGGTAGCAGCTCCTCAGGCCGTGCGTTATCACAGACAGCGTAAGAGTATACAGCTCTGGAAAGAAACTAAGAAACCACAGCAGAATTTTTCAGTTTCACTCATTTCTCAGATAACGGTAATACGTCTGTGTAAAATGTATTTTCTTGCAAACGCCAGTCTGTTTCTTTCCTTGATTCTTCCTGGCTTTTTGGGTTGTTCAGTAGAAGCAGTCTCTTCACACCACTTGATGCTTCCCATTCGTTTTGAAAGTCCTTGAGGTCATCCTCCGATTTATGAGGCACTACCGGATAAGTTGACGGCATCGTAAAGTCGCTTCCTCCCAATACCAGACTGCTTTCTGATCATTGCCAGTGTCTCCCGCTTCACCTTATTCTTGTACTGTTGTCTTTAGAAACTTGCACCCTCAAAACAGCCTGCCTCTGTGTAGCCTCCTGCCAGCAGAGCCAGGATTAAGGCAGGATTTAAAAATGCAGATTCTGAAAAAAAAATACAGAACGGTCTCTATTTTTTCCGGAGCTGTATATTTCTTAAAAGACCAAATTTCTCAATTTCACAATAAAGTATGCATAACAAAAATAAGCAGTAAAATTAAGAGACATAATTCTAGATTGGAAAACACCACCCCGACGTAAGAGATGATGCACTTTTAGTGCCTGCGTCCCCTAACCTTGTGTCTGTGTGCCCGCTGTCTCCCTGCCCAGATCGCCCTGGTTCACCTTTTCTTCAATGTCAGCGGCATCATGCTCTGGTACACCCTGCCTTTTATGCGCTTTCCCATCCGGCTGGCCAAGGCCTTGGGAAGCTGTACTGCCAAGTACCGCTGGTTTGCGGTGCTCTACATCTTTGTCTGCTTCGTCTTCTTTCCGCTGGTAGTGTTCGGCTTGTCGTTGGCCGGCTGGTGGGCACTGCTCAGTGTCGGGGTGCCTTTTATTGTGCTATTGCTTTTTGTTACCCTCGTCAATGTCATGCAGTCTCGGCGCCCCCGGTGGTTGCCCCGCGTACTGCGCACATGGGACTTCCTGCCCTACTGGATGCACTCACTTCAGCCACTGGACCGTCAGGTTACTGCGGTAATGGCCCACTGTAGCTGCATCTGCTGCAGAAGGCCCCCAGAAGAGGACAAAGCTGGGGCAGCGGGCAGCCCAGTGCTGCCCCCGGAGGTTAATCCAGGAACTATCCAACATGGAGCTTCCAAGTGCACTCATTTATAACACGGTTATAATGCAGTTATAATACAATTACTGCAGTAGCTGTTGAAAACCTGAAACCTGTGACTCCTCTGAGGAGATTCTGTACTGCTTCCAGACAGGGAGGTTATCAAATGTGGTTTTATGATACTTTGGTTCAGCATAACTTGCTTGCAAAATTGACTTTTGACTCTCATGCTGGGCCGTTATCCAAATCAGGGTTGCACTGAGTTTTGGAACCTATCCTGAGGAACACGAGTCACAAGTAGGGAGGACTCTGGACAAGACGCCGCGGTGTACACACAGCAAGCCGGCCGTTTACCTACTTAGCTGTGACATTTATTTGTGGCTATCCTGGATGCATTGAAAATAACTGGAATCAAACCAAACGCCTGTAAATAAAATGGACCAAGTTATCAGTTTTATTTTGCGCAGGGCATTTTTCAGAAAATTACATTGTCTCGAAGAGCTTTACATTATCTCTGCCTAAAGACCCCAGAGAGGAAACCAGAGGCGACAGTGGCAAGGAAAACTCCCGAGAAGGATGAAACCTTGGGAGGGACCTGATTCAAAGGGGGAGCCCATCCTGCAGGGGCTGGCAGAGGAAGCCAAATGAACAGGATGGCAAAGTCCTAATTTACACTGTACAAATTTTAAGATTTTAGTCAGAATTGTGTAATTTCTTCAAAATCATACAATTGTGACTGTCTTAATCGAAGGCCTAGTGATTTATGGGAGAAACATCTGACACCATCTGATGTAAAACCTGAAATCAAGACACAATACCAGAACTTTTCTCTTTATAAAATAATGTAAAAGACAGATTAATAATTTCTGTGAAATATCAAAATAAAAGACCTGCTTTGGTTACATAAGTGTACATGCCCCTTAATACTTTGTGCAAGTATGTTTCACTTTGATGACGGTATGTCTGGCTAGCCGACTGCGCTAGTAACCTGGGGTTCCCACGCTTCTACGCTGTTTCGTTCAGGTGTATGATAGCATGACTGTAAAAGCCTGATGTGAAACAGCAGGCTGGTAGCTGTACAAGAAACGAAACTAAAGGCTCACAGACCCTTTTCATGTTAATCTTTCATTTCAAAGCCGTTAATCACCTTGTTGTATCATTGAATCCCTGACAAGACTATCAAGTCAAGGCATTTACTATCTGTTTGGTCCAGTATAGTATCTAAGAGTAATAAAGCAAGAATGGGCTGCAATATACTGTGATCAGTGTTGGAACAAGAAGAAAGTCTTTTATCACATTTCATGATTTTAATCTTATTCAGGAGTACAAAACAGATTTCATGTGACTACAACCACAGACCAGTATAAAAACACCCGCCTTGATTCTTGAATCGGCTAGAAAATGTTCAGTCTAGCTTCCATCACACTGCTAATGGAGAAACTACTAATGTCTTCTGATCGAATAAATGCAGTTATGGTACTAGACTCAAGTGCAGCTTTTCATGCAGAAGACCGTGCAATATTGTTTCGCAGTCTTTTGTAGGCCTTCAGGGACTTGTGCTTAAACACAGCATGAGAAGTAAGTAAAAATTATTTATAAAGTGCATTTTTAAAAGCACTCTTGGTTACCAAAGCGCTGTAGAGAGATGAATTAAACGGCTAAAATAATACACACAAAGTGAAGCATTCAATGACGCGAGTAGCCGCTGCGAACGTACAGTATGAACAGCCGTAGAATAGAGAGATGTTTCGTGACTGGATATTCGGAGAGGCTCTAACATGAGGTGGCAGACCATTCCACAGCCGTGGTCCATGAACTGCAAAATCACAATCCGCCTTTATGTTTTAAGCGAGACCAGGAGGCAAGCAGAAGATCATGTGGTGGACCCCAACGTCCGAGGGGTCGATTTGCGTTGAAGGAGTTTGCGTACGTAAGATGGCGCCAGACCATTTAAGGCATTGAATACAAACAATAAAAGTATGTATAAAAAAAATAATGGATCAATAATTATACCTCCATAATTATAACTCTTTGTATTCTATACATGGGTTGTTTTTCAATCGGTTTGAAATAAGAAATATACAAACGAGAGGAGGCCATTCGGCCCATCAAGCTCGCCTGGGGAGAACTTAACTAATAGCTCAGAGTTGTTAAAATCTTATCTAGCTCTGATTTAAAGGAACCTAAGGATTCAGC
>JAODKE010000055.1:9590861-9606512 GCA_026779605.1 Mormyrus hasselquistii
TCCTCTCAATGCGGAGGAGCAGCGGCTCTACTCTGAGTCCCTCCCGAATGACCGAGCTCCTCACCCTATCTCTAAGGAAGAGCCCAGCCACCCTGCGGAGAAAACTCATTTTGGCCGCTTGCACTTGCAATCTCATTCTTGTTAAATGTGGCTCAGACAGTTTTTCCAGACTGAGTGCTGATCAGATCTGCTTCAGGATCTGCCCCTCAGATTCATAGCACATTTGGTAAGTGTCTGATTACACATATATACGTGCCAGATCTTTAGAGTGTATACAGACCAAATTCAATCATTTAGAAAAATCAGATTCTGTTGCAGACTCTCCTGACTGAATGTCACTAGCACCCAGATTTAAGGAGATGCAGGTGAATCTGGTCCCAGATCAGTTGCTATGTGCGTTTGTTTTGCATTATTGCAAGGTTATTTTGACTGCAAGTTAAGGACCGTAAAGCAATGGATTTCCTTGCTCTGAAATGTTGCTTTCAATGTGTTATAACAGTAATCATTTACTGCTTAATTAGTCTGGATTTGTAATTTGATGTGGTATAGCAGGGTAATATACCAGTTCTGTGAGCTCAAATGCTGTTACTGATAATGCCACTCATATCTCCAACTCTGCTTTCGCTTACTCCTGCCTGTTACGTTAATTTGGGCTTGCGATTTAATTGGTGAGATGTGCTCGTGTTAGGATTCACCGAACAAGTACTTTGCATGTTAGTGTTTATTGTGCCCTATTAGGTGTTCTGGGCTAGAGACGCCACTGTTGATATCTCGGTCCTAGGACCTAGACTAGAGGGCAGAGGGATTGACAGTGCCTTTGAAGCTTTACTCAGGAAAGTCTCAGTCCACCGTGACTCAGAACCTTTTTAATTATCCTTGAGCCCACGTCACTCGGCCCCTTCCAGCCCGCAGTGTTTAGCCTGGTTCCTCTCAGGACCAGGCTTGAGTACATTCAGATCGCCACAGCTTTGGGAAGGATCCACGAGCTGAGTGTAAACAGGAAATCCCCCCTGCAATTTTCCTACCATAGGTGCCTAACGTTGCCATTTCAAGGAAGCCACTATACGCAGCATCAATTTGGCCGAATTGTCCGACCTTCGGGACCAACCGGCGTTAGCTGCTTGAGCAGTAGTGGAAGCCGCATGAAGAACTTCAACCCTCGTGGCTGTCCGAGGCGTAGTACATGCAGTGCTTCTACTGTATGCCCTACAGCATAGTCCTAACAGAGTGGGTTTCAAAAGGATGACCCCAGAGGCCGAGCTGCAGTGGCATCACCCAAATCCACCGGCAGGCAGATGCTGGGGGTCAGATGGGGACTGGGCCAGCCCAGCATCACCAGCGCTACATCCAAGCCGATGGACCTACAGGCCCGCTTTATGGTAACCCAATGCACTACCCTAATCCATCCAGTGCTGGGGCAGCCATGGGCTTCACCCTGTAAATCATCCACTCGCTCCTGTCTGTGTGTCTCTCTCTCTTCTGGTACAGATCCTGAAATTCCCGCTGCACTACCTGGTTGAGATGAAAGACCACCTGGTGGACTGGGGATCACGTGCGGGGGTCCAGTGGCTCAGCACCATCATCCCCACGCAGCACGTCAACGCCCTCATCTTCTTCTTCATCCTCAGCAACCTCACCATCGATTTCTTTGCCTTCGTCATCCCGCTGCTCATCTTCTACCTGTCCTTCATCTCTATGGTGATCTGCACCCTGCGAGTTTTTCAAAACAGCAAGGCTTGGGAGAACTTCCGCACACTTACTGCCTTACTGACACATTTCGAGCCTGGCCTGGACGTGGAGCAGGCCGAAACCAACTTTGGTTGGAATAACATGGAGCCCTACCTCTATTTCATCCTCTCTGTCTTTTTTGTGATCTTCTCTTTCCCTGTAGCTGACAAGGCCTGGATCCCTTGCTCTGAGTTGGCCACCGTGGCCATCTTCTTCACGGGAGCCAGCTATTTCAGTCTCGGCCCGTCGGCGGAGCTGTACACGTGCCGGGCGTTGGTCACTGAAGTGGCATCCTCCTTGTGTGCCATGACCACGCTGCTTCCAGAGCGCATGGGCACTCTCCGGCTCCTGGGAAAGACCTTCGTGACGGTGCCGCTCAGCGACTTTGTGGTCCTGAAGCTTAGCATACCCTGCTTCCTCTATATGTACCTTTTTTACTTGTTTTTTCGGATGGCTCGGCTGAGGGGATTCCGAGGAACTTACTGCTTCCTGGTGCCCTACATGGTTTGCTTTATGTGGTGTGAGTTCTCTGTGGTGCTCCTGCAGAGCTCCACAGCTGTAGGCCTCATACGCACTTGTGTGGCCTACTTCCTGTTTCTCTTTGCTTTGCCCGCTCTTACCCTGGGCCTGGCTGCTATGCTTGTGGTTCAGGCGATCAAGTGGTTCCTGGAGCTAGAGCTGACCAAGATGTTGGTAACACTGGCTGTGTGTGCCATACCGGTCACTCTGCGGCTGTGGACGCGTTTCAGTCTCTCCCTGAGGGACGTGGCCTGCTCAGTGTCACGCAACAGCATGGTCAAGCTCATTCTAGTATGGATCTCAGCGGTTATACTCTTCACCTGTGCGTACGTGTACAGTGCGAAGGGCATGAATGTGTACAACTCCACGCTGACGTGGCAGCAGTACAGCGCCATGTGTGGGCCACGCGCTTGGCAGGAGACCGGCGCTGCTCGCATACAGATCCTCTGCAGTCATCTGGAAGGGCATCGGGTCACCTGGACCGGCCGGGTCCGGCACGTGCGCGTGGCAGAAACGGAGAACGGCGCCCAGTCAGTCATCAACCTTCTGCCCGTCTTTGTCGGAAACTGGATGCGCTGCCTGTACGGAGAGCCCTACCCCAGGTGTGATGGACAGAACGGCACGGCCATGGGACCGCAGCTGCCAGAGATGCAGGAACTATGCCACCTGAAGGCCCTGGCCAAGCACGAGTGCCACGTCAAGCGCTTTGACAGTTACAAGTTTGAAGTTATGATAGCTTTGCCAGAGGAGCACCATGGGGCGGCCCAGAGGGATGACCCCAGTGAGGACATCCTTCTCCGGGCTAGTCACGAGTTCAAGCCAGCGCTGCTTAACATGGCTCTTGGGAGCAGGGTGGAGTTCAGCACTGTGCTCGAGGGCCGGCTGGGCAGCAAGTTGCCCGTATTTGAGATGCGATCCATTCACTGTCTGGACTGCCATTCAGAGCTGGTTCCCACCGGGAAGCAGTACAAAATCGAGCCTGACTGGCAGGGAACGGCCATGCGGGCCGCGAAGTTTGCCTTTGACTTTTTCTTTTCCCCGTTCCTGTCTGCGCACATAAGCAAGTAGATGCTGTGCACGTGCTCCAGTGACTTTGGCGTGTCCCGGAAGGATTCAGTTGCAATATTGCTTGCGTTCATGTTTTTGCATGGTTTCGCACACTTCATGTAACGAATGCTAGTCAACGCAGGAGGAGAATCTTTAAATCTTTAAACACACATTAAAGATTTGACATGATGAACGCCATCATATTTCCTTCATATTTTTGCTTAAATGAAAATTCCTCTGGCACTAGTTACAGCCAGACACCTTTAGAATTCAGTCGTGCTCCTCAGTAAAAAACTTGACGTTAATTAGAGCTACAGTAGCTTTTTTAGAGATTGCAGAACTTTATTCCAGCGTTGCTTCAGTAGTATCCACATTTAATGATATTTGTAGCACTCTTTGTTTATAAACATTACTGGCAAAATTTGTGTAGTAATTTTTAAAGCGTAATTCCAAATCTACGATTTTGACCATTAGTGTACTGCATATACTCTTCTTATTGCTGCAGCTGAATGGTTTCTCATCTTATTTATATCTCTGGCCCCACAAGTGACAACTGTGTGATTTTTCTGCAGAATGAATTTGCCGGAGACTTATGGAGCCGTGCAAGACTCCTAATACTTAGACGTTAATAACCTGCTGTTTCTGCGGTCAGCAAAAAATGTTGAAGACGCTACTCTTGTTTCCCTTGACATGATACAAGAAATCTACCATCGGTACATCAAAGAAATTAAGCTGGATGGTCCAAGCAAGCTTAATGCTGTAGAAAAATAGCATTCAAAATCCTTGTAGTAACAAAGGACTTTTCTAATGTCATAAAAGCAGACAGGCCTGGCGCATTGAGTGGAGCAGAGGTGTTGATTTCAGGTTCAGAAAGTACAAATCCAGACCAGGATTTTGTTTCAACCAACCAGTTGAGCACTCTGTGACTGTGACTCTTTGTACTCAATTGGTTGGTTGAAACAAAATCCTGGTCTGGATTTGTACTTTCTGGACCTGAAATCTCCACCTCTGGAGTGGAGCAAGAATACACAGGACATGAGTCAAGGACATTTGTAGATTTTATTTAGTTAGCTAATGTTTAGATATTCTTCTTCAAAATGAATTTAATATCTGATACATGCCTTCAAAGATATATAATCTATAATTACACTTTTCCGTAACTGGTATCACCATGGGAACACATCAGTAATTATATAGAATAGTAAACCGTCACAGTGAGTACTGTTTTGTCTTTTTTAACTACACACAGCATAAACAGGGAAGTGTAAAAGCAGTAGATATAGCCTGCACTGCAAATCCCCCCCCCCCCCCCACACACACACACACACATTCAAAGATTCAGAGAGTATGGTAAATGTGTCATTTACACCATTTTACATGTATGGTTGAAACAGGTGGCTTATGCTAACCTCGCATTCATGTCTAAAATGCATTTACACAATGCCAGCAGGTACACCATTACTCACTAGACTTTATTTCTACGTGTAAGAAGCCTTCAAATGGTCTACTTCATTGTAAATATGACTAGCTAAACCTTCTCTAACGTCAGCTTTTACATTTGGCTGCTCTCTTTGCATAGGGATTGAATGAGATAAAGCCTGAATTCATGCAATACAAACATTGTAAGCATTGTAAAGATTTCATAAATATATTCTTACAATCTTGTCAGAATCAGACGGTGAGGAGGGTGATACACAGCCAGACACCGCAGGGATGATCTAACGCTCAGAGCTACTGCCCTGCACACAAAACACAGACGGACTCACAGCCCAGGACGGTTAAGGTCCAGAGGAAATCCTTTGACGATACGCAGATAGTTTAACTGCAGTTTCTCGCAACTCAAAGACTACACGCAGAACACACGGTCAAGCAAGACCTAACCCTTCGCTTTTGAAGAGATTGTTTTCCTTATTGGCATCAAAGCTCAAGAGTTTGCAAGTGTTTGCAAGGTTAGAAGTCCCCCAGAGAGGTCTACATTTCTACAGCAGCAAATACCCAAGGAGAAAAAAAAACCCTTAAACAAACCACAAAAGAAAGCGATCTTTGGTCAAAATGGATAAAACAGAGACACCATATCAGACAGACAATGGTCAACAGTTTTCAGAGGAAAACATTGGCAGGTCAGTTTGTAATATTGGGAGTAAGTGTGCAAGATATTGAGGGGGGAGGGGGATCTGGGTCGTAATATAATAGAGAGGTCCAGTGTTAGGTGGGTGCCTGTTAATAATGCTCTTGGGGGGCTACTAAATGTATATAACAGAGGAGCAGGCACTACACATGCTGTTGGAGATGGTCTGGTCACTGGGCCTTCTCCAGCTTCTCCAGGTAGATCTGTCTCCTTTGGGAGCCGCTTGACTTCCACCCCGAGTGCGCGCTCATCTTACTCATCAGTGTCCTGTGTGTGGCAAGGGAATTAGGCAGGGTTAGGACCACCTGGGACTACGTAAAGTAATCACGACCTGTGCACAGAACCGGGGGAAACCTGCCCTTCTGCAAAGCCACAAGCTGTCAAGGTCGGAAAATTCAAAAGCGGAGAGTCTGTATGGATGCACATGTGAGCCTGCAATTAAGAAGCATTGCATGAGAATTAATGGGGTAAGTTGGAAAGTCCCACAAAGCCAGTAGTGCAAATAGGGGACAGTGGTGACTCAGTGGGTTAGGACACTGTAGGACACTGAGGACGCCCTTGGTCAGCCAATCCCATGCTCAGAAAAACTGAAATGGTATGTCTTTACTTACTCTTTACTTTTTAAAAGGAGTTAAAAGTTAAAGCTGGTAAATTACCATTTTGTAAGTTTAAATGGACGTAAACCCCTACTTCAGTATCTCAATGAGATCTCGTGAAATTGTTCTTCTTTTGAATAAAAATACAGACGTGACGTTACACTGTGTGTTCAGGTGATTCTCACCTTACTGCCCCTGTGTGTTCGGGTGCTGCACACCGTGCTGACACTATGTGTTCAGGTGCTGCTCACCGTGCTGACACTGTGCTCTTGTTCAGGTTCAACCTCCATAGCTACTTCAGTGGACAAAGGCAGAGGCTCACAGAAGGTCACCTGAAAATCAGAAGGACGGGTCACTGTAGAGAATGACAATCACTGTACTCCTTTCCACCTCTGAGAATCCTACAGAGACACTGAGAGAATGCTGCACCTCTGTCTGATCCCCTTCACTCCTAAGAGTCCTCTTCTGTGTCGTGGAGCACTGGGCTCCATCCTTGATGCAGGCTGGCTTCAGACCCTGCCCATTCTTCACCTCCTCTTCCCACTCCACTCCATCAGCTGACAGTCCTTTTTGAATAATCTTCCTGTTTACCTGGGCAAGATAAAGGACATCCTGATTTTACCGAGTTCGATGTGTCCCTGGGTAAGCATGGGAGGGGCTTGTGTTTCACTTCTTTGGCCAATCACAGTCTTTGTTACAGTATATGACGTCACCACATTTTGGTCCATTTATTTCTCATTTTCAAACTCAAGGCTTCCAGCCCTCGAGGCATCAGACCAGGGGCAGCGTGTGGCTCAGCAGGATAAGCCTCTATGCTGGTGATCGGAGGGTTGTTGGTTCAGACCTTATCATTTTGCAATTATTGTCATTATTATTATTACATCATAAACTAAAGATGCACCCTTACATTGGTCTGTACAGCCTTTGCAGGTTTCTTGTGTTTTGTATCTATGACATGTCCCTTAACAAAAGACATACACAACAAAACAGGTACTTTAAAAATCCGTGCGCTTTGCCACTTAACAGAAAACACTGGTTATAATTAATGCAGCGATGTCATACGATGAGGACTGTGATTGGTTAAAGAAGTGAAACGCAAGCCCCTCCCTTGTTCGCCCAGAGACATGCAACCATATTTTTAATGCCCTGTGCACCATGCCATGTAGAAATAATGTAATGATGCTGACCTATGTAAAAAATAATATGTATGGGTGTTTTTATATGTGATACATACAGTATATATTCGTATATATTCAAAAAGGCAAATCAATTAAGACAATAGCTTGCAAATGTCAAAATTCAAATGATCCATATAATTAATCTGCCTTATCAGTATAACTGAATGGCTCACTTACCACAGAAGTGCTGCGATGCTCTGTGGCCTGCTGCTCTGCCTCTGTCAGTGGGGAGATGTCCAGCATCACGTCCACCTAGATCAATCAAAGGTGTGTCTCAGCTTGCGGCGCACGTTTGTGGAAGCATGCAGACAGGGGACAAGCATCGCAAACCATGCACTACCCTGAAACAGAAATCGGACGGTTATAAAAATGCACATTTGTTGAAACCCACGGAGCAGATTAACATGCAGTACACTACGCTATGACGATAAAACAACACTAAAGCCGACACCCTGAAAATAAACAATGCTATTTTGTGCAATTGCAATACCACATACCAAATGTCACCATTATTTTGGGGCAACAGAAAAAATCCTTAATTTTTGTATTACGGTTCATGTATTTTAGTGTTAACCTAAAGGATGCAAAACGGGGGGCACGGCCCCTGCTGTGGCTTCAGTTTGCTGGCACAGGATTTGAGCCAGTCCAAAAACACAGAGCCGCACACCACGCCCACGCAAGACATGGAATACAAATGAAATCAACATTAGCTTGTCAGTTTGGCAGTTGACTTCTCCAAAATGGCGTTTAGCTCTCGCTATTTCCTGACGAACGCACAGCATCGTATTTGCAAATACCTCTCTGTCATTCATCTGAAACTAGCTAAGAGAGTGGTTTTGTACAGAATTGAAGGAGAGATATAGTATTTTTTATTTAACTATATGACGATATTTTAAGGCAGCACAACCGGTAGAAATGAACATTTCCATGGAACCTTAGTGCCCCTGAGAATAGCAGATAGATAAAATGAAATCAGTCCTTTGAGAGCAGATGGAGCAGCCAGTTGATTTCATAGCCGCTACTAAGCCCTGGGCCCAGGAAACTAATACTGACTGGTGGCTTCAATTGAAACAGAAATGCGAAATGCGAATAAACAAACTTTGAACAAAGAATAAACTTCAATAAACATGTCACTGGGCCGTCCCCATGAAACAGACTTTTTTAAAATTAATTCCTTAATTAGTCGAAATAATAGATCTGAAATAGGACTACAACGTGAATTTGACTCTCTGAATGGTTTCCTGCACTTACGTCATACTTCCTTCACATCTCCTGTACAGTCAGTAAGTAGCAGACTCAGGCTGTTTGAAGGGCAGGGCAAATATAAAAAGGGGACCTTATATGGTACTGCATCGCATTCTGTCCACTGGAGGGGCATCCATTAGGACAATTCCTCACATTCTCACACATGGACATGCATCACATTTTAGACATCGGAAGGATGTTTTAACACCAGTAGAAGTACCGATTATAGCTTTGCTTCCCTCATGTAGGGGTGACACAGATGGTCCTTCCTATCAGCACCCTTTTCCACTGGAAGGGCACTCATATGGTCCCTTAGACCATTGTAAGGGCACCTTATAGGGCACTGCATCACATTCTCTCCACAATAAGGGCACTCATTAAGACACTTCATCACATTCTCCTGCTCTATAGGGAACATCATCATACTATTTCACATCAAGGGGCACCCCAGATGACACCAAATCGTTTTTTTCCATATGATGGGCAGCTAATACCAGCATCCCCCCCCTCCCCCCGGGGGCACTTTAGTAACCCTTTTTCAACCTCCCTGAGTCCACTAGTGCTGTCAGTATTTCTAAAGAAGGAGTACAAACACATGCAGTTTAAAACATACCATGAAAAAACAAGACTGAATATAAGCTTACTAACACAACCTTCACATAGGGAATATAGCTAGATGGGCTATGATTTTATTTCTTAGTTGCAGGGCTTGGTTGCAATACATAAATCATACAGTAGGCACAGTTAAGGTTTAGTCTTTGTGTTTTTGTAGAACACTGAGCAGCTGAGCATTAGCACATTGGGTTGAATGCAGGGGAGGGCAGGAGTTGGGTGGGGAGCAAAGGGTCATGCTCAGACTCTTACCCTCGCTAAAGAATCGTCATCATCCTCACACACAGCCTGCTCTCCTGCAGAGAGCTGATTGGGCGGGTCTATACCCGGCTGACATGCTCCACTGTCTCTGGGGGGCGGGGCCTCCTCCACCACAGGCTGCCCAACCTCGTCTGGCCCGTGGGCATCCCAGTAATCTTCACTGCTTGAGGATTGGCCCTTTCCCGTGCCTTCTGTGAGAACGGCAGCATCTGTGCCGGAGATCTGGGTCTGCTCAGTGTGCAGGGAATCTCGGCTACTGGGACTGAATGAGCAGCCTCTGCTGTCACCCACTGAATGGGCCCTCGCTGGTTTCAATCCTTTGGTTTGTGCTTCACAGTGACCTGAAAACCACTCCGTGTATTCAGCATCTGAGTCTTCAGAAGCACGAGAGAAATCTGCACTGGCTGAAAGACTATGAACAGCTTTGTGGACCTCAGGTGCTTTGCATTTTACCTGGCTTGTAAGGCCGCAGGTTGTAGAAGCCCCCAGTTGGAACAAGTATGATTTTCCCAGCGTTTGTGCAGGTTGTTCTCTGTATTCATCATCATTAAGATTAACTTCTCCTTCGAATTCTTCTGCCGTGACCTGTTCAGTTGATTCAGCTGAATATGTGAAATCCTGAAGAGTATCATAATCAGGTTTGACACTGGGTGTCAAATCTGCCAAAGATGAGGAAGAAGTGGATTTTGAAGTAAATACAGTATGTGTTACCTCTGATGCAGCACATTTCTCTTGCTCAGACGGTGATTTGGGTGATTTAGGGATATTCTTGTTAACAGATTCGAGGTTTGCCTCGCTATCCTGGTTTTCTACTCTACAGAGGTCATACCCCCACTGACTGGCTTCAGACAGGGATTCATTAAGAACAAGAGACATTGGATTTAGATCAGTAGGTGTTCCAATGCCTGGGAGAGGCAATAAAGCAGCATCTTCTTTGTATTCCTCAAGTTCTTCATTAAATACATCACCTGTCTTTTCTAATTCAGGTGAGGTTGGAAGAATTTTCTGAAATCCAAACATATCCTGAGGCACATGCTCAGGGGAGTCTTGACTGCTAAGACTTTTTCTCATGAGTTTAGTTGTCACTTGGCTGGGTTCAGAGGGTGATTCACTGGATGAAGGTGAGATGGGAGTAACATCCATAAGTACATCTTCTACTTGGAGAGGTGATGAAGGATCACACATATTTGCAGCAGAACCACAAGTTACTTCACTTATCTCACAAGAAATGTGACCTGATTCTAGCATCGGGGTTGACTGATCTACTATTGGAGAACATTTATCAAAATTAAAGGTTGACTGAATTTCATACACTTGGCTTTGGTCAGCATGACATTCACTGAAGACAGAAGATTCTGTACTCAGGTTAGCGGGATGTTCCTTTCCAAGAAATATTGAAGGACTGGATTGAGAGGGACTTTTCCTAAATTCAGTCAGCTCTGAACTAAATCTAGTAGGTGATTTAAAATCAGTAGAAGTTAGGTGACTTTTTGGTGATACTGATATATCGTCTATGAAAGATTCAGGTGACTGTTGATCATCTGCATTAGTGTCAATGAAAATATCATGTTGAACGTGACTAGGTTCAATGAGAGATTTACAGTGATCATCTGATTTTACGTTTAGTTCAGCATCTGCCAGGCTATGTGATACAGAGCTCAACAGTCTTGTTGACTGGTCCAAATCATATGACAGACTTCTCAAGCTTACAAGAATCTCGCTTGATTTTTGTGGGTCAGATTGTCTTCTTTGATCGATGCCAGGAGGACTTGGAAACTGCTTATGGGCTGATTGTAGAACATCTGATGTCACAAGCCTACTTTGGGAGGTAGATTCATTAGATAAGAGAGACATGGGACATACATCAATAGGTTCTTTGTCCAGCAAGAGAAGTGATGAACAGCTGGATTGAGAATGCATTTCCTTTGGTTTATCCATATTTGAATCAATTTGAGTTTGCAGATAATTCCATTCAGGTAACCTTTCTTCACAGTCTGATGAATTTGGAGGTGTTTCTGGAGCATCCATAACAGAACCAGATGACTCATGAACATTTTGGTCAGTGTCACTGAGGAGTTTAAGTGAAACCTGACTAGGTTCTGAAGGAGACTCTGTAAAGACTGGTGACACAGGACTCAGATCAAAATCTGGCTTCATGTCAATAACAGGTGAACAGCTTGACTGTGAATGTGTTTTATTTGGTTCTTTCTTCTTTACATTTAATGTTTGTGTCTCAAAAGTAGTAAATGTCTGCTCAGGTGAGCTCTCATCTATTTTTGGTGATACCTGCAAAAAGGAATTTTGCAAGTTGTCATCGTCCTCAGACAACAGCTGTTCAAAATCGGGAGGGTTTAAGTCCATTGTCGATGAAGCTAAAGTATCTTCAACACCAAATCCTAAAGAGTCTTGACCATGTAGCTCAGCGTCACTGAGTGATTTTTGCACAATTTGATTAGATACAGGAATGGCTTCAGTTGAAACAGGTACAATCTCCAGTTCAGTAGTGTCACATTCAATTTGTATGGGCGTTGAAGAAACAGGCATGTCTGCTGAGTCATCAAAGTAACAAGACACTTCCCTCTGCGCAAGGTGGCATTGCTGTGACGCTCGTAGGTCGGGTTTTTCATCAACAGACATCTCCAGAGAAACCGGGCTCATGTCAGGGGTTGACTGAATATCAGGTGCCACCTGGCTGGAGTCTGTAAGATCCTCTCTGACAAACAGAGACACTGAACTCAGATCAACAGATACTCTAATATCCTGGAGTGGTGATGAGGGCTTGTACTGCGTTTCCTCCGTTTCATTTGATTCCAGGGATTCTGGACTAAATCCAGTTTGTACCTTACATGATATATGTTCAAAATCAGGTGAGCTTTGGTTTATTTTTGGTGATACCTGGATCGAGGAATTTTGTAACTTGTCATCATCCTCATTAATTTCCTTCAGGACTGTAGGCATTATCTGAATGGGTTCAGAGGAAGATTCACTACAGGTTAGAGGTCTTGATCTGGAATCAGAAGTTGTGTCCTTGCTTGGGCTAGATAACGGAGGAATACCAGCACTTTCATCAGAGTCACTCAACACAAGAACACTTGATTCTGGTAAAACCACTTGATTTTCAACTGTTGTTTCTGGACAAGGTTGTTCAAACTCAAAGGTTGTAGGATATTTTTCATATACCACGTGGCTGGATTCATCAGAAATTGATTTGATAACAGTGGTTTCTTTTTCAAACAGATGATGTGAGGACTGAGTTTCTACTGAGTCAAGCAGTTCTGCGTCATTTGTAAAAGAAGTTAACCCAGACGATGTCAAATCAGGTGTTTCTTCCATTACTAGTGTATCTTCAGGAACAGATTCTGGCAGAAACTCAGGTTCTACCTCAGACAGAGGTTTACAGGATATTTTCTTTTCATAGTAGGTTTCCTCAAAATGTGATGACTTTTCTTGAAAGTCTCGGGAGGTTATCCATGCTCCTGGGCAGGCCTCAGTATTCTCAGAAGCTAGTTCAGATAAACCTTTGTTAATTTGAGTAGTTCCCCCAATGAGATTCACACTGGGCTCAGGTACAGAAGACATCAGACTCTGATCTACAGGCGCATATTCTGGAGCATTATCATTCATTTCAGGTTCTTCATTATGATCAAATGAGGTCAGGCTACTTCCCGATAACACAAACTGCCTCTCGGTTGTTTTGCTTACGCCTGGAGAACCCTGACAAACCTGTGCTTGTGTTTTAGCAAGATCAGAGTCTTCACCCAGCCTGTTAAGAGAGTCCTTTGAATCACTGGAAATTAGTGTCTTTTCCATGAACAACTCTGACGGAATCTGAATAAAAAACGATGGACATGGAATGAACATAATGAGAATGATGCAAAATACAATCCAGCAACATTTGTGAGTATTTAGCATAAGACGGCCAGCCACCCACCTGGGACACTTTCCTTCACATTAAATCACTGCCCCCCTCCGCATCCCTGCTGCTGAGTACTGAGCACTTACCTGCTCTGGGGTGCTTCTGTCTCCAGTTTCCGAAGTCCCATTTTCTTCAAATGTCAGTGGAACTCCACCCATTACACCCATAACCCTGAAACAAATGCTGCCGACATTCTAATTGTTGTCAAAAACCTTCACCTACTACAGAAATAAGCTATTAAGTTAAATGGTCCGGCTGAATGGTAATGGTGACAGTATGTATTCCTGCTTCTGGATACTCTACCCAGGTATAATCAGAGTTTAATAATTCAAGTCCAGAGAGTAAAAGTCCAGACCAAAATTTTGTTTCAACCAACCAGTTGAACATTAAAAGTCACAGTCACAGAGTACTCAACTGGCTGGTTGAAACAAAATCCTGGTATGGACTTTTACTCTCTGGACCTGAATTACCCAACTCTGGGTGTGATTAATTTATTCACTCTGTGTCCATGGGCTTTAATATAATGTTTTATTTTCCACATTTTTGTTTATATTGATACTTTTAATTCACCAAAGTATCACCTGGATAATGGACTTAATAATTAATTAATAAGCTAAACACTGCCTGTATTGCTGACGGGCAGGTTAGACTGACATACCTTGTCATCTGCTGATCCTGTTGATGGGTTTGTCGCTGGGTGTGTCTCAGAGCTTCTGTGCAGTGTGTGTCCAGCAGAGAGGAGACCGACAAATCTTCTTCTGAGACGGAAGGTGGGGGTTTGGGCGTGGTTTCAGTCCTTCGTATCAGTCTGGGACTGTCTAAGTCTAAGCCAAAGACACAGACCAAAGACAGTGCACACTGTAAGTGCGCACATCCTTTAACATTTTGCAATTTTTGTACGTTGACAGATAATCGTATTATTTTAAGTAATAACTTTGTCTTAATCTCTATTTTAAAAACATTTCAAATACGAGTGCATGTTTGGAGTGGCAATATTTATAAAAATGGATGAAAACCTAATGCTATTTGTCTTTATTTTTGATTGATTCTTTACATTTGTATATTAGTTGACGATTTTCCAAAATACTCTGTTTAATAGTAAGGATCACCTTCATGAGGAGAAATTTGCAGTAGTTACTAGTCGTAAAAATGTAAAAATGGCTGCTTTTGTGCACATACCTTCACTCTGATCAAGCGTCTTTTCAATCTCTGCATAGGTCCTTGATGTCTGGTTGCACTTGAAAACATTGGTTTCAATGAGATGCACGATGTCCATGCGGTTAATTTTTGTCAACTTCCTATTCAGATTACTTTCTGTAAATGAGAGTGAGAGAACAGGGTTAGAGCTCACCGGAACTTAAGGTCTGTTACTCTCCTGTGTAAGGGAGCCGGTCCCAACACACCTGTAGCATTCTCGCCTTCCCTTTCTGCCCAGTGTTTCAGCAGAGCATGGCTCTGCTCCTGCAAGGAATTGGGATTCTCCACCCTAATCTGCTGGATCCGATCTTCATCAAACTCCAGCTCCCGTGCTAGCTCTAGATGCAACAGTATTTTCATGAAAACATCAGCTTTTATGTGTCAGGTATAATTCCGTTAGAATGAACTTCATGCCTTATCATTATACCTTATTTGGCATTTTCAACATCTCCATCACATGTTCTCTAAAGATTTCAGCGATTCATTACATTTGTCCATCCATCCATCCATCCATTAACTTCCTCTTATCCAAGGTCGGGTCGCGGGGGCAGCAGTCTCAGCAGGGAAACCCAGACTTCCCTCTCTCCGGCTACTTCCTCCAGCTCCTCTGGGGGAATCCCGAGGCGTTCCCAGGCCAGCCAAGAGACATAGTCCCTCCAGCGTGTCCTATGTCTTCCCCGGGGCCTCCCCACAGTGGGACATGCCCCGAACACCTCACCAGGCAGGCATGCAGGAGACATCCTAAGTAGATGCCCGAGCCACCTCATTTGGCACTCTCAATGCGGAGGAGCAGCGGCTCTACTCTGAGTGTCTCCCAAATGACCGAGCTCCTCACCCTATCTCTAAGGGAGAGCCCAGCTAACCTGCAGAGAAAACTCATTCGGCCGCTTGCACTCACAAAATCATTCTTTCGGTCACTACCCACAGCTTCGTGACCATACGTGAGGATAGGAACGTAGATCGACTGGTTAATCGAGCACTTTACCTTTTGGCTCAGCTCCTTCTTCACCACGACAGACCGATGCAGTGCCCGCATCACTGCTGATGCCACACAAATCCGCCTGTCGATCTCCCGTTCCATCCTTCCCTCACTCATGAACAAGACCCCAAGATACTTAAACTCTTCCACTTGGGGAAGGACCTCCTTCCTGACCCGGAGAGAGCACTCCACCCTTTTCCGGCTGAGGACCATGGTCTCGGATTTGGAGGTGCTGATTTTCATTC
>JAODKE010000055.1:9610883-9625416 GCA_026779605.1 Mormyrus hasselquistii
CCTGATGGAACATCTTCTTCCTCTAGAGAGAGGGCATAGTTCTGACTGTCATTCAAAATGGTGTCTCCAGTGTCATCGGAGGGTTGCCAAGATTCAGAGGGCTTATGTCCTGATGGAACATCTTCTTCCTCTAGAGAGAGGGCATAGTTTCTCTGCCTAAAGTGAACTGCTTTGATAGCAGACTCACTACTGATCTTTATTGGTTCTTCAGAGGAAAAGCAATTAATTTCAACCATTTGGTCTTTTGACTCAATAGTTTCAAAAAGTTGATGACTCGATATTCTATCCAAATAATCCTGACTCTCACGGCTGAATTCTGGAGTTTCCTCCAAGCCTTTGTGCACAAAGCCGTCCTCAGTATCTGTGTGCAAACTGTAGTCATGCAACTTCATGCCCTTGTCTACAGTGCTGCAATCTCGAGCTCTGCTCTGCATATTGACTGTAGCATCAAGGTTTTCTTCTGAAGTGAAATCTGGGACAGTCGTGACAGTCAGATTAGGTTTCTGAGAGTGCCCAGAGTTTGTTTTACAGACTGAAATATCTTCATTCTTGTCACCTGAGTACACTGCATTTTCCTCCAGCTCCACTTTGAAGGTTTCACTAAAATCCACAGAGTGCATGGATACTTGGTCAATCTGCACTTTGTCTGTAACACTGGAATCTGCTATATCCCTATGAAGAGACAATGACGTTGTAGTTATTTCTTCTTTGGATTGGGAACCACAGACTGTCCCACTAAATGGCAGGGTTTCTTTTGTTAAAATTTTGTGTTGAACGAGGCGAGATTTAGTGTTTAGTGACTCTACCTGTCCTGACTGAAAGACCTTCATCAACTCTCGCACAGACATTGCCTCTTCCGGCTTGTCTGGTACAGAACTCTGAGACGTGGGGGGGGCTTCCATCAAGTTTGATACCTTCTTAGTGATACTAGAAGAGGATTTACTGGTGGAATATACTCTTCCTTGGAATGTTTCTATCCTTCTTTGGTTTTCCTCCTCCTCCACTTTCTTTTGCAGTGCTTGTACTTTGTCTTTGATGGAACCAATAGGGGTCTCCACAACTGCTGGGGAGTCCGGGCCCCGGCCCAGTACATCATCATTAAGTAGCTCGTCTGAGCTATCCCTGAGAAGAATGGCCTCAAAACTGGTTCCCTCTTCTGGTTCGTTATGCTTCCTCTCCCTCAGTTTCCTCCTAGCTGGCTTTTTGATTTCAGGTGGGGAGACCTTACTCAAAATCACTTGTGTGAATTCTTCTTTGACAATGTCCTCCTGGAGCGGTTTCACAACCACCCCAGACAGGTGTGTGTTAAGATCTTCTCTGAGGATGCTGATAATGCCTGAGACATCTTTTGTTGTATTTGGTTTTGCGTATCCCCTGCTGATTCGAATTTCCTGAAACGGAGCTTCCTCGACATTTTTCTCCACTTTTTCGATATCCTGACTTTCTCTTCCTTCCGCAGTATGCAGTGTTGTCTCTGTCACAGTGTCCATCACTGATGCCCTGCTTTTCTGCATCTCACCAACCTTCTCTAAGCCTTCTCTGACTTGCCCCACTATTTCAAAAGGTTTTCTTGCCCCCCCCTCTGTTTCTCTATCATCCCCCACTCCAATAAATATCGATTTTCCTGTGAAGTCCACTGTGAGAAGAGCAGGCAACTTAACGACGTCCTGCTTCAACTCTGACACGTCTGACAGGTCTGGACTGGCCAGCGCAGCAGAGTGGCATAGAACTTGCGATTTCAGGAACGATGTCTCTGTAGACTCTGAGTCTTGATCATCTTCAATTCCAGTCAAAAGAAATATAAATGGAAATGAATAAAAAACAAAAGAGATGGAGAAAGACAATCACAATGAAGAGAGTATAAACTTGCATTGAATGAATAATCAGCACAAAATGGAGTTCTGTCAGCAGGATGGTGCCATCAGCAGAAGCACAGAAACTACGATTACAAATACAGGACAGGTGGTTCTAGCATACATGCACCGGCTACCCATACACATAACAATTAGGCATAACAGATATACAAGTATGAACAAATTAAGAAGATATAGGGAATTTAAGAATCTGTTGCAAACTGCGTCAGTGAACAATGACAATGGAAAACTAATGTTCACACCTGACACAGAAAGCTTTCAAATGAAATAATGAGGACACAAAACAAATTATTCAAGGCCATAGATAAATAAAGCAGATGGGCCTGGTTGGATTGTGGTTTCTATTCAAAACATTATTTCAATCATCCAAGACGAATGTGGTTTATGAATGTTTATAGGCTAGATGGATTTTTAGAAAGAATGTCAGTAGCAAACAAGATACAAGTTTAGAAAAAATTAATATAGTCCTGGAATTCCCGGGGAACTCTCCAGGTTAACTACAACTCTGCACTGAATAAGCAGTTATGGAAAAACATGGACAGATGTAAATCATAAAAAAAAAATACCATTCCCACTATATTTTGTGTTTATGGATGCAAAACCATAGCACCAAAATGTGTTTATGGTTGTACAAATTGGGGTTTGTTTTGATGTCAAGCTACATAATGTAGACCATTCTGTTTAACCAGATAGCCCACATTGCAATTTACAGTTCATTTTAACAAGAGGACCCAAGAGATGCTGCCATGTTCATGTAATCGTAATGAAGACGCGAGTCATGGATAGTGTGCTATCAGCTTCAGCGAAATTTTGTGGTGATGGCAAAACTTTGATTTTGAACACAAACCTTAAATAGCACTTAAATGCATTTGGAAAAGCATGATACCCTTAGCAAAGCTAGAGCTAATGCCATTTAATGCATGTAACAAGTTTAAGGTTCTTACAGTACTAGTGAACATGATTATACACAGAATCTGCTGTCAAGCTGAGGGCATATCTGAAAGATTCAGTATATAAGTAAAGCAGTCACAAGAAGCACAGGTTATCACAGATAACATTCAATTTTCATTTAAACAATCATAAAAACACTTACATTTGTCATGGGTCTGATCAGTCTATAAGAGAGCAATAGAAAAACAATTATCATTCAACATAAAAGTAATTTAAATGGCACACGCACACACACACACACGCACACACACACTACTCTGCCCCATTCAGTTGTGAGCGCAGTGATGTCATCCTCTGGGTGTTTCCGGCACTGCGCCCCCATTCTCTGCCCTGCCATAAAGACAAGTTATTATCTTTGAATACAGACACAAGCTGCTTACCTGTTCATCTGTCTCTGGGTCCGAATCGGAATCCTTTTTCAGGAATAGAAAAAAAAAAAACAAGTAGCGTAACGCAACTAAGCTAACAATATCAGGTCAACAAATAAATAAAATTCTAATGAACTTATCTTATTGTATATGTTATAAAAATATAATAGTAGATTTATTTTTAAGTTTTATTTTAAAGTACGGATGACTTTGGTGATATTCACCATATTTTTGCCTCAAATGCTACACGTGTGTATATCGGGTTGGACTTAGTAGCCCAGTTAGTGTTAGAGGTTAGTAGTGCTTATGGTTAGGGTTAGAGGTTAGCAGTCCTTAGCCGGAGGCCTCACCTTGCTGTAGGCTGGCAGAGTGATGTTCAGGTTGCAGATGGCGCTCATGTTCAGGCTTCTGTATGACCGTGGCTCCTTGGTGAATGAGAGGCGGCCACACGACTCCTGTGTGCTGTCCCGTACCTGCGGAGGGGCTCCATTATCAGCGACAGGCAGGTCACGGGAGCGATTTTGTTTCGAGACGAAAAAGAGATGAAAGAGAATTATAATAATAATAATAATTGTCTTTACGCCTCCCTCAACTTGCTCTATTTTGTAGGGTAAGTTGTCTGTGAAGGGCAGCCACCTGTAGCGGCACCCAGGGAGCTGGGGGTTAAGGACTTTGCTCAAGGACCCACAGACATGCTGAGGCTGGGTTTGAACTGGCAACCTTCTGATTACAGGCACACAGGTTTGACCTCTGCATTACTCCACCCCTGGGGACAGGAAATGGCAGGCAGGCATTTGACAAATGGAGGGTTCCATTTTAATTTAATGCCCTTTTGAGGGCAGAGTCCGTGCCGGATAGTCTGTATTTGACTGGTGCCGTGCAAGAGCAGATGTGAAACTTCGTAATACACAAAACACAAAATTCCCCAACGTGCTTCATGTTCGGAAGTTAAAATGCTGTCATCGATACATTAAGAGTTCTTGGGAGGTCGTACCTTAATGAGCAGAGCCAGGCGGTTCTCCTTAAATGCAAAGAAGCTGAAAATGTGATGCTGGCCTGTCTTTGTTAGCGGTACCAGGTTCCCAAAACAGTCTGCATAAATGGGCTTTCCCTCTAGCACCTGCAGCAAATGAAATCTGTTAGTCAGCCTGAAGGGGTGGGGGTCCATTTCCCAGGCTCTCTGGCTCCCTCTCACCTCCACATCTCGGCTGTGTGCCACCTCAGTGAAGTTCTCCTGCTGCTCCAGGGTCTTGTCCATTTTGTCATCGGTCATGCAGAAGCAGCGAAGTCGTGCCTCGATGGGGTTCAGTGTCTTGGCGAAAATAACAAACTTTGCCATGTAGGGAACACAGATCACATCTCGGTACACCTGTGTGCAGAAGTTAACGGATTCCTGCACCTGTCGGCAGTCAATCAGCCAGAACCTATGGGGACACATTGTAGAAATACTACGTCAATGGGTCAAATTATCTGTTTATAGATCAGGCAAATATTTTGGCAAACATCAATACACTCAAGAGCCCATAGATAAAAATCATCTGTCATTCAGCGCTCGGTCAACAATGCAATGAATAATCTTGTGAAGCAGCTGGATTGTATGACCGCGGCATTACCTCGCCGACACGTTCGTCGTGAAGGACACGCACTCGTTGTTGAACGAGAGCGGCGTGCTTCCCGTGATGTCCTCCCACTGTGCAGGAGTGGTGCCGCCTGACAGATTATAGCAGGGCACACAAATGAGTTAGCAGAGAGAACTAGCCTCTGCTACGCTAAAACTTAAGCCACGGGTATAACGATCTGCTCCCCAAAGAGCCAAAATGTGCTGCTTATCGACAACGTGTGATGGCAAGAAACGCAGAGGCTGTACCAGTGATGCTACACAGCAGCCGCAGCGTGAGCAGGTCGGCTCCATATCCGCCGGCTCCGTCATTAGCAGGAGCCTTAGGCACAGGGATGGTCATAGTAATGGGCTTGTGGAACTTCCTCCTCCGTGGCTCCATGGTGACGATAGGGCTGAATCTTGCTTTATTACCCAGAATCCTCTTCACAAGGTCAGGGGGAATGATCTGGGCCTGGGAAACAAAGGACAGACAACTGTACCTGAGAGAAACATGGTAAACCAGACAGCGTACAGTGAGTAATGTGCCAAATGCGGTAGTTTTCTTAATCAAAATGAAGTTTGCTTTGTTTATAGTACTGCTAATATTAGCGACCATTTGGAGAGCAGCTGTACCTGCAGGCCGACCCGGATCCTTTTGGTGAGTGCGCCCTCTGGGAACACAGCTTGGACCTCAGGGTTCACACTGCTTCTCAGAACCCCACCCTCTGGCCCCATCAAGTGGCTGTCCTGCTTGATCCGGGACACAACCGCAAAGTACTGTGGGAAGTCTCTCGTGATGATTCGACAGATGCGCCGCCGCTCCAGCTCCTCTGGGGGGTCCAGCTCTGCCGATTGACATTTGACGCTGTGACGAACACACTGGCCATCTTCAATGAGGCACTTGCACGCCCATTGCTCGTGCGCACAGCCTCACCCTCATCCATGCCGTTGAGGATCTGGTTGAGCTCTTCTTCAGTGTGTTCACAGTGATGCTCCCTCCAGCTCTCCCCCGTTTCACTGCGTAGGGTCACCAGCTCCCTCTCTGCCCCCCGCAATGCGGCAAAGTGTGGGATCTCCAGCACCACTGGTCTGCCATGACAGCAGTGTTAGCGCCCCAGTGTTAGTGCCCCACAGTGTTAGCACCACGGTGTTAGCACCACGGTGTTAGTACCACAGTGTTAGCACCACGTGTTAGCACAACGGTTCGACTGCATGCAGTCATGTGACAGAGCACACTGTCTGCCATTTACAAGTTCTGGAAAACTTCTTACGATACCTTTATGGGATTCGTTTTCAGGAACACTATTCGAAGTCGAAAGCAGACACAAACATATGCAATAGACTGAACAAAGACACGCTGACAAAAACAGATGCACTAACAGAGTGACACGAGGACCTGCGACGTTCAGGTAAAGGGGGACATGGGACCAGCAGTATGAGCTAGTGAGCTTCCTACCCAAGAAATTTGGTCCCAGGAGGTCCCAGTTGTAGGATTCGGCTGACCAAGCTCTCTCCTTCGTTAAGAGGAGGGGGAGCAGCTGGAAGATGCAGCTTCCTGAAGGGAGAGAGGAGAACCAGGAGCCCATGGCCACATGTCAGTTTACTGCAGTGAAAGGAACGACTGTGTAGGCTGCTTAGTGGCTATCCTGCCCTGGGGAGGCCTGACACTGGCAGAAAATCAGAGTTATCTTCACTTCATCTGCTGCTCACAGAAATCAGAATCATGATTTTTTTTTCTTTTTGGTCAATACTGCGATCACGATTATTTAACACGATTACTCACTGACTACATGCGTTTATTGAACTTGAAAAAAAAACTTGTTTTGTAACCATTACCCTAATAAACGAGAGCAAATGACACGAAGCAGAGCAGACGGATGGCCCTCGCAGGCCTTGCCGCCGCGGCCGTACCCAAGAAACTGTGTCCCAGTGGGTCCGACCTCCACCAGCCGGTTAGCCAGCGCCTCACCCTCCACCAGGGAGGGCATGCATGCCAGGCGCTGCCTCTTCACCAGGCGGCAGGTGACGCGCGTGGGGGCGGAGCACTTCCGCGGTGGGACGATGATGCGCAGACCATGGTGTCGGCACCCCCGCATGGCCCCCCCGCGTGCATCCACCATGAAACTGACCAAGAAGCTGTGCAGAAACGTACAGCAAGTTCAGAAAAGGCCGAAAATGCAGGCAGACCGAGCTCCAGGTGACAGACAGCCTGAGGAGGAGGAGGAGGATCTTTACCTGCTGTTGTCAAGTTCATGAAACGGAGAGATGTGGCTGGGAAGAGAGCAGACAGTGACCATTATTGAAGGATAGCACAGGGAGCACCACGGCGAACGAGGGCTCGAAATGGCAATGTGCGGTGTGAGAGAATACGAGTGTCTAAGATCTGAGTGTGTGTGTGAGCGGGTATGCCTTACCTTATGAGGACACAACGTGATGAGCATCCCAAACTGAGTGGTCCCCATAAGGGAAAACTCAATTTAATAAAAATCTGTGACTGCAATAAAAATGCAAAAACTCTTGTATTTTGCTTGGTTACTTATGGTTAGGGCTGGGTAGGGGTTAAGGGTGTCATAGTTAACGTTACCATTTTTCCCATAGAAATTAATGAGCGGTCCCCATAAAGATATGTTTACCCAACCGGGTGTGCATGTGTGTGTGTGTGGGGGGGGGCTTAGCTTTGCACCCTTAGCTGCCTGGGACAGGCTCCAGGCCCCCCAGGTGATTCAGGGAGGGGAGTTTTAATTTGATTTTTGTCGGGCGAGTGTTAGGCGCTACGTCCAAACTAAGACAGGAATACAGGCATGTGCGTCTGTGATTTGTGATCCTGCACAGGTCTCCGATACAAGTTTGGGTTCTTTTGCATTTGTGACAAATTGAGATCAAAATCTGAACAACAATGAAAAAGTAACGTTGTGCGGATATTTCCAAAAACAATTTAATTTCGTGTCACTTCATCAACTTCTGAAGTTATGTTTTGTGTGGTTTGGCGTTACGATAATTATTTAGGGCATTCCAAAGCAATGCGTATGTCTGTAAATGTCATTATACTCACCCAGACTGCAACGCACTGGAGGATAGGGCGACATTGTCCAGGTTTTCAATACCCCAGCTCAAGCGGTATGAATCTTTCTGGTTCTCAAAAGAAATAGCCACCTAGTGGCCAAAGATGGCATTGACATCACTTGGGCATAGATAACGTTCATCCATCAGGCAACGAAAAGCCTGACATCTTTAGTAAATAGGTGGCTCGCCTTTTGACTGCTGATGATGTCCTCCATCAGTGCTTCACCTTTCTGATTACGTTGCTGTTGTCTGGAAGTGAGCGGAGACCTGTTAGAACTGATTAACAAAACACTGGTTGTTACTCAGGTGACAGAGGGAAACGGAGGTAAAAGAGGAGGAGTAGCAGGGATTTTGGCAATGGAGGTGAATGTAATCTCCAGGGGTTACAGAAATATCACCCAAGTACAGCAGCTCAGAATATCACTAAGGAAAAACTAAATAAAAAATATATACTGAGAGAGTGCAGACTGTGAGGCATACTGTAGTTGTGAACTCCACAGGGGAGTTTGCAGCCTGAGCCTCCAGCTCGCAGATAGATGGACAGCTAATCCAACATACAGTATAGGAAGCAAGGAAACAGCAAACCTCTCCTGTTGGCCTCCTTCCAGGCTGAAACGAAGGTAGTCTAAGCCCTCCAGGTAGTGTCCGGACAAGGAGTCATCCCCCAGGTCTCTCAGGTCCTCCACTCGCAGGTACTCGCCCCCATCCCCCATCATCGTGTCTTCCCCTGGGAAGCACAGGGTGATGCTGGGAAGCATGGTGGAACTCTCAACTGACACTAACCTTCACCCATCATTGTGTTGAGTCTAAGGGAGAACACATTGCTGAAACTCCATTACCCACAATGCATCACTCACTCGGAGGGTGACATGGCCAGCGCGTGGTGACCCGGCTGACTCACCTTCCTCGTCGGACACTTCGAGCACTTCGGTCATGGTCTCCGGGACATTCAGCTTGTGTTTCTCTGTCACGGTCTGACGAGGAACATGCAGCAATGTGAGCGTAGGAAAGACAGACACAGGACAAGAGGGTCAGCCTCTGCTGGGTGCGACCCAATATCCTGAGCAACAGCTGCAGACTGTTCGTTTCAGCTGGCCCTCACCGTGGTCGTGGTGATGACCTCCTCAGTGACCATCTTCAGGGTGTCCACCACAGAAATGTAGCCCAACCGCTTGGCGATAGAGAGGGCTGTGTTTCCACTCTATGGAGGTACACAAATATGGGTTGCATCTGTGTACCTGTTTATGCTACCTGTGAGTATGTCAGTTCATGCTCACCATAGTCATAGCAATGTGTTAGGGTTAGCCAACTATAGCTAGGGTTAGGGATACAAAGGTTTTAGCTTTTTCAGGCATCAAAACCTCTTTCTATGATTACTCAGGGCTCCTCTGTAACAGGAAACCACAGGTTAACTCGATTCAGTAGCATATTTCAAACTTTCCGATGTCCTATTGCGTAACCCTATGTCCCCATTTTAGGATTATGGTTATGGTTACGGTTAGGATTAAGGGGTGTATGTGAGTTCATACTCACCACAGTCATGGCATTGGGTTTGGCCCCGTACTCCAAAAGCAGGCTAATGATGTGTGTGTTCCCCTGCTGCGCTGCTTGGTGAAGGGGGGTGTATCCATTCTGAAGAAGGATGGCAGAAGGAGGATTATAACTCCAAACTGCTTTGCTATCCCTGTTAGATTTGCATTCCAGAATGAAACACTGGGGAAAAAAGCCTACCTTGGTTTTAACGTTCACATTGACACCATGGTGCAGCAGGAAATTCACCATCTTCATATTTCCGTAGTGACACGCTACAATCAGGGGTGTGTAGCCCATCTAGTGAGCAGAGTACAAGAGGGAGACTATCAAATGAAAACAAAAAACTCAGAGTTTTCCTGTTTTACAGAATACAGTTCTACAAAAACGATACCTTAGTTTGCTGCTCGATGTTCGCGCCGTTTTTCGTGAGTATCTCAGCCACGCTGACCTTGTCCTCCTGGGCAGCTAAATGCAGGGGGGTCAAGCCATTCTGTGAAAGCAGGATGGACAAATCACGGCTTATCAGTAACCACAGCCAGTCAGCTACTAATCTCAGATGAAGTGCATGCCAGTGCTACTGAAAGTCACGTGGAAACTGTCCAGATAGTCCGTAAGCAATCAGTGAGCAGCCAGGAGGGGAATCCATAAGCAGAGACTGCTGGGAAGCAGGTTAGACGACGCGAAGTACCCGGGCAGCCGCGTTGACATGCGCGCTGTTGCGGAGCAGCAGTGTGGCCATGGTGGCGTGGCCCTCCTGGGAGGCCAGGTGCAGCGGGCTGACCCCCTGCTTGCTGACGGAACCGGTGGAGGCGCCGTGCCGGATCAGTGCCGCTGCTACATCCATCTGGTTCTTCCGAGCAGCGATGTGCAGCGGAGTGTAGCCGTTCTGGAGACACAGAAAGAGAGAGAGAGACAGACGGACAGACAGACAGACAATCGTCAGATAGAGACAGGCAAATGGCGGACAGACAGAGACAGAGGGAGACAGATGGACAGAGGGATGGATAAAGATACAGACAAACAGACAGACAGATAGATGGGTTGCTGGGTCAGAACTGGACTGCAGTGTACGCATAACAGCAACACATATCAGTGTACAGAATGGGCAGCACTGTGCATGACAGTACACAAATAATATCCTATTATGCGGTTAATTTATCATGAACCAACTCACCATTCTATACATTTTTGTGAACTACTGAAGGAGCAAATAATCATGAATTTCACAAAAAGTGAAATACTAATCTCATTTTTAATGAAACTAATGCATCTTTTATCTCAAATAGTTACTACATTTGTACTTGAATAACAACCGAATTACTACTAGGTTAAGCAACCCTATTGTGAGTTACCAGTATTACCAGAAAATGTAATAAATAAGCAAAGTGAGTAAGACATGAGTATAAAGGATATAAATTTTGAGTATCAGGTGAGTACTAAAACACTCATTTGAGGACAGTGTATACCATGGGTGCAGGGTGTAAGATCAAAGATGTGAGTACAATGTAGGACTGCCACTAACGATCTATAGATTATATTATAATTTATTAATTCTACCGATTGGTCGATTAACGTCAACGATTAATTTTCCTCCAGAAAACCGATTTGACGTCTTAAGTTAATTTTATTTTCATAGCAACAAACTGTGTGTGCCATTGCAAAAGTCTGACACTTTTTTTGTATATATGATTTTCAATTTAATTTCAGTTCACAACTTATTTTCTTTTATTTAGTGTCCGTTTTCGTTTCAGTTTTAGTTAACGATAACGACACTGGTCCCAAATCCAACGCACACGAACGTACACACTGATATTGTCAATCCACGTAGAATAATCCCAAATTGTAGTCTAAACATTTTCATAAACACTTATTCAGTGCGGATTATAATGTAGCAGGCAGACAAATTTATGGCTTTAATAATGAATGTATTTAGCTACTACAAGGACAAAAGATATTTAAAATCTCTCCGTACTAATGGTAATTTACTAAACATGAATAAACAACAAGTGGTTTTGCATATTCTGGCGGTATAGAGCAGCGCCTGTGTTTCTTCAGGTGCTCGTGCATAGCGCTAGTATCACTGTGATAAGCCATCGCACTTTGCACAGTGTAAAACCACCTTTTTGTTTTCTGATAATTTGAACCACTCCCGTAATTATGTCCTAGGTATGACGTTAATCTACATCCAGCCCTATAAGGATGTCCTCCAATTTACAGGGAAAAACCTGAGAGTTGGTGGCGGGACTGGCACTCCAGCCACCAGAAAAAAACCTCACACTGTTCCATTTGGACTAGTGTGGTACAGAGGTATCACCCGCCACATGACTGCAGTCAGGTTCACATGCTCTTTACCTCCTCCTCCGTAATTACGTAGTAATACTAATGGGAAACACTTGCTATAATGAATTTAAATGTTTTAGAAATTATAAAAGTAATTTTACTAAAATAATAAAAGATATGTCGATCTAAAATATTGATGTCGACGCAACGTCATCGACTACGTCACCTAATCGCGTTAGCTCTAGTATAATGCAAGTATGTAGAATGTAAACATAAGATAATAGGAATACAGCCCACAAAATGTGAGTATAAAGTGTATAAGTCCAGTACATGTTTTTAAAGTAAAGGAAACGTGATGCAGAGAGGGCGCAATGGCTATAGAGAAACGTTACATTAACTGTTACGTAGGTTATGTATGAAATATGCACATCCCGCGAGCACAGACCCCAACTCTCTTACGTGCCGGACGTAGGGATCGTCTTACCTTGGCTGTGGCGTGAGGTGAGGCACCCTTGTCCAACAGCAACAGCACCATCTGCTGGTTGTCATAGTGGGCAGCAACGTGAAGTGGAGTCAGGCCATTCTATATGAGTGAAGGAACAAGACTTTGAGGCTGTGAGCTGGTGCAGAATTATCAATTATATTGTAAAACGGCCTTGCAGTGTACATCAGAGGCCTTAGTGAGGTTTTAGAAACCCATTAGTCAGGCTATCAGGGAGTGGCCTGATATCAGTAAGTTTTAAGTTTATTTAATTGAAATGGTATCGAAACATATGCATGTAGATAGACTTGAATTAAAATTTTTTCTATGAAATGCAAGGTGGCTAAGAAGGCAGCAGCACTTACGCTTCCGGTAGCGTCAGGGGACGCTCGCTTCTGCAGCAGAAGCTTTGCTACCTCCAGGCTTCCATACTTAGCAGCAACATGCAGGGGGGTAAATCCTTTCTGTGGGGTGAGTGAAAAGTAGAAATAGCACTTATAAATTACGCTCACATTCATCTCCTTAAGTTAACGACACTCATATTTTTAACTCCACATTCTTAACTTCTTAACCTCTTACTCCGAAGTCATGGTCTATAGAACCCAAATAGAAAATATTACACCTTTGTACAGCAGGGGGTGCTCTCTCACACATTTTCTCTTTTTCAGTTCTATGTTTCATTCTTATCCACGGCTGTGATGCCCACCTTGGAGAACAGAGAGTGTGAGGCACCAGCCTCCAGCAAAACAGCGGCTGCCTCCAGCTGGTTCTCACGGGCGGAGATGTGCAGAGGGGTGTAACCGCTGACTGTGGAGGCATCTGGGTGGGCCATGTGCTGGAGTAGCAGTTGGACGATATCGGTCTTCCCCAGGCGAGCTGCGATGTGTAGAGGGGTCTGGTCCTCCTGCCAGAAAGGGGGCAGCATTGCGTCAGAAATGCAAACACGCGCACACACACACACACATACAGAATGTTATGAGTACACGTGTGTTGTGTGAAGGGTCTCACCCGAGCTATGGCATCCACCTGGGCTCCATTCCTCAGCAGACAGCGCACCACCTCCAGCTGCCCCGCACGAGCGGCCATGTGGAGCGCCGTCTCCCCACGCTGCAGAAACATGCAAGTACAGGAATAAAAGGCACATGCGTGTGTGTCGAAGGATGCACCCGTAGGGTTTTTGCCTCGGCTGAAGGTGACTTACGATGTTGCAGATGTCGGGTGATGCCCCGTTCTGCAGCAGGAGAAGCACGATGCTCAGGTGCCCCATGAAGGCAGCCACGTGGATGGGCGTGAGGCCAGACTGTAAGCGAGAGCGGGAGCTTCAGCGGCTGCACTCGAGACCCCCGACGATGCTCTGATCAGCCATTGTGGATGCCCTACCTCTGTGATGGCCTGAATGGCAGCCCCGTACTTGACCAGCAGCTCCATCACCTTGACCCTGTTCTTCTTGCACGCAATGTGCAGCGGCGTGAAGCCATTCTGCTCGAAAAACACAGTGAGACGGTCAACACGGAAGCAGACCTCAGAAGTACATTACCACTGTTCCCAGGTTAAACCCAAACTAAACCAAAACCACTCAACCCAAACCAGAACTAGGAAGGTGGTACCAGGGCGCGGGCATTGGGATTAGCCTTCTTGTCCAGGAGTAACTTGGTGACTCTGTAATGGCCACAGTGCGCTGCCACATGCAGCGCCGTCAGGTAGTCCAATGTGACATCATCAACAGGTGCCTGGTGCTGAAGCAGGTGCTTGACACACTCCACGTGGTCACCCTGGGCGGACATGTGTAGTGGGGACAGCCCATTCTGCGGAGGTCAAGATGATGGCGGTGGTGAAATAACACACAAGGCGCATGCTGGATGTCGGTGATTGTCTGTATATGTGCGCACAGTGGTACCTTTGTTCTGGCCAGGAGAGGAGCTCCTCTCTCCAGCAGCATCTCTACTGCTGGTGCATGTCCACTTCTGGCTGCACAGTGCAGGGGTGTCAGGCCATCCTGATGTGGGACAGGCAGACAGGGCAGTTAAAGCAGGACACATAATGATGGGAGCGATGAAGCAGAGTGAATGAGCAGGACCACAGACCATGAGCTGCACACAATCTGCTCTAGATATGTGCAATCCTGGAATAAGAATAAAAATAATTGCATTGTTTATTTTTTCTCTTTATTTGTAGGCAACTGCAGCAAAATGTATGCACCTCCTTGATACTACTTCAGGTGGCCACAGGGTGCACTCACACGGGACAGGTCACACACGAGGCAGCTTGAGGAGGCCGCAGGGTGCACTCGCACGGGACAGGTCACACACACGAGGCAGCTTGAGGAGGCCGCAGGGTGCACTCGCACGGGACAGGTCGCACACGAGGCAGCTTGAGGAGGCCG
>JAODKE010000055.1:9627934-9644638 GCA_026779605.1 Mormyrus hasselquistii
CATGACCCAACCCAGAAAAATTTTAAAAAATCATGTAGATACTTATGAAATCTCCATTGATAATCCTCTTCAGTCAGTACACACACACACGCACACATTCTGGGAAGCATGTCGGCACTGTGGGCAGCCCCATCACACCTCCTGGGTTGGTGGTTCGAATCCCACCTTTGATCTATGTGGTTTCCCCATGTTGTGCATGATTCCTGTTACATTCCAATGACATGCAGGCATGTGAAGTGTTACATCTAAGTGGACCATGTATTGGTGTGTTTTTGTGCGTGTGTGTGTGTGTGTGTCCCCTGCAATGGGATGAGGACCCCTGTCTCGTGTCATTACTGAGCCACTCCTCATTTCCCACAATGCCTCTACACACACAGGCCACGCCCACCTTAGACTGCACGTCTGCGTTATGGTCATTCTGCAGCAGCAGGGCTGCAGCCTTGGTGTCATCCTTGCGGGCTGCGATGTGCAGGGCAGGTAGGCGCACTTTGCCTTTGGTGTCTTTCTCCAGCAGTAGCGCCACCACCTGGTCGTGGCCCTGCTGCAGCGCGATGGCCAAGGGGGTAAAGCCATCCTAGATGAGGGCGAAGATGATGGTTTGGCTCAACGTACAGGCTCTCCTCACAGCCGCTGGTCACATGGCTCACCGCTGGTCACATGACTCACCTGAGTGGCAATGCTCTGGTTCCCGTCGTTCTCCAGCAGGTAACGCACCACGTCGAGGTGGTTCTCCTGAGATGCCATGTACAGTGGGGTGAAGCCGTTCTGAGAGGATGGGAGAGTTAAGGAAAGGCAGCCAAGAACCACAGCTAACAAGGACAGATTTCAGACTAAGGGCTCCAACCTGGGACTGGGCATTGACACTAGCGCCTCTCTTCACCAGCAGCTTGGCCACTTCCTGCTGTCCAGCCAGCGATGCAATGTGGAGAGCAGTGTTTCCTTTCTGAGCCAAACGCAGGAAAAGCATTTTTTCGTGGTTTCAGGTATGCTTGCATGCTTTAGGCCCCACCTAAATATCCACTGTTCCAATCCCCATCCACACTGCACCCACCTTAGTGGCTGAATCCACAAAAGCCCCTCTGTCCAGCAGCTCTTCCACCAGCTCCAGGTGACCCTCCTTAGCTGCCAAATGCAGAGCATTGAGTCCATTCTGTAACCATAATGGGAAAAAAATACTGGAGTGACCCTTGGTAGAAGAATTGGCATTGTTAAATATTCCAATTGCTCCATGATTCAAGGTTTTGTCCCTTCCCCTGGCAATTCTTTTCAAAACTCCTGGTCTACCTTGCTAGCCTTACCATTCGCCATGATTCATCATCATATATCAACATGGATCATCGACATGGAGCATAAACACAATCCTGGTTACAAGTGTGACACCATAACCTTTCTGCAGGTGTTACAGCCATGCCTTCCTTCAGGTGTGACATGGCAACTTGGCTGCAGGTTTTATCACCACACCTTCCATCTAGTGTCACACAGTTACCTGGTTACAGGTGTTTATAGCCATTCCTTCCGACTGTTGTCACACAGTTACCTGGTTACAGGTGTTTATAGCCATGCCTTCCGGCTGTTGTCACACAGTAACCTGGTTACAGGTGTTTATATCCATACCTTCATTCTGATGTCACACAGCTTCCTAGTTACAGGTGTTTATAGTCATCCCTTCCTTCATGTGTGACATAGTTGCCTGGTTACAGGTGTTTATAGTCATCCCTTCCTTCATGTGTGACATAGTTGCGTGGTTACAGGTGTTTATAGTCATCCCTTCCTTCATGTGTGACATAGTTGCCTGGTTACAGGTGTTTATAGTCATCCCTTCCTTCATGTGTAATATAGTTGCCTGGTTACAGGTGTTTATAGTCATCCCTTCCTTTATGTGTGATACGGTTACCTGGTTACAGGTGTTTATATCCACACCATCCTTCAGGTATTCTAACACCTTGTCCAGGTTCCCTGCACGGGCAGCTCGCAGGAAGCTTGTGTTGCTGTCAGACTGTGGGATAGAGCAGGACAGGTGGACATTAGTGTCACATCATCATTATGCCAGCAGCTGAGTGGTGATGGTAAGGGTTAAGGGTTGATGCAGCAGTGTTGTAGTCATAAAGAAACTTATACTCAATTAGTAGCTTTCCCTAAGTGGTTGTCCCAAACTACATAACAAAAGCTCAAGCAACAGTGTTGCTAATTGGTATAAAACTGAAGAGGGTCATGTTGATCTGTCTGCAAAGCACAGGGTTCATCACAGCCTAAAATCATGTCCATTAGTCTGTGAGACACATGGTTAATTGCAGCCTGTGATGACATCATGCCTATCGGTCTGTGAGGTACAGTATTCATTGCAGCCTGTCATGAAATTGTGCCTATTGGCCTGTGAGGCACAGTGTTCATTGTAGCCAGTGATGAAATTGTGCCTATCGGCCTATGAGGCACAATGTTCATTGCAGCCTGTGATAAAATTGTGCCTATCGGCCTGTGAGGCAGAATGCTTATTGTAGCCTGTGATGAAATTGTGCCTATCGGCCTGTGAGGCACAGTGTTCATTGTAGCCAGTGATGAAATTGTGCCTATCGGCCTGTGAGGCACAATGTTCATTGCAGCCTGTGATGAAATTGTGCCTATCGGCCTGTGAGACAGAATGTTTATTGTAGCCTGTGATGAAATTGTGCCTATCGGTCTGTGAGGCACACACATCGTAGCCTGTATTAAGGTTTTGTATGTATCACTAATGGCCCATAATGGATTCCTGGAAAATGGTCTTAAACTCATTAGAATGTCTGAGAACAATACATTATTAATGGCAGCAGCTTGGATTGTGTGCAGCTCAAAAGGAGCAGGCTAATGCACTGTATAAATGAATGCATTAGTGCCGTGATCATTTTTGGAGAAGGACAAAAAGCCTTTAATGCAGGTGTGATGATGTGGAATGCAGTGCATAAAGTGCCTTCTACCATGCAGCCGCCCTATTTTGAGACAGACATCAAAGGGCAGCGGCTAAGAGATTCACCGGCACCGTACAAGTCATGCTGACACAGAAAACACAGAAAACATCAGAACTTAAGAATGATTAAACCTGCCCATGGTCATCATCTCATAGTATCATATATAATATAGACAGAAAAGTCTCAGCAAACCAGCTATCCAGTGAGCACTGAATCACATGAGTCACGCCCAACTTAAAAATCATATCATTAGTTTGATACCAATTACATGGGAACAGTGTATATATACACCAAGCCCTCAAAGGAGAACCCAGTGACAGTCTCCATGAGTGACACGAGGAGGACTTTCAACCGACTAAAGCCCCACAACACGACATCCTGGATAGAGTTCCTGCACACGTTTTAAAAACCTGCTGTGACCAGCTAACAGCTGTGTTCACTGTCATTTTTAATGGCTATCTGAGAGAGTCAACTATCCCGGTCACCCCTGCTCCAAAGACAGCCAAAGCAGACTGTCTTAACGATTACTGCCGCATGGCGCTCATCGCCATCACAAAAATAAGTGCTTTGAGAGGCACAGTAAGGACACCATACAGGGCAGTTTAACGAGGCACACTACAGTTTGCCTACTGCTGCAAAAGGTCTGCGAAAGATGCTAGAGATCATCCACTAGAGATCTCCATTGCTTTCTACATCATTCCGTCTCACCTGTAAAATAAAAGCTGCTATGCTATGCTCAGTCTTCAGCAGCGACATTCCATCCCAGTGTGTTTCTGAGCTCCTAGATTTCAGCCATAGATCCCCACTGTGCAGCCGGATCTTGGCCTCCCTCACTGGCAGACCCCAGCACTGGTGACGATAGGTCATCCTCCATCACCAGCAACACTGGCACCCCGCAGGGCAGTGTGCAGAGCCCCCGGCTCTACAAGTTGAGGCCAAAAGTTTTGAGAATGACACAAGTATTGGTAGTAAGTAGTTTGCTGCTGCAGTGTTTGCAGATCTTTCTGTCAGATGTTTCTGTGGTATAATTACAAATGTTTCATAACCGTCAAAGGCTTTTATAGACAATTTGCATGAACTAAGAGGCAGTGTCTGCAGTGTTCGCCCTTCTTTTTCAAAACCTCTGCAATTTGCCCTGGCCTGCTGTCAATCAACTTCTGGGCCAAATGGCAGCCCATTCTTGCATAATCAACGCTTGGAGTCTGTCAGAATTTATGGGTTTTTGTTTGTCCAGCCACCTCTTGAGGATGGACCACACATCACTCAAAGGGATTAAAGTCTGGGGAGTTTCCTCATAGACTCAAAATGTTGGTGTTTTGTTCCCCAAGTTATCACTTTTATCTTATGGTGCTCCATCATGCTGGAAAAGGCATCGCTCATCACCAAACCGTTCTTGGATGGTTGGGAGAAGTTGCTCTCAGAAAATGTTTTGGTACCATTCTTTATTCATGGCTGTGTTCTTAGGCAGGATTGTGAGTGAGCCCACTCCCTTGGCTGAGAAGCAACCCCACACATGAATGGCCTCAGGATGCTTTACTGTTGGCATCACACAGGACTGATGGTAGCACTCCCCTTTTCTTCTCCAGACAATCTTTTTTCCAGATGCCCCAAACTCAGAAAGGGGATTCATCTGAGAAGGTGACTTTACCCCAGTCCCCAGCAGTCCAATCCCTGTACCTTCTATAGAATATCAGTCTGTCTCTGATGTTTTTCTTGGAGAGAAGTGGCTTCTTTGCTGCCGTTCTTGACACCAGGCCATCCTCCAAAAGTCTGAAACGCACTTTGCGTGCAGATGCACTCACACCTGCCTGCTGCTATTCCTGAGCGAGCTCTGCACTGGTGGTGCCCCGATCCTGCAGCTGAATCAAATTTAGGAGACGGTCCTGGCCCTTGCTGGACTTTCTTGGGCGCCCTGAAGCCTTCTTCACAACAATTGAACCTCTCTCCTTAAAGTCCTTCATGACCTGATAAATGGTTGATTTAGGTGCAATCTTACTAGCACCAATATCCTTGCCTGTGAAGCCTTATTTGTGCAAAGCCATCATGACATATTTCCATGGTTACCAGAGGAAGAAGAATGATTTCAAGCACCACCCTCCTTCTAAGCATCCAGTCTGCTATTCTAACTCAATCAGCATGACATAGTGATCTCCAGCCTTGTCCTCATCAACGCTCTCATCTGTGTTGAGAATCACTGAAAGGAAGTCAGCAGGTCCTTTTGTGGCAGGGACGAAATGCAGTGGAAATAGGTTTCTTGGAATTAAGTTCATTTTCATGGCAAAGAGAGACTTTGCAATTCATTTCAATTCATCCAATCACACTTCATAACATTCTGGAGTATATGCAAATTGTCTTAATGAAAACTGAGGCAGCAGACTTTGTGAAAATTAATATATGTGTCATTCTCAAAACTTTTGGCTACGGATGTACTCCCTCTTCACCTATGACTGTGTGACCAAGCACATCTCCAACTCCATCCTGCAGTTTACTGGCAATACCAACGTCATGAGGCTGATCAGCAACAGTGATGAATCAGCCTACAGGGAGGTAGTCGAACTCCTGGCAGAGTGATGCCAGAACAACAGCCCCACCCTCAATGTTGGAAAACTGAAAGAGCTGATCTTGGACTTCCGGAAGGAGGGAACAGTGCACAGCTCCATCGACACTAGAGAGGGTTCTATGGATCAGTGCAGCAGCTTCAAGCTCCCCAGGGTCACCATTGTGGAGAGTCTAAAATACATGTGGAGACTCTAAAATAAATATGATCACAGATATAACCTCAACAGGACCACAAGACTAGGTCAGTACTGAATACAACCTCAAAAACATCAGAGCAAGACCAGACCAGGCACAAATACACCCTTACCAATACCACAGTATGACGAAAAGACCAGACCAGCCACAAATACAACCTTAACAATATCACAGTATGAAGGAAAGACCAGACCAGGCACAAATACAACATCAACAAGATCACAGTATGAAGGAAAGACCAGACCTGGCACAAATACAACATCAACAAGATCACAGTATGAGGGAAAGACCAGACCAGGCACAAATACAACATCAACAAGATCATAGTATGAGGAAAAGACCAGACCAAACACAAACAAGATCACAGTATGAGGAAAAGACCAGACCAAACACAAACAAGGTCACAGTATGAGGGAAAGACCGGACCAGGCACAAATACAACATCAACAAGATCACAGTATAAGGAAAAGACCAGACCAAACACAAACAAGATCACAGTATGAGGAAAAGACCAGACCAAACACAAACAAGGTCACAGTATGAGGGAAAGACCGGACCAGGCACGAATACAACATCAACAAGATCACAGTATGAGGAAAAGACCAGACCAAACACAAACAAGATCACAGTATGAGGAAAAGACCAGGCCAAACACAAACAAGGTCATAGTATGAGGGAAAGACCAGACCAGGCACGAATACAACATCAACAAGATCACAGTATGAGGAAAAGACCAGGCCAAACACAAACAAGATCACAGTATGAGGGAAGGACCAGGCCAAACACAAATACAACCTGAACAGAACCACAATGTGAGAGCAAAGTAAATTTGTATGACTGTACTTTATGCAACAAGTTTTCTCAGCAAGAGAGCACTAATATATTGGACTGCACATTCCACTAAATCATCCATAGTTCTCTGTTCAGGAAATCATCCAAGTCGATATGGCATGATGTAGGTATTAGAATCATGGCTAAAGTTCCATTCACTCAGCAAAATCATCAAGCAAGCAACTCTGAATGTTTGGTTGTGTATGATTATGTATGAAAACACTATGTAAAGTCATTTCAGCACTGCGGCTCTGAAGCATAGTGGGGTAAGCACTACTCACCCTGCTGTTAGGAAAATATAGCTAATGGGTCTATAGCCTGTAGGCTCATTGTTTGCTACAGAAAATAAGGTCACGGCTGGATGATGAGGCAATATATATATATATATATATATATATATATATATATATATATAAAAAATCCAAACAAAGTGTGATTCTGTCAAACAATAATGTGCAAATATGTGTGTAACTTTATCACAGGTCATATTAAAGCAAAAATCAGTCGACTGGAGAACAGACACCTGGGAAGTCTGTGTACTTAGGACACACGCCTGGCGATAAGTCAAGAAATACAGCAGCTCCTATCTATAAAGTGCCCTGTGACTACTGATGGACGCTAATGTAATGAAGCAGAGATGCCATTAGCTGCAGCTTCCTCAAAGTCACATGACGCACTAGAGTCCCAGGGGAGTCTCTGCTATGAAATATAGAAGACAAAGAAGCTGACGGACACACACACACACACACACACACACAGAAACACAGAGATTACACTGCAATGTGTATAAAGCGGCACAGGTATCTGCTTTTTTAAAACACATAATTTACACAATGATCACTAAACATTGATCTGGGAAATGTTTTTGGCTGAAGGAGAAGAAAAGAAGAGAGGGAGGCTTTTACAGGTTACACAAAGAGAAAATCACTTTTTTATGTATAATCACATTTACGTATAAAAGAACCTTGGCTCAAATAACCAGTGCCTGGTAATTACCAGCCACAGCTGGACAGGCAAACAATTTATTATTTTCTATTAAATGGTGAACAATACAACTTCTTCATTTTCTGAAGATTTTAAGAATTATGGAAAAATGTTATTACATGTACCAATACCCAGACCTTCCCAATGTAAGCACTTCAACTTTCCATAATCTGTTACTTTCAAATGAATGTTTATATACAAGCATGCAGAGTTCACTGCCCCTTCCTGTCTTTTCGTTCAGTGACCAACAGTCTGGAGCCATGCATTGGTCTTGCAGGACAGCCACAGGAGGTGACCCCAGATGGCGTGCGAGAGACAGCAAACAGCCGGCAAATCTTGAGCAGATCATGAGTGAGCACTACATCAAGGCTGGGGCCAGAAAGCCTCCTTACTGACACAGACGCGTGGTCACGTGATTCCTAACGGCCAATCCGGGTGGAGCAATACGAGCACACGATGACTCTGCAGTATGGAAGAGCAGAGAGGACATGCAACCCGGTCTGAGCAGGCAGCTCCCCAAAACAGGGAGAGCAAATCACATGGATGAAAAGGGCTCAGCAATCATGCAACACAAAAAGGAAGGGGCGGGGCATGTGGGTGGAGCTTGTGAAGGCGTCCCCATCTCCTTTATACTAATACACTGTTAGTTGTGTCACCTACATATGTTCATTCATAATCAATGAATGGTGGGTCGTGCATGTTTCCTGTTTTTCCGAGACTTGGAAGGCAGGTATCGCACACTTTTCAAACAGCTATAATAACAAAGGGGAAATTATTTCATTAATAATGTTTCATTAAGACCTTGCTTTCACAGCGTGAAAGCATTCTCTCAGATACAGATTTTCATAGTTACATTGTGGAAGCTTTCATTGATTCTGAAAGCATTTAGGAGAAGCGTGAGAACGGCCTGTCTGCGGTGACGTTAATTACTGAGACGTTACAGCATCATTAGGACCCTGCCGTCCCATCAGCCTCCGTCTGCCACAGCTGCTCGGCAATCGAAGTCTACAAGTCACGCGTGAAATTACAGAAAAACTCATCGCTGTTCACATACACACACTCTCATGCACACAGATACACACATGTATATTCTCACACAGCCCACACACAGATATGCACATAGACATACTCTCACACAGACACACACACTCACACAGACAGACACACTTACACACACACACACAAACTGCTACACAGTGTAACCAATTATCAATTTACTTCCTTAAGGAAAAGCTGGAGAACCACGAAGAACACCACACAAACTCCACAATCATTTGAATCTAATATTTCTACCAAAACTTATAGCCATATAGCATATAGACTCCTGCAATTATATACAATATATTTCAAGTTGACAAGGAAACAAAAACGCATCTAGGAACACTAAACCACTTTCTTCATACTCCCTAAATTGTTATGAACAGGTGAGCAATGAGCTTGTGCTCCGCTATCCTTCTGCCGCGGCTTTCCATGACACAGCCGACGCTCGGAAGCACAGGTTTAACTTCCCAGTTAAATGGCCGCTGGCTAGAGAGACGCACCTGCTTCAGAAGCGCAGCTTATCACGGTCATGGGTCGTGGGGACACATGCACATTTCGCTCTGATCCTGCGTTTTAATCTCACTACATCCTTGTATATAAATGTTCACATTTATTAGTTTAAAGAGCTTAAATATTCTGGAACCGTATTGCCAGGGTGACCCACACACATGCCCTTGCAGCGATAATTCAACTCAAAAGGGGGTTAATTTGTAGAAAATTGGCCCATGGAGTAAAATTACAATCGGCGTTACTATTTTAAGAATGGAACAACTGCGTAATTTTAAAAACGCAGCGTTTCAGTTCTCATTTTGATGTCGTATCCAGGGCAACGCCTTAACTACCCTCCCCCGTTAGCGCCCCCTAGGACAGGGAGCCGAATCACTGTTACTTCATCATTACGGATTGACAAGCTGAAAGATGACCAAGCAGCTAAATGTGACCATGTTGTACCAGAACTGAGACTAACCTGGCGAATGCGCTGTTGGGTTGGTGGGGACCCCCGCTCAGGCGAAGAGCTGCTGGGGGATGCCATGTTCCCGTCTCAGTCAGCCTCGGTGCAGCACCGCGGCTCTTTAACATTCAGCCCCGATGCCTTTGACAAGCCGATGGATGGTGATTTAACGGTCCGGCAGGAAGCCCCATGCACGGTACGAGTGCAGTTACTCCAGGAAGTCAACAGCTTCGCACAGAGTGAAGCAGAGCTCCGGACACCGCAGTGCTGCTCCGGAGGCTGATGCTGGAGATGATGTGATCGCTCATCTTAGCGGCGAGGGGCGGATAACGCGGCTCACTTCCCCTCCCTCCCTCTCTCCCTCCCTCCTTCTCTGTCTGGCCACAAAGGCTGCAAGGTGTCGTTTTAACGTTGTTCCGTCAGAAACTGCTGCTGGATATTTTTCACAATCTGAAGGACACGAGCATCCAATTAAGCTTTGAAGTGAGCTACAAGGGGACGTTTATTAATCAGGTTTTAATGTATTTTATAAAAGGACAAGATATGACATATCTGGCCAAATAAATGCAGAATTAGCCAAATTTGTTAATATGCCATATTATATCACCTGGGCATGGCTAAGACAACATTCAGTCAAACATGGTGATACTGCCTTTTCACATTAGACGATCCTTTGCAGGACACCTCATGGATCAAACATAACCACACATCTATTTACAGCTTACACCAAGCAGAATTGCACCAATAACATACATATCCTTCTATACATGCACTCAGGCATCTATAAAATGCATCTATGTACAGTCATAGACAGAACAGCACCTCAGCCTTCTGAGTGTCCAGTATGCCGGAAATCGAGTAACACATAATGGACCCGTATCAGACGTTAGTCTGTGAGATGCAGGGCTGCATTAGCTTAGCTGACAGGGCTGATCTAATGGCACTTTGGGGACCAGCTAGGAGCAGAGTCAGCAAAGCGCTTAACGGCATCAGGGCTCCAGGGCGGCAGCCGGCTGCCGAGTCGCTCCGGAGCCTGACGCTCGCACTCTGGCACGTAAACAAACGCATTACGATAACAACGCAATATGTGAAGCGCACAGAGAGAGAAGGCTGAATTGGGCAGATCCTGTATTTCTGACTCGCTTCCATCTTGGATTGTTAGGCACCGGCCATAAACAGCCACGTCCCAGCCAGTGTAGACACGCTAGACGTGTTGCTGCAGTTATTACTGGCACTGCAATAAGCAGCACAGCGTAAAAGCAGCTGCATTCAAAACGTAAAGATTTTCCAGATTTCCGAAATAAGAGACGAAATTTATTAAAAAATATAGCTTTTATTAAACATCTACCTATACACTTTGAAAACGATCAGTACCAAACAGAGAATCGTAATTCATGACAAATAAACATGCAGCACCTATTACACAGAGAAATTAAAAGCTTATAACGACCACCCCTCAAGCAGAGAGCTGATCCAGGTTGTCCAGATTGCGGCTGGAAAGGTGTGCCTCCAGAATGTCCCCAAAAAGGCCCCTCTTCAGCAGAGTGTACGCCATGGGCAGAAGCTGGCGGATCACTTTGTAGAAATACTGGCAGGAAGAAAACAAAGGTAACCCGAGTCAGCCTGGCCCCCGCCCTGCCGGAGGCCCCACCCCACACCCCCCCAGCATCGAGTCAGCCTGGCCCCCGCCCTGCCGGAGTCCCCTGCACCCAGTTCAGCGTCAGCCTTTGTCCCCATTCCCTTCCCAGCTTTGTTGTCCATACTCACATGGGAACCATAGCAGAAGAGATCAATGCCCAGTTCGTAGCCCATGCCATAATCACACTCATCATTGGCAAACTGCACGTATGTGATCATCTCCTGGATGGGAGCGAAGGCCTTCATCCGTTCCTCGTCGTCTTTGGCATCTGCGATGGCTTTGCATATCTTCCTCAAACCAGCTGCAGATAAAATGTCACAAAACTCTTCCTGATGTTGTCTACTGAAAACGATCCAGGCTAAGTGCACAAAAACTACCATAGTTTTAATTGAAATGACCGATGGAAGTTGAGGTATTTTCTTGACGGCAAAACGAAATTGATATAGCTCTCTAAAAGCAAGCATGGCGTGTGTGTGTGTTAGTGGAAGAAAATCCTCAACTACTGTTTGACTGTCTGTCGTGGTGTGACCAAAGGATCTATTGAATTTCTGCTGATTGTTCAAGTAACTAATTTTCAGCTTCCCCCCCCCCCACCGTGTTTGAAAAAGTGATATTTCAGTCAAAATGAGGTGTTAGGGAAATAACAACGCAGAAACTGAGAGGACAAGATACACCTGCGCTAAGGGGGCCTCCAGACCATGCTGGGTCTGAGCCGTTTGCCTGAGCGCGACAGCGGTGTGCCGGCGCCACGCCAGTTCCCGCTGATGGGCTCGCTTATCTTCAAGGAGCCTTCATATGACACTGCGCTGCACCACGGGGCAGAGTGTCTGCTGACTGACTCTCACCGTCTGTTTCTGGGAGTTCCCTGTATCCCACGTCATTCTTGTCCACGGGAACCACGATGCCCGCACCGTGAAATGTCTGAGCCACCACCTAACACACAAGCAAGCTCATTGGTCAGGGAAATAAGGGGGGCGGGGACTTATTCCTCAGTCTCTACTTCGATAGGCCGCCCGTCTCTCTCATGCTAAAAGGTACACAGCTACCTTCCTGGCCCGCTGCTTCATGCTCTTGCTCTTCTGCTCGAGAGAGTAGCCCAGCGTCTTAGCCGTGTCCCTGATCTCCGCCTCCAGGGACAACAGCAAGGATGACGACTTCTTGCTGGGGAGTTCCTTCTTCCTCCTTTCCAAGAATAGCCTGCGCGCAGCAGCCAGGAAAAAAAAAAAAAAAACCCCCGTGACACAGAGACAGCAGCCCACGGCCGCAGGACGTGCCGCTCGACCTCGGCGCAAACGAGCGCAGAGCATCTCAGAGACGCGGTCCTCGGGGCGGAGACACGCGCAGACGCTCAGGCTTCAGTTGGTCCCTTGGTTCCGAGTGACACTCACAGCACAGCAGCAAACACGTTGTCCCCCATCTGGCCGATCGCACAACCCTTCGTCGCCTCATTTTCCCCGATGAAGACAGGCAGGGCGTCAGGACTGTCCCTACAGGCATGCAAATGCACCGTAATTACCGTCTAGCCTTCCGATCAGACATACAAGCACTTCACCGTCCTCGGTGGTCTATAGAAAAATGCAAATTGAAAACAGTTCGATGACAAAATTCTTTGCCAACTATTTTCTGATCGACTTATCAATTAATTATCACAGCCCTAGTTTTAGTACAGTGTTTATTTTGTTAAAAGATAGATAATATTCATAACACTTAGTCTTATCAACGGTTGTGAATGGTTTCCATAGTTACCTGTAGTAGCCCATGTGATGCTGGCTGTCCCTGTTTCCCACCAGGATGGTCTGGAGCTCAGGCGGGTCGTAGAGGTACCGCCAGTGCAGGAAGTAGTTTGGCGTCGAGTTCAGGGCTGATTTATGTCTCCCAGCAAGGATGTCATAAGGGCCAACTAGGTGCAGGCCAAGAGCCTGCTTCAAGGCATCTACAGGAAACAAGGTGAGGTTAAATGGCCTTTAATCACAAGCTGCACATCACAATAACGACTCACCCCTGTCTGTGGCCCTGGGGGGGGGGGGGGGAGTGTCACTAACCCTGTGGACACTCTGGGCTCAGGCGCTGACACAAGGCCCAGAAATGGTAGAAATCTGGTGGCATCCTAAGTTTGTAGAGACGTTCAACCTCCGGGGCCAGGTCACGGGTTTCCAGGTCAGACCTGGGCCTCTTCACATCCCTGTTTGTTTGTTCAGGTTCCTGCAGAAAAAGGGCAAGGAACCCTTACACGTATTAAAAGCCAAATGTGATCTAATGTTTAGCACACAACATAGTTAAAAGCGTACGTCAGTAATCTCCTTTTTGCAACTCATAGAAATTATTTTTAACAGTAAGTCAGAACTCTAATACGTCCTGAGGGGGAAAATTTCTTTGTCCAGAAAGACAAAAAACAAAGCATGATAAATAAGTAAAAAGACAAATGCAGTAAGGAAAAATCAGCAGTACAATTAACATAAATTAGATAAATTTGAAGAATAAATAAGATAACTGCACAAAATAATATACCACTAGCACTGGAGCCGCCATCGTTGGAAAAAAGGTTACTAAAGTGCCCCCTAGAGGGGAAAAATGCTGGTATTAGCTGCCATTCACATGGAAAAACTGATTTAGTGTCAATTGGGGTGCCCCTTAATGTGAAATAGTATGAAGATTAATGAGTGCCCTTATTGTGGAGAGAATGTGATGCAGTGCCCTATAAGGTACCCAAACAATGTTCTAAGGGACCATATGGGTGCCCTTCCAATTGAAAAGGTGCTGCTATGAAGTGTCTCACTTATGTCACCCCTATTTACCAGCAGATCGACTGGCAGTTTTACAGAACGGACGAACATGAAGGATCACAAAAACATTCTGAGGCCCAGTGGACTACTGACCTGGGAATCAGTACCAGTCAACTGACCTGGGGTTAGCAACGCCTACTGTAAAGGGTAGTCCCAAGTGGTGAGAAAACATGAAGAAGTGCCCAATCAGGTGCCCCTTCAGAGGAACAAACGTGATGTAGTGCAAATAAGGTGCCCTTAAAATTGAGACGTGCCCTCCGGGGTGCCCTTCCCAAAATACACGATTCAGTGACACTGTGATGACGATATCCTTTTTGCGCGGATGGTCTTTATTAACCATTATGGACAGAAGTCTGGACATCTCTCCACAACTTCCTCAGCTGTGTCCAGCTCCCGCCTTCTTAATTAGCCGGTTCGGCTATGCAACATCCGTCGTTTTGGCAGTTCGTCTGTAGTACGGCTGTGATAAATATCCTTTTGCACGACTGCACTAGTTAAATTTTAGAACACCGTAGGCCACAATTCAAAAGCGTGCGTGCGTGAAAAAATTACGTATGCTGCACCTCCGGTTCTTATGTCTTAACCCCAATAACACGAATTGAATGTTTAACTCTTTTTGTCTTGCCCGGTGCACTCCAGCCCCCCATCACAGCCCAGCATCCGCGGGGAGCTCCTGCACGGCTAGTTGAACATGCACGGACATGCACGCGACGCAAACCGAGCCTAGGCAGGCCATTGGCGCTTGCCTTCGATGTACCTGCGCTGCTGACTTTGGTTTTCTTTTCCCGCGCCCCGCCATCTTGCCTCCTTCTTCGGTCTCCATTCCGATCAACGAGTGCAACCGAACAGTGACGACTGTAATCCCTCCCCCCCCCCGCCCCCAAAATAAATAATGAATAAAATACCTCTCCGGTTTGGCGACCACGCCACCTTGTGCTTCGGAGTGGTTCTTCACCATGCCGTTTACCGCTGAAATATATGATCACTTTCGCTACCCACTGGAATAACGATTAAGAAAAATAAAAGAAACGTGTTTATTGTCTTATCTTGTGAAATTTATACGATCGGAATCAGAGTGAAGTGCAGGTAAAAAAAATTATAGGATGAGGATTGTTGTGCATTAGCTTAGCCTTAACACAGTGGGAGGTGGAGTTTGTCATGCCGAATCACTGTCTGAATGTTATTAAAATCCAAAAAAAAAATGCATTTTCTGCGTTCCTGCTAAGTGTGACATCATTAAAAACCCCACAGTTTCTCAATCCATTGACTGCATGATTAGATAGCCTAAAAAAAAATTCCTGTGGCGAGACAGCGAACAGCATTGTTTTTCAAAACAGCAAAGATATTGGACGCAGGCATTAATGTCCAGTGTTTGGCGAGTGAGATCTAGCATGTCCAGTGTTCTCACGGAAATGAAAATATGTTAAATGCATAAGTTTCAATTACCAGCTCGTTTGCTGGTTCTATTCATGAGGAATAATTAACTTATATAGAATAATTGACTGTACATTACTAGTGAGATAATAATGATGATTCAGTACAGATTAGAGAGGAACTTCCAGATTTATGTCACAACAATATGCCGATGACACCACACTTAAAGAAAAGCAGGATCTGATGTCATATAAGAACTTAACGAAAATATGGGGCTCTATATGTCAAATGGCAACGTGTGAAAAGAAAAAAAAAATAACAGTGTTTCAAAGGTACTGAAATTATACACAGAAGTGTATCTGAGCTGGGCTGGGCCAAGCTTCAGATAACTGGTCCTGAAGGCTGTATTTCAGCTTTGAGTTTGTGTCCTCACACTCTGGATCGCAGAACTGGAATGTCCCGTGGGAGAGAAATCCGTCATACTCTGTCAAATGCCATGTGATTTTGAATACATTTCCAATGATGGGGAAATAAATCAGACTGTGCATACCAGAAAAAAAGCATTTAATCACCAACTTTCAGAAATATCATATCAGTGCATAAAATGTAAATAAATACATAAGAAAAATAATAAGGATTAGACAAATGTCTGCAAAAAAAAAAAGAAAAACATTTACAAAACAATGACAATAATGCTTTAAATTATGTTCTTTTGGTGTACTGTAAGTAATTTTCTTATCAAATGTCAATATGACACATTCACCTACAAAGCATATTCAACGGCCCACGTTAAAACACTGTGTACAAAATGTCTTGCTTTGAATCACTCTGTCTAGAGTATACACCACTTTGCCACAGGCAACAGTCTAACCCACTGCGCCAGCCTCCTTTATGTCAAATATGAAAACCAACTGTAATAATAATTTATATATATATATATATATATATATATATAAAGAACAACAAATAAATACATTTATATTAACAATAAATTAACACTATATTTATATTAACACGTTAACATTTAAATAAATAACACTTTCTATTTTGGTTACAAAGAAAAGACTGGAGTTTCAGATGAACTTCATTTTTTCCACATCACTCTTCCCAGCTTCAATTTTCAATTTTCTTCAATTTTCTTCCCAGCTTCAGGGCTTTCTGCTGTAAAAATAATAAAGAGTTGGTAAAAAAAAACTGTGATTGTACATTAGAATTAAATTGAAACCACAGAAGACAATGAGTAGTATCACAAGTGGGGCAGGGAGAAGGGGAGTGTTACAGAAACTTACTTGGCCAGGATCCTCTCGATGGCCTTTTTGACCCAGGGGGCATTGGGGTCCAGGCAGATCTCCTGTCCAGTCCCTTTCAGGGTTGCACTGTAGCAGAATCACAGAAAGTTTGATT
>JAODKE010000055.1:9670377-9683715 GCA_026779605.1 Mormyrus hasselquistii
GAAATGCTGGTGATGTGAATGGTGCTGATGTTGCAGTGGGAAATGCTGGTGATGTGAATGGTGCTGATGTTGCAGTGAGAAATGCTGGTGATGTGAATGGTGCTGATGTTGCAGTAGGAAATGCTGGTGATGTGAATGGTGCTGATGTTGCAGTGAGAAATGCTGGTGATGTGAATGATGCTGATGTTGCAGTAGGAAATGCTGGTGATGTGAATGCTGCTGCTGCTGGTGGTCCATCTGCACAGTGCGTTGTGTGCAAACTGTACTGTGCTTGCCTCTGTCACCCAGGCCAACAGCCTGCGTAAGGATTCCTCATTCTTATGAGACCATCTGTGGCAGAGAAATCCTTCCATCTTCAGCTGTTTGAAGATCATGTGGGCATGAATGTACGGCCCTAGGACAACAGATACATTTACGTAGAGTTAGCCTATAGTGTATCTATTTTTGTAGAGAAACATAGGTTATTAATTAGCTGTAAAACATCAACAAAAGGTCATTTTAAAAAGTACATGTTTGCTGTGAACTGTACCATTACTGTATACCATAGCAATATGCAGGACTAAGACAATGAAAACAGCAAACAAAATAACAGTCAAGTACAGACTAAGGAGGTCCAGGTTTGGTACTCCAGCTTTGGGCAGCTTAAAATGTACAGTTTTTAAACCTGGATCACAGAGAATCAGTTGCGGAAATTCTTGGCCTGTATTTGTTGAGAAACTAACCTGTTAAGTGTCCATTTGCGACTAGCAACTACTGATCCAATGCAGATTGTTTTGCATGTTATTTTTAAAACATTTCTCCTGCAATTTTATTAACTGCATAAATACCTGCATTTGGGGTCCTCTCAAGTTGCCTCATTATTTTGAAAACCTAGTCAGATCAAACTATATATTTTTCTAAAGCAAGCCCTTTCCCATTTATATCAGGCGTAGGGTTGGCTTTAATAAGTTTAGTCCAATGAGTTACCCAAGCTGGTAATTATTTGTCACAGTGATTTGTTTATAGTAAAACAAAGAATCATGTTTAAATGAGCAGTTTTTGTTTAAATAAAAATCTTGAGTCAATCTCAAGAGGAACTGATAATAGTTCACTTATGAACAGTGTTAATTTCGTTGATGAAAATGTCAGTTATCGCCAACGACCTTTATTTTCAGACTAAAATGAGACGATAATTAAATAAAAATGATTTCGTGAGGCCTAAGACTATGACGAAGTGTATTGACACTTTCGTCAACAAATAAAACGAGATGAAAATGTTTGCCAGAGACGAGATCCAATCAGAACTAATGTAGTTCACGTTAGGCAGAGGTATTCAATTAAAAGAGGTCCAAATGCATGCAAACTTAACACTTTAATAGCTATTAGAGTACGATATGAGCCGTCTCATTATTTCGAAAAGATATAAAGCGTGAAGTGTTTTTCTCATATTCGTTTTGTATTTGTCGGAGTAACAACGCAAAGAGAATGACAAGCCATTTCAGGCGCATTTTACTTTTCATTTCAAATAAAACGTGGTTTGTCAACTTTGCCAGCTGGCTGGAGTGAGATTTTCACTTGAGATTTGCCAATCCTGAAAATGTACATTTTTTGTTTCACCTGAGTTGATTTATATAACAAATAACATTACTTTATGCAGTTGTTAAAAAGCAAAATTTTATTTTAATATTTTTATTTTAATATTCAGAGACAGCAGGCCTGCTGACATTATAGCCTATGCACTTTTTATTTGAAGTAGTTTAATTTTTGCACTAATAGCACTAGTGATTTTACAGTACTCAGTTTTCCAGTTAATAAACATATGTTTGTGTTTAAAATAAGAGTGAAATCTTTGTCTTTGGGTACTGCACAGTCAGACCTTAACGCCATTCCTTAACATTGGTTTCATTTCGTCTTGGTGAACATAATGACTTTCATAAATCAAAGGGAAACTTTAAACATTACACTCTGCACTTTTAATTTTAGTCGACTAAATCAACTGTAGTTTTAGTCAACTGTAATCTTATGATATTTAGTCAACTAAAACTAGACTAAAACAAATAATTTAGATGACTAAATTACGACTGAAACTAAATTGCATTTTAGTCACAAGACTATGACTAAAACTAAAAAATTTGCTGTCAAAATGAACACTGCTTAATAATTTACATACCAGTCTGGGGTACTGTGTCGTTGTACAAGGAGATACTGCCACACACAGCGATTCTGCCAAAGGGCTTCATTTGCGGCATTACAACACTCGAGAATTCCCCTCCTACCTGAGAAGCACATACATTTGTCAACTTCAGCAAATTATCCCTTTCATATCACATACTTCCCCACAAAATAATGCCTGTATTGAAAATAAATATTCTCAGTGCCGCACGCTAGGCCTCGTCACTCGCAATCTCAGTGCCGCACGCTAGGCCTCGTCACTCGCAATCTCAGTGCCGCACGCTAGGCCTCGTCACTCGCATTCTCAGTGCCGCACGCTAGGCCTCGTCACTCGCAATCTCAGTGCCGCACGCTAGGCCTCGTCAGTCGCAATCTCAGTGCCGCACGCTAGGCCTCGTCAGTCTCAATCTCAGTGCCGCACGCTAGGCCTCGTCAGTCTCAATCTCAGTGCCGCACGCTAGGCCTCGTCAGTCGCAATCTCAGTGCCGCACGCTAGGCCTCGTCACTCGCATTCTCAGTGCCGCACGCTAGGCCTCGTCACTCACATTCTCAAAGTAGCAGTCGTATCCTTCGGGTGATGCCTCCCTCAGAGCTTCCTCCAGTGAACCAACAGTCTTGTAGTTGAAGGCCTGGTCAAACCCAAGCTCCTTCAAGTATGCCACCTTAGCGTCTGAACCAGCGCAGCCCACGACCCTGCAGCCCTGTAGATGGCAGAAAGGCTGTCACTTTCATATTTTGAACAAGCTTAATTCAATCTAAATGTTTTACAGCTAATACAAGCAGGGATGTGTTTCAGATTCATGCCAGACAGAGTGATAGAGCTCCTACTTTGATCTTGCCAATTTGGCCAACCACAGAGCCAACAGCCCCAGCAGCGGCATTGACCAAGAGTGTCTCTCCTGCCTTCAGCTGGCATATCTCCTCCAGTCCATAGAGCGCCGTCAGCCTGCGGGGACAATGAATCATTCAGCACTTCTGGCACTCCTCCTCTACCCTGCCAAAAACTGCAGTACTTCAAGATATAGACCAAGGCTCCCAGGAGAGATCAAACCAAGATTATGTAACACACTGGTATCTCCTTTTTGAACCCAAGACCTCCAAAAGAGTCACTTGCCCTTGAAACGTGAGGGGTGGGAGAGGCCTTACCCAGGCATGCCAATGGCCCCCAGGGCGAAGGACAAGGGGATGTCTTTTGGCCAGTCTGACATAATGGGTGTAAGTTCCGTCCCATTGGAGAGCAGAAATGACCGCCAGCCGCAATTTGCCACTACGTAGGAACCTACAGGGAAAGCGGGGTTCTTGCTGACGATGACCCTGTGGGGTGAAACGTCACAAGGTCAACTAATAAAACACTCTACACGGAATGCAGATGCTTGGAGCACTATTTAATTAATAGTTAGTAACCATGCTTCAGTCAAGGACGTGGAAATCACAGGGCGCTGTCGCAAAGGAAGGCATTTTGCCGGTATTCCTTACTTTGCTACTTGTCTTCCAATCATCACATCACCCTCCGTCATCCTCGTTCTGCTGTAGGCCCTGTGGATGAGCACAAATCCAGCTACAACAGGCGTGAAGATTACAAGCAGCCTGTGATCTGAAGCAGACTGAAGCAAACAGGAGAGCTTGCCGGCAACGCGCTAATAAAAGCAAGTAACAAGGACAGAAGGTCTCCAGGATAATGTGTACGTGTCTGTGCATACGTCTGCATACCAGAACTCCATGCCGAAACACAAGCACACAAACACCTGGTGGCCCCCTACTGGTGGCAAAGGCATAGTGGTGAGTTTGATATTCGAGGGACACCTTAAGTTTAATATAAAAGAATAAGGCTGGGAAGGTACAATAATCGTATACAGATTCAGAACATGGCAAAAGGTGAAAACTTTTTTTTTTATTATTAGAAAATGCTGACATTTATTTGCTAGGTTGTATTCTCTGCCTGCCTCACTGTGTTCCAGGGAAAGGATTTGACTAGGGCTGATGAATATGCCTTAAACATTATAGCGCGGTATTTTCAACTAAAACTATGGACTGAAATCTAATTTTAATAATATTTAATATTTAATCATACAAAATAATCTGTTTTATTCTAGGGCATAACGATGTTTTGAAGTCAGGCTTTTTTCTCTGACTCCTTCGATGAAACAGGCTTGACTATAATCACAATATTTTCAGAGATTAACGGGATATTAATATATATCACAATATTCTAAAACTCAGATGTAGAAAACAGTAAAATATGACAGGCGGTTTTCAGTTTTTTTGATTACGATGACCAAATTGTTTTACTAATAGTCATGGAGCAAGTGATCGGTATAATGAGAAATGACACCAACTTGTTCATTGTAACTGTAAATTATGCAATTGAAGTGTTTAGGTTATATCACAATATTCACACTGATAGCAATATGAATGTTCATGATACTATATCTTATGAATCTCTCACCCAGCCCTGTAAAGGCCTACATTTAGGGGGAGACAAAGCTAAATTAAATATCGGAGGATGCATATTCCACACTCCCCTGGCTCCTTCGGCCCTGACATGTGCCGTCATGTTAAGTGGCATCTCAGAGACAAGTTCGTATTTGCTGCCTATTTCATATAGCAAAAATAACACTTCAGCATACACGCCCAGAATGACACCATTTCATTAACTCAATTAGTAACACAGTGAAGGATTAAACTTTGTGCCAGTGTTTAAGGGCAGTGTTTCCCAAACCCGGTACAGGTTTTTGCTCCCTTCCTTCCAGACAGGATCAGACTGGGGTGTAATGAAACACAGGTAACAAAGGTACAGAATTTGGTTGTATTTTTACCCAGAAGACACACTGTTCACATACATACCTCATGTAAGGGTCCACGCTCAGGTACAGCGCTTCCAGGATCATTTCTGGAAGAACAACATTTTGTTCAACGTGATAATGCCACGGACAAGCTTGTTGGGCTATCACACCCAAATCGTCACCCCAATACAGTCTGTACCTTCAGAGGGCGTTAAGACTGCATGTGCCTGAGCCACTCTCTGGATATACTAAACCATACATGAAGAATCGTGGCATTATATTCAACTCTAATCTCAAGTATGATAAGCAGATAAATGCTGTGATCAAATTCTCCTCTTACCATCTTAGAGTCTTAAGTAAGTGTAAGCCTGTATTTTTCTTTAAAGATTCCGAGACCATAATCCATGCTTTTATTTCATGGCGTCTAGATTATTGTAAGAAGAGCTTCTGCTTTTGGCCGCAAGATGTCGCTTGTAGCGAAAACGGGAACGCGCTCTCTTTGCGGCAGGGCCGAAATTATGAGACAGCCTGGCGCTACATAACCGGGAAACACCCTCCCATAAAACGTTTTAAATCTAGATTAAAAACCTCACCTATTTCCTGAGGCTTTTAGATGCTTTAAAAGTCGTCTTTTAAGTTCCTCTTATTTTTTGTCTTTTTATTTATACACACACACACACACACACACCACTGGGTGTGGTAGTTTCTGTTGTACGTGTTACGGATTCTGTGTCAAGCACTTTTGTCTACCACTGCTGTTTAAAATGTGCTACAGAAATAAGCTGACTTGGTCCTCCCAAAACACCCCCCATAATCCCCCAGCAACCTGCATATGCTGCAGAATAATGCTTCTATCTGACATTTTATATTAGGTACCCTTCATTTAAATCAATAAGGTATGTTTTCACAATGGTCCGGATGAAAGAAAGTTGAAAAATGTAGCCTAACTTATTTATATACAGATATGTAACACATTAAAGCAGGGTTATTGTGGAATTCAAAATGTTAACTGTACAGGTATTAGTCTATGCACATCAGAAAATTAGTAAATTTAACTGTAAACAAGGAGCCAAAGTATATCAGTATGTGATTCCCTAACTCTCATACTGACCATTTCAACTGGTCTACATACTATAACTTACAACTTTTGCCTTTGGTGCTACCCCAAGACCATACCCTGTCCGTCTATAAAAACACATTCCCTGAAAGCTGGAAGACAGCAAAAATGTGGACCATGTCGGAGTCTCCATGCATTGGGTGGAGAAACACTGCCCTACATAAAGCGAATTTTTCTGTAATCGCCGTACTCGTGGGTAGGGTAGCTCTCAGAAAATTATCAATTCTCCTTTACCTCCGTCTTTTGGCTCTGGGAGCTCCTCCAGCTTCATCTCGAAGTCGCTAGCTTTGGGGAAGCCCACAAAATGATGGCGAAGGATCCACACCTTAGCTTGTACCATGGTTCTTCGTTTCAGTCCACTAAACTATGATGAAGTGACATTTAACACTGGCACGTTCATACGTTTAAGTTATAAAATGCATTTTGAGTGCAATACAACCCGAGCAAAGCTGGACGATGCAGCCGGGACGTCCTGCAGCGCATTTCTGCTCCTACTTCTCTATTTCTGTTTTGTTTTGTTTTTGCAGCTTGCAGTTACACAATCGGTCGGAATTGCGTATCGTGAACTGCATATGGACGCGGTTAATGACACTGCAAACGCACAGATATATACGGCATATATCCGCTTTTTCGTCAACCGCAGACAAATATGTCTTCTTCTTACAAACCTGCACGCTGGGAGCTGCCATTGTTTGGTCCCGAAATTGAGATTAAGCAACGTCTGCACGCAGCATACCACTTAAAGTTTCACATGCATTCAAGTGCATTAATTGTGTGTGTAAAATGACATATTAAAAGTATGCATTACAAATTAAATGCATTATTATTATTAAGGCCACGTTTCAGTGTAATTTCCAACCATAAGTTACCGCACCAATTCACGTTACCTTACTGAATTTGTCCAGAAAATACAGATAAAAGAACACTCAGCTCGCCTAATACGTGCTGTACAGACTCCAACAGGAACTCCGGTCCCGCACTGTACGCGGCTGCCGGGTACCGCCCCCACCTGCCCTGCGGGCCGGGGTTCCGGTTGGTCTCGCAGAGATCGCCTATCTATTCGCTTGCGCTGTATGGAAAGCCAGCGGGGCACAAACCGTGAGAATAGGTTTCCACACGATATTGTTTATGCTCTAGGCACGGCAGAAATGCCCGTTTAAAACACCCGTGTGCATTTTTATACCGCGTCAAAGTGGTAAGAATGTACTTGATATAAAAGGTCTTTCAGTAGGCTACTAAGATACGCGGTACCTAATAACATTTCTATGCAAGGGAAATTTGGTCAGTTTTTAATGCGTTATATTAGTTGGCATATGATGTATTTCGGCTTTCAATCATAACCAATCGAACTCAAAATTTGTTAAAATTTCAATGAAGAGGTTCGTTGCTTTATCCGACATTTTGAATTATAGGCCTATATGTAGTCAGGGGCGGAGTGGGACTGAGTTTCTGAACGGGAGACAGCCCAGTATAAAACTATATAAACAATTAAACAATTATTATTGATATCTATTAACATATCCATTGTCTGGGTTATGTTGGAGTTCACTGTCTCCAGCTGGGTCCGTTGATGAGAAGAGATTCACGAAGAGACGAGGAGTAGTTGCAAGTCACCGCTTTATTCTGACAATCGATTGCAATCGGGAGCGACCACTGACATACATTCAGCATGTACAGGAAGAGGCTCATCTGTGTGGTGTGGGGTGTCTGCTTTTATGGCCCACTTGGGCATCACCCCCCTTCTTCTGGTACTTTCCCTATACGTGACTGCTACTTTTTTAGACATCTGCTCTAAGTAGTGTGTTAGTACTCAACCTCTCCTCCAGAAACATTAGTTGGATCAGCATCTTTCATTACTTCCCTTATTTGTTTCTAAAGATAAGTAACACTCCCATTAACTCATCTCCCCTGTGTCTGGGCCAGGTCACCCTGACCTGCCATCGTCCCAGACAGTTCCTTGTCATCTCAGACGGTTCCTTGTTCTCTATCACTCTGGAACATTTAGGTATTTGCGAAACATATTTTTATATCAACTTCATGTTCCCTTTTTCCCATGTTTCTCAGATATTTTTAATTCCCTCAGTTATTAAACGCACATTGTTACCTACACGCTTTAATTATGCATTCATTTGATTTTTACCGGCATGTTTCACCGACGTCATTAAAGCGTGGAGTGGCTTTGACATAAACCAATAAGAAGCTTCGTCAAAGTGCGCATTAATTATATTGTGATGAGGCAACTTACTTGAAGCCAGAATGCGCGTTTACTAATAGCCCTTAAAGGACCGAAAACAATCGACAGCTATGTATTGATAAAAGCCCGCGGTGGGCGCACGCACACACTATACGCAACACACCTCACCGCACCACTCTCAGCTCGTCTACTGATGGCACACGTGTGGGTTTCTGGGCAAAGGCGTACCCAGTGTCCCATCTCCCCTCTCCCAGCAGCACCAAAATACCAGCCTCTTCACAGTGGGCTTGCCAGATGATGTCGTCGAGAGGTCACTCCAGTATCACCAGTAGGGCCACTTCTGGCATCCCAATTCTGACACCAATGTGGCCATTGGCAGATAATACAATCTATGCAAATTTTTTAATAAGTCACTTCTTACGCCATTTTATTTTTCCCAAATTTGCGTAGGACATTAATGATGTACATTTTCACAATGTCTCCATGTAAATGTGTCATGAACGTCCAATATTAAACCAGCTTCCCAGTGGTTCTAACACTAACCTGATTTCAGATGAGTGCTGCTTTCAGGATTTAATGGTTATTTTGGTGTAATAGCGAGAAATATGCCTTGTTCACAATGCAGTTCACTATGCAGTGGCCCATTCTGCACCGACATAGGCCTACATTCTGACAAAGTTCATATGTCAAATGACATCATAGAGTGGTAGAGAAATAAGACTGACATCATAATGTCTAGTCAGGAGTGCATCATCAGCTCGAGACTAATATTGCATGTTAAATGCTTTGAAATGTGCAGAGCTGCTTGCGTGCTCGTATAAAGCCTTACATCACAGCACGCAAACTGCTGCAAACCTAAGGAACGTCATTGGCTGAGTGTCGAAGCATGTTAGCCCACACGTTTCGATCCTTTTGATACACTTATTCCTGCGTCTCTGAAAAATAGATACTGGACTGTGCCAGCGAGTCCGACAGTCACTTTCAAACAACACTGTAAACATTCACATCTAACTGTACCTTATCTATATTAACTGCACTAATAATTGCATTTACAGCACCTTGTACGTGATACGATACAACAATGTTTGGGCAATATCAATATCAGGTAGCATCCTCAGTGCAGAGCTTATCTGTTTGCAGTATTTCATGCCCATACAGGCTTTATGGTGTTATTAAGTCCTGTATTATGTCTTATGTCCAAAATTGTTCATCAGTTACATCTCAGTTTACATTTACAATTAGTTTGAAATGATGCAAACGACTCATTGTACTTGACAATGACAATAAAGGAATCTAATGTCCATAATGTGAGATATAAAGAAGTGAGTTTTCACTTCATTCTGGCCTGTATTCTGCAGATGGAAGGAAATGTGTAAGTGTGAGCGGCACTAGTGCGAATGCAAAATTAGACTCTACCACATTCTGTGAAACGGCTTCCCCGAAATGGCCGAGTACTGAATACGTAAACAGCACCGTAAACAATGTGCACAGGCCACGCAACTGTGAAATGCTCAACCTAACGCAGAGAACATGCTGGTTTCCAGAAAGGCCTCCCCAATCCCCAAGCGTAACACAGCTCGTACGTCTTGCTCCTCTTGATAAGTGGTGAGGCAGGAACACTGCACCTATTTCACACTGCCCACATCTACTATATGGAAAACCAAATGGGCACATTCTTAACATGCTAACACTGTTAGTCAAGTAGGTTCATCTGTCATTTCAGCCATATTCACAGTATACAGCGAAACGAAACGTTGTTCCTCAAGGACTGAGGTGCACAAAAAAAAACAATAGGAAAGAAACACTGGACTATGCAAATAAATTTTACAGGACAAGACGTATGCAATGCAGTCGAATAAGCAGTGACTGTGCTGGTTTGAATGGATTTTTGAATAAATATTATTGCAGATACAGTATTATGACACATACTGTATTTCAACAGCAAGACAACAGTAAATAGCAAATAAATAAAAAGTGCAAGACTGCAACAGCAGGATAGAGTGTGCAGAATAAAATAAATAATAATAAATGGTGTATCGTTACATGTTAATTTTGAGCATGTTAATGGGATGAAAGCTAACGCGCTTTGAGCCTTTTCACCTTTCATACATTTTTACTGTGTCTAGATGGTAAAAAAATGTGAAAAAAATCGAAAGGGCAAAAATTACGTTTATACTCCAATGGTGTTCCACACACTCTGCTCGCATGCTCATTTCGCTCCACAAGGGGACCAAAAATATTGAATATATTTGAGGTTTTTTCAGGTCACGGGGACCTGCTCTCCCAACCCCCGCAATTTGGAAGGGTTGACTGTAATACCTTTGGAAGTTTTTGAAGGCTTTTCTAAAAAAAATATCAACCCTTGACAACAGGTCCAACTAACTCGCTGGTTAGCATTATGAAGTGCTGTTGAAAGATTTTGAAGTTGTACAATTATTTGACTAGCACAACAGCTACGTGGCCCAAGGACAATTCTCCAAAATCTCCTGATTGGCCACTCCGGGCCCGAGTCTCCCGATTGGCCACTCCGGGCCCGAGTCTCCCGATTGGCCACTCCGGGCCCGAGTCCCCCGATTGGCCACTCCGGGCCCGAGTCCCCCGATTGGCCGCTCCAGACCAGCTTGACAATCAAACAGCAACTTTTTATTTAGGTTTCTATGAAAAAGCAAAGAACCTAGATTGCTATTGTTTTACAGCACTCATTAAGGCCAACTGACCATTTATTAATGTCTTAGCAGTATGAACAGCATGGGAAAAGGGGTTCAAGTGATCATGGTTATCAGAACAGGTCTCACTTACCCTAACTCACCTTGTGTTGGTAGATGAGTATAGTTAGAATGTGACTATGCAGGTCCATGACATTTACAGTCAGATCACACATACAGACCACAATGAAACGTGTCTGTCTGCAGGTTCCTATATCGTACACATATCTAATGCTGGATTTAGAAGTTGCAACCTTGTGACACAGCAAAGGGTTTGTGCGCATTTGTGTGGAGACAAAGGCAAGTGTGAGATTATGTTGCGCCCAGTAAAAAGGTGGAAGGGGCCCCTGGTTCCTTCCAGCCCCCGAAGGCCCCCTCCAGGTGCCGTGCCACAGCCAAAGTCAGGTGATCCTGTAACCTCCCAGCCACAACCTGCACGCCTGTCGGCACACCCTCCCGGTTCAGGCCCAGAGGACACTGCGTCACTGGCAGGCCCAGGATGTTGAAGATCCCTGGGGGGGAGAGGAGTAGAGACACGTTTTAGGCCCACGCAGGGCTTCCACCATATAACAACCCTGATGTCCTCCTGTACCTGTACGTTACATATACTACTGAAAGGGTTGGCTGATTGAAATCCTGCAGTCGGCAAGATGATGTCACTGTTGGACCTTTGAGCTACGCCCTTAATCCTCATTGCTCCCAGGAACTTGGCTGAGCGTGCGCTCTGAACCGTCACCCGTACGCTACCGATAAAGGGCCTGCGATGTGCATTTGCTCTGCAGGCATACCGGTATAGGAGAAATTGAAAGGAGTTAGAAGGGGCAGGTGTTTCCTGGGGGCGACGTGGGGGTGAGAGGGATACAGCAGGATCCCATCTGTTCCCAGCAGATTTTCCAGCTGGTTCTGAAGCTGCTCCTTCTGCTGCACAATGAACTGGGATGGGGGCGAACTCTGAGCCATCTCCAGTATGGCCAGTCCTGGGACAAGAGAGATGTATGACTCTTTTATACACAAATACATATGTTTTGGATTTGCTTCTTTGTGAGCTTCTACAGCTCTGGAAAAAATTAAGAGAACAGTCTATATATTTTTTTTTTTTTTTTTTTTATTAAATCTGCATTTTTTTAAATCCTGGTTTAATCCCGGTTCTGCTGGCAGAAGCTACGCTGAGCAGCAGGCTGCTTCCGGGCTCAAAGTTTCTCAGACAGCAGTACACAAGAACAAGGTGAAGCAGGAGACACTGGCAATGACCAAAAATCCAGCCAGTTAAGGGGCAGGAGCGACTTTCTAATGCCAGAGATGACCGTTAACTTATTCAACATTGCCTCATAAATCGGAGGATGACCTCAAGTGACCGTCAAAAGGATTGGGAAACATTAAGTGCAAGTGCTAGGACAGTGTGTATCAGGCTCCTAGAAGCAGGACTGAAGTCTCATAAAGCAAGGAAGAAGCCCTTCATCAATGAGAAGCAGGGAAGAGTCAGGCTGAAGTTTGCAAAAATATATATTTTATGAGTGAAATGAGTGAAAATGAAAATTTTGCTTTTGGTCTCTTAATTTTTTCCAGAGCTATAATTCAGTGTTTATTGGCGTCTGTGCTCTGTAGATACCAATGGCCGGGAAGGTGTGAGATGACTGTCCCACCACCCACTTGGCCAGCTCCCACAAAGGCCACACCTTCCGCTGCTCAGTCCCCATCAGATCGGCAAAGCTTCTGGGTGGCTGTAACGGAGCAGGTCCCTCATTGGTACATACAATGCAGAACTGCATTGTGAAAGACAGACTGTGTGTACTGGGACATACCTTTCCATCTCTGCCCGGAGATGCCATGAAAGCCCCCCAAATCTGGGTTGAGCATTTCAACTGAGGAATGTGCAGCTCTTGAACTCTAACCCCCAGATCACTTTCCAGAGTCTCTGCCACCTGGCAGAAAACGGGCACTTTTCATACCACAAGGTAAACTTAAGCAACAAAATTACCAGACTTGGGAAATAACCATTGACACACCCATTTTAACCCCTCTACCGCCTGACCTCTGACCTTTCTCTGGGCTTGAATAAGCTGCTTGTCAACTGGTGATACCAAAGGGGAGCCTCCACAGTGAGGGACAGAGAAGTAGCGAAGTTTTTTGAGGTCCACCTCAGATGTCAATGACAGCCTGGAGATGGGACAAGATAGCCTTCACAGACAGAGAGATGCAGCCCATAGATATACAAAAGTACTGAGCACTGACACAGTCATAGAGTGAGAGGAGGGAGACTCAGAGAGAGGGGGGAAACTCATCACAGAGTCACAGGGAGAGAGGGGGGAAACATCACAGAGTCACAGAGAGAGGGGGAAACTCATCACAGAGTCACAGAGAGAGAGGGGGGAAACTCATCACAGAGTC
>JAODKE010000055.1:9695539-9707234 GCA_026779605.1 Mormyrus hasselquistii
GGGGGGGGGGCGGGGGGGGGGGGTGTGCGGCTATTACAGACCTCACTCAGGGGCCCAACAGCGGTTTCGGTCTACCAGCCTAGGCAATCTTCTGACCATGGACTCTAACCCTCTGACCCAAACACTAGGCTCCTAAAATGCGTAGAGGCTACACTCTCTGCGTTCTCAATAGGGTGCCCAGTCAAACAAAACCATAATTATCACACTTTTGAGAATACAGCACTTGCACCATTACATCACCCAGTCTCTTGACTGTTCTATGGTATTCTGGGTATTAAATTACTGGTCCAGGATGGTACTAGAGCTTAGGGCATTGCTGCCAGATCACATATCATAAAGGGACTGAACTGAATGGAAGGTTGAAGGTGTGCAAAGACTCATTAAACTAAATAAATGTAAAATCACAATGGATTGTTCTGTGAGCCTTTTCAGACACACACCGCGCTCAGCTCGTGCTGCTAAGTGCACTTCTACACCAGGATTCCTTTCATAACTTTTCCTGCGACGCTACATTCCATACAAGAGACGGAGAGGCCTGTGTGGTGGAACAGGCCTCGCGGAAGAAACCCAGTTTACCCAGAGAAATTCGGGAGAGGAGGCGACTTCCTCCAGTGCACCGTATATCTGATGGAAGGATTCAACTTGCACAACGACACAACTTATTCACAGAATCAGATTGCTTTCTACCTACATTTGAATACCTGACCAAGGACCAAGAGTCACACAAATGGTCGGAAAAAAAAAAATCCAGAGAGGATGTGTAAGATTGTATGTCGCCATAGGGTTTACTGCCGACCACAAAAAAAGGTTTTCGAAACAATGTCCTTATAATATACATGTGAACCACACGATCCCCAAATCTCACAGTGCATCGAACGCTAAACGAGATAAAGCCTCTTACCTGAGTTTCGCTTCTCCATGACGGATGGCCTCCCGAAGAGGGTACCAGTGAATGGCGGTCGTGGAAGCTGACTTGCTATCTGAGGGTGAGGCTGCATACCCGACCTTTTCCACAGGAGATGTTGGCCCCTCCCACACCCTTTAAAAACTACCTGTCAGACCAGTAAAATGTTTGCACTTCCAGTTTTTCCTCATGCATTCCTGCATGTTCCCTTGTGTTAAAGGCCTTTGGGGGCTGTCATAGTCTTACTGAAGTGTAGCGTTACATTTTTAATATGTAATAATGTTGAAACGCTGGAAGTTGAATTTCATGCTATGCAGTGCCTAGTCTCAACTGCTGCACATAGTCCAAAAACGAGCTGTTCAGTACTGAAGAACACAGAGAGATGCAGATGCAGGGCACATGGACATAAGAACGGCAGAAGCGTTCAGCAAACTTTTATTTGCGTTTTCTTACAAACACATAACAGCTTGCGCTCATGCAGTACAGACCATGAGCGTTTCGTTCTGATTGTTCAGAACCCAAAAAGTGCATAGAGACACAGGGAGCATGGAGTTGTGCAAACTCAGACCTGATGCAATCACATTTAACAAGAAAAAGAAAGCAGGCATCTAAATGCAGCTGAATCAGATGTCAGGATCAGTTCTTAATTTACTTTAACAATGAAATGTACCACTTGCTGAGCGGAAATTAATGCAGGTGCAATTATAACCTGTAGCAGGTGGATCCACTGCCAGATATTTCAGCAGGACAAGCATGTTAGTCAACAAGCCCTAGTGGGCATGAGGCCGTCCCCGACCACGCCCCCGCCCTGCAGGGAGGGCATCCACAGACGCTCGGGGGTTCTTGATGGTCTCATCCACAGACAGAATAAGGCAGGCGGCCTCAGAGGCTGCAGTAAGGGCGTTGATACGCACCACTGACGGCTCCCACACACATGCCTGGAAGTTGTCAGCAATGTCCTCATTGTTGATGTCCACGCCATACCACATGCCACCCTGCAGGGGGAGACAGTTCATGTCTGAGGCACACTTTTTCAGACTGGTATGGGAAATGCCTGATAGTGATGTCCCAAACAAAGCTTCTTGAACCATTTGCTGTATTTTCTGGCCGTCAGTAAACTGTTCAAAAAGGGCATGCCTCAAAGCAAACCAAGAGCACCATCTACTGGGGTTAAAAAATATAGCAAATGGTTCATGAAGCTTCTTTTGCCCATCACTAGGAGACAGATGAACAGGCCTGGCACTAAATCAAAGAATGTGCATGTCACACCTGTGCATGCTTGGCCCTCAGCTTGTTGAGGATGTTGGTGGCATCAAAGCCAGCGTTGTCGCACAGCTGGCGGGGGATGATCTCCAGGGCTTTAGCGTAGGCGCCAATCAGCAGCTGCTGTTTGCCGGGGATGCTGCGAGAGTAGTCTCTCAGGTAGCGAGACAGCTCCATCTCTATGGCCCCGCCTCCCGCCACAACAGAGTCATTCTGGGGGGGGGGGGGGAAGGGCAGGGTGGTCACAGCCTTTGGTGAGCACCTCCATGGCCCCCCACAAACAGGGCCTCTGTCACCCCCCCACCTTTATGGCACGCCGCACGATCATGATGGCGTCGTGCAGAGAGCGCTCCGTCTCCTCCAAGAACTGCTCCGCACCGCCCCGCAGGATGATGGTGCACGTCTTCGCTTTTGGGCAGCCCTTGAAGAAGTTGTACCTGTAGGTGGCAGTGTTGTGTAGCTCCTACTCCAGTACCGTTTACACGTGTACTTGGACATTCATTGGAAGCTCAGCCTAGCCGTACTTATGCCTAGTTGCCTCCGACAGCATGTATGTTTGAAATGTGCCGTTTGCATCACTTGTATGTTGCTTTGGACGAAAGCGCTTGCTATATATGTAAATATAAGACGATCAATGTAAACCAGAGCTGTTGTTTCAGTATGGACCGTTCTCATCCCTTTCAGACACATACCTCTCACCTCCAACCTGGACCTCCTCAAAGAGGGCACATTCCCCCAGCACATCCTCGGTCATGGAGCCTACACTGGTCTGGATGGAGCCCCCACAGGCCTGGAGAATGTATTGCACCAAATGTCTCAGAATGCATCTCACATGTGTGAAAAGGTACAGACCACTGAAGAGGCAGGTGACCATGAGCATATAGGAACAGGACAAGTTAATGACTGTAGAACATAGCAGCATGAAGACCTACAGTGGGAAATGTAAAAATCACTTTCAAAAAACAGGAATTAGACACACGCCGGGTGTTTTCTCAGTCACCCCACTTCCACGCTTGCTCTGCTTAAGCAATATCCACACACAAACTGTCTATGGTCATTTTCAGGCAAAAGGGACATTAGTACTACAACACGTAAGGAAAAAACATCATCAGAAGGCTTTGTGTGGAGTTCCTACCATCATGGTCCTCTTGAGGTCCTCTTCCTGCACTCGGCCAGCACAGAAGAGGTCGCGATCAGCAAAGTACTGTGTGGCCACATCCCCGATGGGGAGTTTGGACAGCACCACCTTGGCCCCAGACTTATAGATCTTCTCCAACTTGTCATACAAGATGCTCCACTCAGCATCCACAATGGCTTGGTAGTCCTGAAGAGCACCATTGGAAAGGTGAACATTACCCTCAGTCCTCATTCAACAGATAATGACATGGGAGCGTAGACAGTATTCAGTTAGGCTAACATGCTAACCTCCACGGACTTTACACGGACTTCAGCATTGTCCTTCTCAGCTTTCAGCTCCAGCTCCACATTGAGCAGAGCGATTTTGAGGTTCTGATAGCGTTTTGGCTGCATCTCAAAGCCTGCATAGGAGAAGGTCTTTTTGAAGGCCACGCCTGCCACCAACTGAGAGTCCTGCAGACAGGCACACACTCGGGTGATGAACATCTACCACAGTGCAGCTGGATGTATACACCAAGATAAAAGCAATAGCACGTAAACACACTCCGACATGGCTCTACAACAGCAGCACTGCTCTGTCCTTTAGTTACTCATACTTCTTTCATGAACATGCTCCATGACTCCTGGCGTCAGGAATCAGCACTCACTTCCAAGGCACCTCCATGGACCTTCTTCACCCCAATCATTTTGAGTGGCAGCAGCTCATCCAACATCATGACGGCATCCACCACTATCTTGGAGAAAAACTCTTTCTGCCCAGCAATGAGTTTAGAGTTGAGGGCTGTGGAAGCACACCTCTCAAACAGCCCCATCTGCTCCCTGGAGGTGTGGGAATCACACAGTAAATTCACAACCAAGCAGCAAACAGAGCAGCCTTCTGCTCCATTCATTAGTAGAACATGCTTTAGTGTGATATCAGTGTATCAGACTTCAGTCCTGGGGGGGTCAGACCTCCGCACATTTTTGTGTTTCCCCTCATTTAACACCACGAATTCAACTCCTTGTGTTAATTACCACACAGCTCTTGAGCTGAATCATTTGTGGTGGAACAGGGAAACAGCTAAGCTACACAGGACTCTAGTCCCTCAGGAATGAAGTTTGACACCCCTGTACTAAAGCATGGTGGAAAATCACCCCCCCCACCACCACCACTCACTGCTTGTCATCCTTCTTCACTGCCACAGATATTTCCTTGATCTTCTTCACGGCCTGTGGGAGAGCATGGAAGCCTGTTTATGCGTTTTGCTACAGACGCAGATCGACAAAGTCTGTCTTACTGCTTTCCGGAAAAAATGGGCATTTTAAAAAGGTGCCATAGAATGAATTTTTTTCCCCCCGCCATTTTAAAATTGTTCTCTGTTGTTTACAAAGATTTATTAACTTAGGGTTTTACATGGACTAAACTATTATTATTTATCAATGACAGACCATATTTTTCCACAGTGTTTTCATAAGATTATGATAGAGCTGTAATAGTGTAAAAGTATAGAATATAATTATGTACAGTACATAATATTTGATAATAAACATGTTAATGGTTGTAATGTATTCACTATACAGCACTCTTTCTACTTTGCCACAGATAAGCGATACTCCCAATTCAGCCTAGACACAACGTTAGCATAGTCACAACTGGTTTCAGCACTGTAAAAAGAACACTGCTACTACTGTGCATCTCAATCAACAAATCATTTTACGACGCTAACTTCCTCGTGCAATTCTTATCAACAACTTTTGAGCCGCTTGTAAATGTGTTGTCTGCAATAAATTTGGATCTCTGCTTTCAACAGTGTTTGAGCATTCACAGAATGTCATTTCCACGTATCAAACTCTCCTTATTCAACTATGCCGAGGTTAGGTGAGATTTTCATTCGATTGTACCTTTAAAACACACCCGGTTGGCAAACCTGAATTAGTGATGGTCCATTTTTAAACATGGTTGCTACACAATTTAAAAACCATACTCAGTGAGGTCTTTTTAAAGAACCAGCGTGAAGGCATTTTAGATTTTAGACTTTAAAGGCTGAGAGGAACACTGTCGCAGGCAGACGACAGGCAAGGCCTACGAGCCTACCAGGTGTGTCGCTGTGCGGAAGGAGCGGATGATGATTTGCGGGTGCATGCCCTCCTCGACGTACGCTTTGACCTGCTTCAGAAACTCAGCAGCCAGCAGAGTCACAGAGGTCGTCCCGTCACCCACCTGAAGAGGCCAGAGGCACACAGAGATTCTCAGACTTGTGTACAGGACAGTGGCATGTTCTGATACTATACTCATCGATTGCTACCCAACTGCAGTGTCTCACCTCCGCATCCTGGGACTTTGCAATGTCCACCAAGGTCTTGGCAGCAGGATGAACCACATCCAAGAGCTTCAGGATGGTAGCTCCATCATTGGAGATAGTGGCTTTGCCTGCAGGGATGGGATAGTGACAGTTAAGAGGCTCAATCACAAAATATGGGCTGACTGAAGACCAAAGACTGCGCTAAAAGGAAGCTGCGCGGGACTCCATGCAAACTGCAAACAGCTGGATTTCTGGGATTCCACCACTTGCATCCCCTTCACCACAAACATAAAGAAACAGAAGCTAAACCCTGCAGCCCTAAACACACATGCCTCATTATCCCTTTTGTGATGGGGTGAACCATCAAGGCCTACTTCTGTACATCCGGTTTCATACCTCTGCTGTCGACTATGAGTTTGTCCATGCCACGGGGGCCCAGGGTCGTACGCACCGCCTCAGCAATCACCTGGCAGGCATTAATGTTACTGACCAGCTGGGGTACACCCTGAGAGGTGTCAGTCCCCTCCTTCAATAGGATGACAGGTGCGGGCTGGACAAGACAGAGACAGAGGGGAGACAGAGACAGGTCACAGGGAAACTGGTCATAGTGGACCACAGCTTATAGTGACCGAAGCAAGAGCCATTTTATTGCCTACTGTGTCTCGTGCAGTCTTTGTAAAGCACGTATAATCAAGATGCCTTAGATAATGGTTCTTAATCCTATTCCTGGAGGATCCCCTGCCAGAATTTTATCATTCCAACCCTACCTAAATCCAGGCTCAGATGGTCCTTAATAGGCTAATAATGCATGCGGCAGGTTGAACGCAGTGCGGGTTGCAATGAAAACTTTCTGGCGGTGGAGGATCCTCCAAATACGGGACTGACAGCGACCAGACATAGTACGACACCCAACCCAAAAAGGTACAGGCACTATAAAAATCACAGTAATAAGGTGTAATAAAAACAAAGTATTTACATAAACGCCCGGGTTTCAAATTTGCAACCGTGCGTGCAGATTAACGTTTACAGTCTAATATGGGACCAAGCACAAGCTAATCAAAAGGTCCTCAATCAGGACCTCATCACAAAAAATAGAGACTCATAAGGAAACCTGCTCAGCCCCTTCTTAACAGTTACCGAGAGCAAAAGCGACCACGAAAAGTGACAAATAGCGGACCTCGGCATGCAAAACATCCGTACTCAGGGCAAAAAAACATACTTCCAGGAGCAGATACTACTACAGAATTATTATAATACCATAACGGAAGGAGACCAAAAATAAAGTCTCATGCTAGCAAAGCATGTAATAACGAAACTACCAGTCTACTCACCATCATAGTTAAAACGCTGTGGCTTCCCCTCCCACAATGCACTCCGTGGAAGAACCTTCCAGCACGGAGAATGAATACGCGTTCTTATTGGCTCACAGGGCAAATATGGGCGTGGTCTGCTGTTTATTTTCTTCCGTGAAGGCTGTGGTTTGGTTTCGGAACATGATTAGGTAACGGCGATGTTACAGTGAAAATAATAAGGCTAAAGAGAAATAGGAGGCAATCAATACCCAATTGTTCTGGGCAATTCAATAATGATGTGTATGTATGTGTATGTGTATACGATCTTTTTTGCTGCGGTGGGCAGAGATACATAAGTAGCCTAAAGCACAGTACTAGGAATAAAACGCTGAAATGTAAATAACTGCGAAGAGAAGCAAACTGTTGGATGTTAAAATGGAACACTTTTTGAAAATTTGCTTTCTGGGAAAATTCACACAATTATCCTAATGTCTTGAACTTGATGCCGTACTAAATGCAGTAATGTCCCTTGAACACTATATACAGTTGAAACCAAAAGTTTACATACACTGTATAAAAAGACATACAACTTTTTTTTCTTACTGTTTGATATTAAATCATACAAAACCCTTTCAGTTTTAGGCCCTGTACCTGTCCCCCTGCTGCAGGACGGACAGGTGCACTTCACAGATGGCTTCATGAAGAAAGAGCAGTATGTTAAAATATTGAAGCAGCATCTCAAGACATCAGCCAGGAAGTTAAAGCTTGGGCGCAAATGGGTCTTCCAAATGTACAATGACCCTAAACATACTGCAAAATTGGTTACAAAGTAGCTTAAGGACAACAAAGTCAATGTTTTGGAGAGGCCATCACAAAGTGCTGATCTTAATCCCATAGAAAATTTGTGGTCAGAGCTGAAAAGTTCTGTCAGGAGGAATGGGCCGAAATTCCATTAAACTGTTGTGAGAAGCTTGTGGAAGGTACTCAAAGCGTTTGCGTCAAGTCATTCAGTTTAAAGGCAATTCTACCAAATACAAAGCAAATGTATGTAAACTTTTGACTTTGAAGAAAGTAATAAAAAAAATGTCAAAAAAATTCTCTGACACATTATTTTGACATTTAGCAAATAGAAATTATTTTGGGAATCCGAACGGGCCTAAAACTGAAAGGGTTTTGTATAATTTAATATCAGACAGTAAGAAAAAAAAAGTTATATGTCTTTTTATACAGTGTATGTAAACTTTTGGTTTCAACTGTAGAAGTGGAAAATAAAGTATTACTAAACACATGGTAACTATAAAGTTTAACTACAAAATTTAACTCACCCTAAATCATTACAATCCCCTGCGCCTGAATGATGAATCCGTGAAGGGTGACGGATATCTCTGAGATAAAAGATTAAATGAAAACAAAGGGGAACCTTGTGATAACGCGTCCATTTATTGTCTTGCATGAGTGGTCAAGCATGAATCCTTCTGGCACAGAGTTTCGCTATCTCACCGAGTCGTGTCGCAGATGTTATGAGGTTTGTGTTTTTGCGTGTTTTGACATTGGAGAACAGGTTCCAGGTATTCCTGCAGTGAGGCGCACTTTGTCTGCTAGAAGGCAAGGTTTCCTATACCCTACCTAAGACTGATCTCGTTAGGGAAAACCAAGAGATGGACTTGAACGTCAAAGAGGGCAAAGTCTTCATACAACATCACAAGTTTGGAAAGGTAAAAAAAAAAAATGTAAAATTGCTAAATAACGAAATCTGGATTTTCATTTTACTGGGATGTTGTGCAACGTTTAACTGAAGTCGGCATTTCAGGCTTACGTTGTCTTTTCCTAAGTTATGATCAAAATATTAAAAATCATTCTTCCGTACGAATGGTAGTTTATAGACCACGACGAATATCCATAAACAAAAAACGTAAACCGTTGTCTGTACTTTCTTTAGTCTATGTCTGTGCCGTTTTAGTACAGGGCTCTTCGATACTGCTGCATGATGGTATCAGGACATAGATTTCATGACATTAGTACTAAAAGACCACGTAGAAGGCATTGTATCTTTTTCGGCTACACGATTTTGGTTACTGAAATTAGACAAAAAAATTGTTTATGTAATAAATCAGGCGAATATTTTCTAATACTCACGCATTAAAAGAAATTATATTTTATATAATATATATATTTTTCACACCTTATCCGTGCGCTATACAGAATACGGTCTGCTTTATACAGTATATTAAAAACCGTCCAGCTTTAATACTTCCGCACTCCGCATGAGCGCTGTTTCAGGCTGGTATGCGGGACGGGTTTGAGCAAGTTAAATTTCGGCCCCCGCATTCCTGCAACACGCCTGATCATCCGGTAGGGCGGCGGTCCGCACTGACAGCCCGCTCCCCGGCGGCATGGGCTGGGCAAGGGGGGAACAGCACCCCCACTTTCGCTGAAACACGAGTCTGCCCCCCTTTGCTGGTAGAGGTTTGTACCCCTAAGGTTAAAACAACGTTAATGTACCACCAATAGTGCAAAAATGTTCCTCACAGTCCATTTCTGTACTTTAAATTAGACTAAAAGGTACATTTACCTACAGTTTGGGGACAACTGGCAGACTCTTGAGAGAATAAAGCCACAATAACTGTACCCTCAAAGGTACAAATTGGAAGTTTTTTCTAACAGTATATAGATGGAAAGGAAATTTAGAAATGCACGAAGTTAATTGTGATTTGGTAATTTTGGTTATTTTTTCAAGGGGAAATTACTCACCTCTGAGAACTCCCCCATTTTTAAGAAGTTTGATTCGCCCCTGCCTGGCAGATGATTTCGGTGCACTTATATGCCATACAGCCCGTGCTACCATACCAAACACCATATGCCAGTTAAGTGTTAATGCATCTCTGCCTGCCCCTCAGAAGCTGAAGTGGAGGAAGGTGTGGTTGGTGCTGTACGGGCCCAGCCAGCACGGTGTGGCTCGACTCGAGCTCCTGCGCTGCGCCGGGACCGAGAACGGGCCCGTCTCCCGGAGGCCCGGCAAGAAAGTGCTGCGCCTGTCCGACTGCGTTAGCGTGCGGGAAGCACCCGGGGAGCCTTGTCCAGGGGACACCATGGCCGCCTTCGTGGTGGAGACCATGGAAAAGAGCTACACCTTCGCCAGCGAGCAGCAGACTACCACAGACTGGGTGGAGAAACTGCGTCTAATTGCCTTTCAGGTGGTGTGTGTGTGTGTGTGTGTGTAGAATTGCCGCACACGTTGAAGCACCTAAGCTTCCTCAGTGTTGCATTTCCAGTCCAGGTCATGGGGCTGGGTGATGGCCGGTTGCTCCTCCTGCAACAGCAGATAACAGAGATAGTAATGCAGACGGCAGTTTAATGCACAGCACCTTAACGTCACATTATTAGCGGCTGACGGTGGGAGAAACTAGACCGTCTGGCTGTGCCGGGAACATGCCCTGGATGACAAAGCAGCGTAAACGTCCTGAAGTTAAGGCAGAAGTGTCCCGGGAAGCTGGTAGTGGTCTTCATCCCCCTCTGTGGTCCCATGACCACATCATGTGGTCCCTAAGCATGTCGGTCAGGGTTGCTGGAGACATCTAGGGCACGCGCATACACCTGAGGATCTAAAGACACTGGTTTTTCGTCTTATGACATCACAGACGTGTTTCCAAAAGGCCCTGGGGTCAAGGACCAGCCTGCCTGGGCTGTTTTCATGTGGCTCAGGATCACAATGAAAACTCCCCTTTGCTGTGTCATAGGTTGATAGTAGGCGAGACTTCAGCACACAGCGGTCCATCCAAATGGCAAACAACACGATATATGACTCCCTGGAGGAAGGTAAGAGTTTGGTTTGTCAAGTTATTTTAGACCTTTGCAGAACTTGTGATATTCCTGAACATCTGATTGTTAAAGGTAGACCTATGAGCTGGCCTGCTATCCCAGGACATGGTCAGGTCCTTGTCATGAGCCTGCTGCCACTGGGAATGGTCAGGTTCATTTCATGAACCTGCTATCTTGGGATTTGGTCAAGTTCTGATCATGAGCCTGCTGTCCCGAGACATGGTCAGCTTCTGGTCATGAGCCTGATATTCTGGACATGGGCAAGTTCTATTCTTGAGCCTGTGCTTCCTGGCCTCTCCTGCAGTGCATGAGTTCTGCGTGAGTGTGCGGGCCTCAGAGGCAGCTGACCGCTGTGGCCTGCGGGGGGCGTACTGGCTGAGGGTCACCAGGGATGGGCTGGTCTTGCTGGAGCCAGAGACCAAGGAGACAGTGCTATGCTGGCCTTACAGGCTGCTCCGTCGCTACGGCAATGACAAGGTCAGCATGGACGGGGGTGGATTTAATGTGAGGTGAAAGAAAGTTCATTTAGGGCCCAAACACACATGGCACAGTGTGGAGCTACAAACTAGCCCTGTGTATCATGATGATAACCCTGGTGTGGTATGCTTGAGCTGACCGACACCAAAGTGACAGATATGTCTGGTTGCGGTTCTGCCCCCAGGAGACCTTTACGATAGAAGCGGGGCGGCGTTGTGCCTCTGGGCCCGGGGGCTTCAGCTTTGAGACGCGACAGAGTCCGGCTATCTTTGCCCTGATGGAGGAGAGGATCCTTCAGGAAGTCCGCAGCTCTGGGTGCCACGGAGACGAGCTTCAGGAAGGACAATGTGAGGGGGAAGGGGGAGTGCCAAGACACCCTCGAGCTCGCTCGCCCCTGCCCCCCACACCCAGAAGCTCGGCCTTGATGGAGCTGACCAGCCCTTACGCTGAGCCTGCTGACCTCCTGAGGCCCGCTGCAGTGTCCCGCTGCCACGGCAACCAGCCCGAACCTGTGTACTCGG
>JAODKE010000055.1:9760583-9776964 GCA_026779605.1 Mormyrus hasselquistii
CCAATATTTGCAGATTTCATTACACGACAGGCTATTAAAAGAGGTATCCAGCATGTCACTCACCCTGGCCGGCTGCAACTGGCCTGTACTCTGCCGGGGCTCCACCTCCTCCAGCCCTGCCACATTCCGCGCACCGCGTCTTCCCGTCCGCCACCCGCTCCCTGCGTTTGCTCTCGCACCACCGCAGCCTCTGCCGCAGAGTCTCCGCTTCCCTGCGGCTTTGAGCCACTTCTGCCAGGAAGCTGTCCTCCACCAGCCTGGTGATCTCGCACACGGCCGCTTTCAGTACAGTCTCCATCACCCCGCAGAGCTGGGACTGAAATGCCAGAACTGCGTCCATCCTGCTCAGTTTCATTCAGCTTCTAAGAAAATACAGTCCACTGGCTCTCTGAGGTCTGAGTATGGTCCTGCTTCCTAGAACATGAAGAAGTACATTCATCTTAGGAAAAATACTGATATAACAATTTGCCACAGAAAGGCTTTTTAGTATATGGGAATAATAAATGAATCATACTATCAGGGTTACTTGGTGTAATTTCTCCTGTCTCCTTATCAGCACCATATCTGTACCGACACAGTTCATTTCAGAACATTAAATATAATAGGGACCAAATATCCAGTCATACTTTCAGTTATGACTGAATAATTCAAGACCACAGACTTCAGAGCAGCTTAAAACACAGCCTGAAAAAAAACAAAGACGGCACTAACGGAGCCGTAAAACAAGCAAACGCACACAATGCCGTATGAACAAAACCACGGTGTCTCCCTCTTGCGGCCGGTTTGTTACAATCGGATGGGAAGCGAAGGGCCGCCCTCAGACAAGCGGACGGGGACGCGATGACCTCCTTCCAGTGGACTCAGAGCCAAATGAAAGTATTTACCAAGCAGAATCCACATGACAAGGCCTGAAAAAAAATACAGAAGTAGTTAGACGTCATGTGACTGTGCATGAATTGCGAAAACTAAAAAAAAAAAAAAAAGTGTTTCCCCAGCTCCAGTAAGTCTGCGAGCTGCCTATCGTCAGTCCTGATCCAGCTGCTCTTTCATTCTGGTATGTAGACGATCCAATTCTGGGCTCATTTAGTTACTCTGAATAAGGCAGGAACTATATTGATCCCTGTAGGGGACACTCATATATCCAATAACAACAATTAAAAAAAAATCAGAATAAAGGTCTGGTCCCAGCATTAAACCCACATAACCCCCATCTGGGTCTCAGACACTCAGGCTATCATACATCAATCATGGTGTCACAATCACTAGAGTCTTCCTTGAATTCACTTTACAGTTATATGCGAAAACACAGTGACAATACAGATGCACCCCAGGTCAAAACATCCTGACTCTCAAAGTGACAGCAGAGCAGGATCGGGTGCTCCAGTCAGCCAAATAACCATATACATGGCACAGAACATTTTACCATATTAATGAGCCCACCAAAAAAAGGGGAAAATGGCATGTTTACTATAGAGCCAAATAACAGGGTTGTAAATGTAAGACCACTTCTGGGCATTTTCCGCCAAAACCATGTTCACATACCTTCTATGTAGACAGCAGAGAACAATTTTAAAATACTGAAAAAATGCATTAAGGCCATTGTTAGATCATCAGTTTTAGCGATGTGTCTTTAAACATGTTACGATTAACAGCAAACATCCATCTAATCAGTACAACATGAGTGAATGAAGGAATCTGTATTACATAATTAGAGTATTATAATTCCTATATGGTTCATGCTTTTAGTTTAATTAGCGATTTATAATTGAGCATTATTTGACCAGCAGGTGTCACTGTGGCGCCACATTTCCAGCGCCTCTTTTCAAGCCGATGATTTCCACAAATACGCAGCCTTGTTTTTGGCATCACCAGGAAAAGCCCCCACCCCCGTGTAGATAATTTATGCCACACATGAGATGCAGGTTAAACAAAAGGCGATTAAGGATCGTAGCCGACCTGACTAATGTTCAACGAGCCTTAAACTAAGCGAATTGACTTCCACCTCATTACAAACTGTATTACTGTATTTGCGCATATGCGCCTTCAAAATAAACAATAAGAAATATATACTTTTAAGGTCAGTGTTTAACCCAGAGTCCGATTTCAGCATAAACACTCACCAAATGCCCGGACACAGCCCCCACACACCCGCAAATATACGGTGTTTAATCAGCTTTTCCTCCGCTTTGGGGCACCCGGCGACTGGCCGAAACGCCTATGGTATACAGACGAGCTCCTGTGAACCAGTGCGCCTCCTACAGCCCCGGCGGTGTAACGACAAGCAGCTCCCGTTACAGACCCGTCACAATGGCTGAAACAACACAATACCAGATTGTATATGGAAAAAAAAACAAAACGACCTTTTACCGATTTATGCATTTTTAATTGTTATATATTTGGCAGATTGTTTCATTTTTTAGCCAAAACAACATTTAATTCACCCAAGTATATTATAAACAACTCTTGTAAGGTGTATTTTGGTTACCCAAACTAAGCCTTGTCCAATCTTTTGTACATTTCAATATCTTGAATGTACAGTTCCGACGTTTAAAACAGTATTGTTTACAGAAGCCAGTCAACAATAATGAATCTATTTTACTCACACCTGAAAATAGTTTCTAATCATTTCCACTGGGCAACATGTACTAAGAAGTACATAAAAATTTTTATACAGTACATTTTCTCTTCGACTTCCAGGGTCATCTCATCTACAACGTCCATATGAGTAAAATGCATTTCTGTTTTTTGCTCCTTTTTTAAAAATTAATTCTTCCTTACACAGTAAATAATTCTATTCCAGATACAGCAGATTCTATAAAACAACTCTGACAAGGTACATAATAGTTTAATAAAAAGTCATGCAGAGGCATGTGATTCCGCCAATGACATGGATACCATGAGACAGTTTAGCAATTAGAGTTTTAATCATGAAACATAAAACATTTTAACATGGTAAATGACTCCACATAAAGTCTCTTGTGGCACTGGAGCAAATGTACACTCAGTGACAAAAATGCACCCAGAAGTAATGGTCCGATTTGGATGTAATTTGGTAGACGGGCAGACCAGCGATAGGCATGTCAATGATTCGATTTGCAAGGAGCTGGCAGGTCTAGTCACCAGACACAGAGGATGCCCAGTAGACACATTAGACATCATTATCAGCACCAGCAGAGTTTGATAGGGGTCACATTGTGGGTTTGCCTGAGGCCGCTGGTCGTATTGTGCAATTGCCCGGCATGTGAAGCATGCAGATGTCACAGTCACCTGATGTTGCAACCAATGGGCACGTGAGGGCACCATCACACGTAGTTAAGACAGACCACACCAGAACATCGTCGTGTTGTGTGCCAAGCATTACACAAGCCCATGACACCCATGTCGGCCATCTGGACACAGGTATTGTACTAGCTATAACGGCCTGTGTCATCCCGCACCGTGTCTTGACAACGGGCATCAACCGGACAACGGTTCACCATCCCATGCGTAGGCTGCCGTTAACACCAGCGCCGAGATGGTTGCGTTTGGACTGATGACGAGTGGCGTCGTACCATGTTCAGCAATGAATCTTGGTTCTGCATGAGTACAGGTCGTCGTGTGCCCGTATGGCGGCGCCGAGGGGAGAGGACCGATCCTGCAAATGTTGTGGAGAGACACATTGGCGCTACTCCTGGCATCACGGTGTGGGGAGCCATAGGGTGTGACTTCAGGTCATCTCTGGTAGTGATTCGAGGTACCCTGACGGCACACGGTGACATCCTCTGTCCGTATGTTTTATCCCTTCTGAGACAGCACACTGGTACAGTCTTTCAACAAGACAATGCCCATTCACACATATGTGTCTATGGGCTGCCTGTGTCATGTTAAGGTCCTCCCATGTCCAGCCAGGGCCCAAGATCTTTCCCTGTCTTTCAGCTCAGATCCAGTGCCAATCTGCAGGATCTCAAGGGCCGGTTACAACAGCTGTGGGCTGACTTGCTGCAGGAGAGGATACAACGGATGCACTACTCCCTTCCGTACTGTATTGCCGCATGTATCCAGGCCCGGGGGCGGGGCACGCCACCCCCTACTGACATGGGACCAGCAGTGTGCCCATACTGCCAACTCTGTTGTCCGTTTGATCTGACATTATAATCACTGCGAAAGTCACATGACCTTTCACCACATACGGATTCATTTCATTTCCGCCATTCCATCTGGGCGCTTAACTTTATTTTGTCACTAAGGATATTTCTTAAAAGCATCGAAGGTTCTTCTGAAATACCCACAAGCCCAGCAGTGAATATCGTCATATCTTCAAAAAAATTGCTGCTGCTACTTACAGCTAAAGAGTCTGTCTGTATGGATGCGCTGGTGCCTTTTCAGGTTGCACTTCTGCGTGAAGCGCTTGCCGCAGTCGACGCAGACGTAGGGCCTCTCGCCGGTGTGAACCCTGCGGTGCGCCTTCAGGTTGCTTAGCTTGGTGAAGCTCCTTCCACACATGGAACAGATGAAGGGTCTTTCCCCGGTATGAGTCTGCATGTGCGCCCTGAGGTGGCACGTGTGGGAAAAGCTCTTCCCGCACTGCGTGCAGCTATGAGGGCTCCTCCCTGACTGCGCTTTCAGCTGAGCCTTATTAACCATCGGGGGGAAGCATTTCTCCGGGGGAGTGGATCCCAGCTGCCCCTGTACCGTGTCAGCCTGACGACAGGCCTCCACGTTCCCCGAGACTAGGAACACAGCCCCCCCCTGCAGTTGCTTCCTGACTTGTCCGGGCGGCTCCTCCTCGTCACGCACTGGCTCCTCCAGTGCGTGCAGCAGGCACGGCCGGGGTTCTTCGGTGCAGTCGCACTGCGTCTGCTCTTCGTGTTTAATTGGCATGTGGCCCTTGAGCTCGTTCTGCACTTTGACTGCCCTGAGAGGAGGCAGGCTTTCTGCGCGCAGCTGGGGCTCGGCCCGCAGGCCGCCGCCCTCTGAAACGCTGCTCAGCCCCTGCGCTCCTCCCTCATGCATTTCATCGCCGTGGTGCGACCCACTGGCGCAGTGCAGAGTTGCAGCCGCCTGCCCAGACTTCACGCTGGCGCCCTCATGTGGTGCCTGTATGCTCCCCTGCTGCTCTGCAGCCAATGGCTGGGTACCCCCGTCCTCGCTCGACATCCATTCCTGCTCACAGCATCCCCCATGAATGCTGTCATCGTGGACTCCTGAGGTACAGATACAGACAGAAGTGATTTAGCTTTGAGGAAGCATAATAAAGTCTATGCTTCTTGAAGGCGATCCACCCATTCTCAACCTCACTTGCGTTTTCTAAATGCTCCAGATGGCTTTAACCCTTTCTCACCCCCAGCTGGGCCTCAGTCACACATCCTGCTGTTAAATCATGACTTTGATCCAAGTCATATTTAAGTCTTTCTTGCACACCTTGAAAGGATAGTCTGTTTTAATTATTAGCCACTAGATTCATGGCTTTTAATTGCAGAACAAATTCAATCTAGAATTCATTCAATCGCGAGACAAAGAAGACCAGCTGCTGGCTTTCTTGACATGGCACTCCACATGATAATCAGAATTATTATTATTTTGATTATCCTGTAAAACAAAAGGATCTAGCGATCCCTGAAATAAACACCTGCTACAAACCACGGAAAAGTCTGCATGTCCCTGGAATGTCCACATGTTCTCACTGCACAGTCAAAACTAATACCAGGACAGCGTACCAATACAGAAAGATACAGCCATATGTGAGCTTCCTGGCAACAGTAAAGTCCACACATCACAATCAGGAAGCCGTGAAAAGTGAACACATTGCTCATTGGAGGGGCTCACCGTATGACGCTGTCCTTAAGCACGGGGTCTTGTCAGGCAGCTCCTCTTTGAGGGCTTGGTCTCTCCTGCTGCTCAGCAATGCTGCCACCTGTTGAGGTGAAAAACAGCAGTCTACATGACGGAGAAAGGGGGGAAGAGGTCTGCGCATCCAAACCACATGAAGGGAAAGGGGGAATGGTCTGCAGAAAGGGGGAGTAGTCTGTAGATCCACACCACATGAGCGCTGTGTCTGAATTCAGGGGCTGCATCCCACAAAGGTTACATGGATCCTTCAAAGGTTCTTGTAATGAATCTAGGGATCTCAGCAAAAGAATAACGCATTTCTAGGCTGCATCTGAAAAAGCCTTCGAAATGGGACGGCCTCGTCGCACCCCTGCGATGCATTCGGTCTTTGGATGCAACCTTAGAAGGATGCAGCATCTGAATTCAAACAGAGCTGATGCAAAGGGGAGAGGTCTGCACAAAGGGGTCGGGGGGGGGGGGTTTGGAGATCCACACGGCATAGTGCAGAAAGGGGAAGTGGTCTGCAGAAAGGGGGAGAGGTCTGCAGATCCATACTGCATAATGCAGAAAGAGAGAGTGATGTGCAGAAAGGGGCAGAGGTTTGAGAGGTGGGGGGTCATGCAGTAAGGGGGAGAGGTCTGCACAAGCATACAGCATGATAGACTCCTGTTGAATGTTTCTTTGGAAAATTGGAAAAAAAGGTAGAAAAACAATTTACAAATACAAGATAATGTTCAGCAAAACAAGAGGGAACCAGGACTGTGAAGCAGGATCTCACCAGCCAGCCCTGCCTAGACATTGTCTATTTTCAGGATATTTCTCTTATGACAGATGACACTCACCGCTAATTGCATAGCAACTGTTACAACTATGCATTACATAGAACACACCTCCAGTGACTTGTCGGTGCCCGGAGACACCTCCTCATCACGGGCCTTCGTCAGAGGCTCCGCATCCTCACTGGGACAGTCGGCCCACTTGATCTCCAGAGCTCCTTCCTGCTTAAGGCCGCGGCCCTCCGTCACCCCTGGCCAGGAATTCCCAGGTCATAACACACAGTCAGCAGGCTGCTCTGACTCAGCTTTACAACATGGACTCACAACGTTCAATGGCTGGAGCCCTGCTGTAGCCTGCTAAGGACATCACTTATGCTGAGCTGCTCACGTAAAGTATCAAACTGCAAAGGGATTTGACTCTACACAAGCATGAACAAAGAGGTGCGTGATGCAGCGCTGACCATGAGCGGGTCCCGGCGATGTGTCTTCCGTCTGGCCCCCGTCAGCTTCGGCCCCAGCTCGGCCGCACTCGGCACACCTCGCCCTGCCGGATGCCTCGCGCTCCTTGCGCTTGCTCTCGGACCACTGCAGGCGCTTCTTCAGGGTCTCCACCTGCTCCCTGCTCCGGGACACCTCTTCCAGGAAGCTGTCCTCCACAAGCCTGACGATCTCGTACATGGCTGCCTTGAAGACCGTCTCCATGACGCCGGATAGCTGCGCCTGGAACGCCAGGATGGACTCCGACATCTCGGTACTTATTCTACTTTTCCGATTCTTCGGCACAGCTTCTGTGTCACAAGGAGGGGCGGACCTTCGCTCAAAGTATATAATCTTCTGGTAGGAAAAACTCTGACAGGAAACTTAAAAATAAACCAAAACCAGTGTGCAAAAGCATGTCACTCCTTAAGGCTCGAAGGACGCACGGAGTTTCCCAATCGCTTTCCAAACCGACATGATTTTTTGTGCCTTTAATTAAATGAAGCAGTCCAGGCCTTTTGGAATACTTTGCCGTGGAGATAAGCACCGTAAAAACAAAGTAATGTGGACACATGTGATGAGCGCTGGATGACATTAACCCGCTGGCACCGGCATTATTTAGGACCTGCGATTCGCAGCTCTCGAAGGCCGCGATACTCACGGCGAGCTTCTGCGTCTCTTTTTCACCGTATGAGGTGGTAGACGACGAGGTCGTTAGCGAGGGATCAGGCTCAAAAAAAGCATTCTCTTCCAGCTGATGCTATGGACTGCCGGTCAGGGCCTTTGTGACCGCACTACGATGTCCCCATGGAAACAGCGCACCTACGGCGGCCCTACTGGATCAATCTCAATAAAGCGTTTGCCGTACAAATTACTTCTGGTATAGACCCCCAGCCCAGGTGATCTGTGTGGCACACTGGGAACAATATCATTTTGCCTAACCGAACTCATCATTTATGAAGTATTGTCGATATATTAATTGAGAAAACCATTTCAATTATTAATTTAAAATTAAAATCCCACTAACCAGAATGTGTTTTTTGTGCTAATTAGACGGTTATTAGAAAGAACTCCTAAAGAAAAAAAGACCTACTCGAAAAAAGAATGTTTCTATCCATTTCCTGTAATGCTCTGGAACTCTGTGCAGGGTCTCCTTGCCTTGTGCCCTGTGTTCTGGAGAGAGGATGCAAGTTCAGCGCCAACGCACAGGGCAGTTACAGGCGGAGGGGCGGAGCAAAGTGAATCACAGCAGGCAAGGTGACCTTTCACAATGTGACCCCTTCATGGGGAATGACAGACACAGCAGTTATTCATGAAATCCTTAAATAAATCCTTTATTAAGGCACAGCATGGCGCTCCAATCCCAATGGCACAGAGCTATTTACACACACACTCCTGAGCTTGGAGCAAAACAAACAGCTTTCATACTGATTTATGAGATGTATTACTCGACAATGGTAAGTTTTTGACTGTAATTTTACTTCTTTTTAAGATCCAATACAGTATTGTATCTGAATTTGGCTTCAGGCACACACACGCACCGATTTCTGCCACATTTTTAACTTTTTCGGAATTTCACATTTACTCGGCCATAAAAGGCTGCATTAAAGTGTGTTTCATGATCTCGGAGGTGATGTATTCTGCATAATTTTTCCATTATTTGAGCTGTACACATAGCTTATCCAATTGATGATTAAAATTTCAACCCAAAATGTAGTAGAATGTTTAGGTAAACAATTGGAATAATACAGGTTTCAAACATAAATACATAAAAACAGACTGAGAAGAAAAGATTATTCTTCTATTTAAATGTGTCTAAGTTTTAGATTAATATTTGGTCCTTTCAGAATGCCACAAAACAAAAAAGCAACAAAATATATATAGAAGTAAAAAGCATAAAACAATAACATTCACAAAATCTGAAGTATCCAAGTATGTTGAGGGAATTTCCCATTTTTTCTGCAGTTTTTCTGTTAAGTTTCAGTACAGCTGCAATGTCACACCTCTATATCCAGTGCATGAAGCATAAACAGATAGGGTCCATACCAAAACATAACCATTAATAATGGATCAATGTTCATTCTGATGATTTTTTAAAAATGAACAACTAAAAGCACAAGTTTAAAAGAAAAGATATGCACTGCAATTTCATGCTAAAGAACGTTTAAAAAAAAAAAAACACCAAGAAAAGCCAAGAATCTGCTTCTATTACTATATAATTTCCAACGATGAGACGAAATACTGGAGCCTGGCTGGTTTTCATTTCTTTGAAGGCTGCACATGCTCTACAAAAACCCTACTGGAAAGGGTGACCTTTCAACATTTTCAAGTCTGCTGTGGCTTGTGTTTCCGCTGGTGTGATTTAAGGTGGTCCAGCCTCTTGAAGCTCAGTCCGCAGAGTGTACAGCAGTACGGCCGCTCGCCGGTGTGAGTGCGCTGGTGAACTTTCAGGATGTCGGCGCGGGTGAAGCTCTTCTCGCACTGAGTGCATCGGTGGGGCTTCTCCTGCGTGTGAATGCGCCGGTGCAGCTTGAGGTTCCACAGTCGGCTGAATTTATTCCCGCAGAGCATGCAGCAGTAGGGCTTGTCGCCCGCGTGGCTGCACTTGTGCTTCTTGAGGTCCGAAAACGCCACGAAGCCTTTCCCGCAATGGCTGCAGAGGTGAAGGCCGTCTCGCGAGTGAATCCGCTGATGCACTTTCAGGTTGCAGGCTTGCGTGAAGCTCTTCCCGCACTGCGTGCAGGTGTAGGCGGCGCCCGCTTTGTGAGTGCTCATGTGCGCCTTCAGGGAGGCTGAGTCAGGGAAACCGACACGACACTGAGCGCCGCTGCGAGGCCTCTCCCTGACACCTGTCGGCGCTGCGTGAAGCCTCTCTGAATTCAGCTCGCCGCTTCTGTCGACTGCCATCGGATCCTGGTCGTGGAGCTTCTTCTGCAAGCGTTCTCCTCCGTCCGCTGGCCCCAACTCGCCCTGCCCCCAGAACCCATCTCCTGCATCTTGCAGGTAGCCGTCCTCATTGATCAGGAGGTAGTTCAGTTCTCCGACATCCACGTCGTCGTGGGGAGACAGCGAAGCGGCGCCTTGCTGATTGCTGCAGGCCGCCCTCCTGAGGACAGGGGCTCGCTCGTCCACCCTGATGGCTTCCAGCTCCGTCTGCATGCGGGCCGGAGTCCCGAAGGCATCATGCAGAGCCTGGCTGCCCAGCTCTCTGACATCGAACACCGGGGTGAAGCCCGGTGCCTTGGCCTCTGTCCTGAGGGCATCCTCCAATCCACAGATGGCCTCCGTGTCGAAGCTGGCTCCATAGGGCAGGTGCCCCTTCAGCGGATGCTGACTGATCTGCCCCGAGCTGGGGGCCCAGTCCTCAGCAGAGCACTGCGCTTGCTGCTCACCAAAATCCCCATGTAGGCGAGCAGGATCACCTTCCTCTGCTGTGCAGCGGAGAAAATCAGACGTCCAGGTTAACAGTAACTAGAGAGCTCGAAATAAACATGACACTCTTTCCTAGTACGCACCCTCCAAGGAAACAGGCCATCGTTCTGGGCCCCTGGGGCTTCCTGCTGCCAGCTGGAAAGCCTCCTTTTTCAGCTTATCTCCTTCTACATGTACAGCCTGTTACAAGAAGTTGGGCATATGAAGTTATTTCCTGAATGTAAATTCACAAATTTTACACAATAAAATATGACACTTATAAATGAAAGAATTTCCTCCTGGGATCAATAAAACATTATTTTAGCAATCACCAATTTAATCACACAAGCAACAGAGCGAAAATTAACTGGTAATTTGAATAAATTTACACACCTCCGATAACTTGTCAGTGTCCAGCACCGCCTCCTGGTCCAGGACCTTCGCCAGAGGCTCCACATCCTCACTGGGACAGCCGGCCCACTTGATCTCCTGAGCTCCTTCCTGCTTAAGGCCGCGGCCCTCCGTCAACCCTGGCCAGTAATACCCAGATCATAACACACAGTCAGCAGGCTGCTCTGACTCAGCTTCACAACATGGACTCACAACCTTCAATGGCTGGAGCCCTGCTGTAGCCTCCTTAGCACATTACATAAGCTGAATTGCTCATGTAAAACATCAAACTGCATTAAAATTCTAATAGAGACAGGCGCGTTATTGACCATGAGCGGGTCCCGGCGATGTGTCTTCCGTCTGGCCCCCGTCAGCTTCGGCCCCAGCTCGGCCGCACTCGGCACACCTCGCCCTGCCGGATGCCTCGCGCTCCTTGCGCTTGCTCTCGGACCACTGCAGGCGCTTCTTCAGGGTCTCCACCTGCTCCCTGCTCCGGGACACCTCTTCCAGGAAGCTGTCCTCCACAAGCCTGACGATCTCGTACATGGCTGCCTTGAAGACCGTCTCCATGACGCCGGATAGCTGCGCCTGGAACGCCAGGATGGACTCCGACATCTCAGCGTTACTTATTAATATATACACACGGAGTTCCCTCCTTACAGATGCTCTGCGTGATGAGTGCAGTACATGAATTTTGAAATTACCACTTAGCTATCTACATATGGACTTCTGTTGTATTTAACTATGACATTTTGCCTCTTTGCTGCAAAACCCCTCCATCACCGAAAAGTCTATTAATGGTCAGCAATAACCTTCGTGCAAATGATGTCAGAACATTTATTAAACAACGTCAGCTACCTAGCTACGTATCAGATGGAAAACGATGGTGATTACAACAGTTCAACGCTGACAAACAACACAAATCGTTGAAATTTGACATATAACAACAAACCGGTAGACCCTGACGAATAAATCTATATTATAGTTATTCTGCTAACGAGTTAACTAGACTGAAAAGACATTTCGTTGTTCCACCCTCAAACTTCCCGATTCATCCCGGCAGCTACCTACGGAAAACCAGACTGGACAAACTTCCCAAATGGAGATATTTACCTACGGAAAGCCGCTATGAACAAACTTCCCAAATGGCGATATTTACCTACGGAAAGCTAGACTGGACAAACTTCCCAAATAGAACTAGTTACCTACGTAAGCTATGAACGAACTTCCAAATTCGAGGTAACTGCTGTACCTATGAAATGCCTCATTGGGAACACTTCTCAGCAGGTTTATATGGGAACAAGATTTTGTCATGCATTTACATTTTTAATTGGACATCTTAAATTGGGAAGGTAACTTGTTCAAAAAAACACTGTCTATGTGTCATGGAACTTTTATTTAGGGGGTGCAGTCAGCAAATCCACAAAGTGTTGTGGCAGTGGCTGGGGACTTTCACATCAGGAAGTATCCACTGCAGCACCTTCTAACACACCGTGGTGAAATAACCCAGCAAATAAAGGTGTGCCAAGATCGTCTTCTTGTGGGGTTAGGCAGAACTGTTTTTGATGCTGTGGAATTTTGTCACCATCTTCTTCCCCCACAAATTGATATACCTATCAGCCATAACATTATAACCACCTGCTTAATATTGTGTAGGTCACCCTCATGCCTCTAAAACAGTTCTGAGCTGTCAGGCATGGACTCCACAAAACTCCACAAGATTTGGCCCTTGTCAGCTTGTCCATTTTTCTTGCTTCCAACACATCAAACTCAAGAACTGCTTGTTCACTGTTCACTGCATTCATTTTAAACTTTTTTTCTCACATTGTGTTTTATCAGAGGGGAGAACTTTAATAGAACTCCCTAATTCCAAGGTACAGCCTCACACTGCATTAATTGTTCTATCTTTACCTCTTATTTTTTAATTTATTAGAGAGCGTGCATGTAAAAGTGTAATCCGACGAGCGACGAGCTCATCTCTGTGATTATTTTAATCTGTGCCAAGCAGGCTTTGACCTGTTATATAGCCTGAAAACCTGCTGGGGGGCTGGAGACCGAAGGGGGGGGGTTGCTGGCCATGAGAGATGATAAGGGAACAATAGGAATGGGGGTCACTAAGAGGATTGAGGACAAAAGAGAACAGGAAGTAAGAGATTAATGGAGGGGGGAGATGGCGATCACAAGTGTACTGGGACAGCAATTAGGGGCATGCTATGGTGGTGATGAGGAGTGCAGCGGTGATGAGGAGCACGTTGGGTCGGTGATGAGGAGTGCAATGGCAATGAAGAGAGCACTGGCAATGAGGAGCGCAGTGGGCAGACAATGAGGAGCCTGGTGGCAATGAGGAGCCCAGTGAGCAGATAATGAGGGGCCCAGTGAGCAGATAATGAGGAGCCCAGTGAGCAGATAATGAGGGGCCCAGTGAGCAGATAATGAGGAGCCCAGTGAGCAGATAATGAGGAGCGTGGTGGCAGTGAGGAGTGCGGTGGAGATGAGGAGTGTGATAGTGATGAGTAGTCCAGAGGGCCTAAGAAGTGAATAATACATTGGGTGAAATTCACTGTGATCCAAAAAAATCCCAATGACCCATTCAGAGGATCCCTGCCCATTGCCTCTTTATTACGAAGGAGGAGGTGAAGAATATTCCAGCGCTCTTAGCGTGTGGACAGCTTTTGTCAGGCACCTGTCTCTGGTGTTTGTCACTCATAGTTGACTTATTATATGTAGGCAGCACACATACAGTATACACAGCTGATCCATCTATCCTGTTTTCTGCTTTTATTCATTTAACATTTCGCTGCAAGTTTCTTTGTATATGTAAACATTCTTTCAGTATATCGCTTTTGCGTGGTTATGGAATTAGCATCTTTTACTGGCCAGAGAGGAAGGAGAGACTGAGCGTGGGAGGGAGAGCAGCTGATGGGGGGGGGGGGGGGGGGGGGGGGGGGGGGGGGAACAAGGGGTGGGTGGCGGCGGGGGACAATTTCTTTGGAAAACTGGGTGGGGAAGGGTGGGAGAGGCAGAGGACAACGTGTATGTGACCGACGTGGACAGATGCTCTAGCAGAACTGGCTGTGAACGGGATGGACAGACCACAGGATTCAAACAAGGCAGTTAAACAGGTGAGATGGTGTGTGTAAACTGGCCATATCTCTCTGCCTGTTCAGATCAGCGGTTAACGGGTGAGCCTTTGCATGTGTCTGTCTTTATGGTGAATGAAAAGGAGATGGTTGGGTCTCTGTTAGCCCAGCACCTGAAAATCTTCAGCTGTACTTCTGTGAGTGTGAGTGAGCTTGTGTCTGTCGCCAACTGATTTGCGGGGGTCCTGAGTTTGGCTTTGAGTAAGGTAGCAAGCCAGTTAGCATGTGATGGCATGTCAGTTAGCATGTGATTGCATGTCAGTTAGCATGTGATGGCATGTCAGTTAGCATGTGATTACATGTCAGTTAGCATATTATGGCATGTCAGTTAGCATGTGATTGCATGTCAGTTAGCATGTGATATTAGGTCAGTTAGCATGTGATAACATGTCAGTTGGCATGTGATGGCATGTCAGTTGGCATGTGATGACATGTAAGTTAGCATGTGGTGGCATGTCAGTTAACATATGATGACGTCAGTTGGCATGTGATGGCGTCACATGCTAATTTACATCCAATGACATGCATCTGATGATATGTTAGTTAGCATGTGATTACATGTAAATTAGTATGTGGTGACATGTCAATTAGCATGTGATGGCATGCCAGTAAGCATATAATGGCATGTCAGTTGCCATGTGATATTAGGTCAGTTAGCATGTGATGTCAGTTGGCATGTGATGACATATAAGTTAGCATGTGATGGAATGTCAGTTGTCATGTAATGTTAGGTCACTTAGCATGTCAATGATACTCTCTCTTAACTTCTCAGCCGTTTATGAAGCACAAGAATGAGCAGCAGCGAAGGTGGAGCAACTGTTCCAGCATGAGTGTCGAAGGCAGAGGTGGAGGCAACAAAAGACGTCCCCGCAGCAAAACCCAGAGGCTGTCCTCCACGCCTAGAGGAGGCGATGACAATGAGAAGAGGCGGTTCAGGCACATCATCGCCTCTGTATTTGGTCAGGTAGGTGTGTAAGGGTGTGACTTGATGGTTAGTGTACTGCATTCTGTACCTGAGTGCTATGCTGTCATGAGGAAAATAGCAGGGGTGTAGTGTTTAAAGCACTGCAGTCTGAACCAGAGGCTGAAATGGCTGTAACAGCAGAGTGGTGAGTGAATGAATTCTCCCGGGGTCATGTGATCCTGTTTTGTTTTAAATAGAACCAAAAAAATCGACATCGATTTGGAAAAAATAAATTACATGTAACTGAATACCTCACATTTACTAAATGATGATAGCGAAAATGTCAACTGAGTGCAGCTGGCTTTTCACCAAGCCAGAGAGGCCCAATGAAGACGATTAAAAGGGTATTAAGTGTCCTGTCTGTCAGACAATTCTGCAGTCACTATACTCTGACTAGGATAATCCAATACAGACAGACCAATTGATAGGGATGTAAGGTAGAGACACAAACAGACCGACCAATAGGACTCTAACAAAGAGATACAGTCCAGCTGACCAACAGACCTCAAAGGGAGGGACACAGACAGGCCCACCGATTGGGCTCTGAGGGAGAAACACAGACAGGCAGACCGGTAGACCTCTGAGGGAGAGACAAAGACAGGCCGGCCGATTGGGCTCTGAGGGAGAAACACAGACAGGCAGACCGGTAGACCTCTGAGGGAGAGACAAAGACAGGCCGGCCGATTGGGCTCTGAGGGAGAGACACAGGCAGGTGTGCTGGGGTGACACAGCTCTATTCCCCTTCCCCTGGAGGTTGGGCTTCCTCTTTGAGTCTGGTTCCTCCCAAGGTTTCTTCCATCTAGGGGGTTTTTTCTTGCCACTGTCGCCTCAGGCTTGCTCACTGGGGACTTTGGGCTTTCAGCAGGTATTATGTAAAGCACTTTGAGACAATGTAATGTGAAAATACAATATATAAAAATAAATTGATTGAAATTGATTGATCTGCAGACGCTTGTGTGCTTCAGTTATTATTCTACCTTTATGAAGTAATCTTCCCAAACTGATCACTTTTGAATGGCATCTATCTGCGTATCTAATTAAGCATTTACAAACGTGTCCAAGTACGGCTGGACTGTGTCAGGCTGTCCTCTTGTGGTCATTTGCCGGTACTGCAGCACACACCACTGCCAGTGCAACCCAACCAGCGTTACACATCTTCTAACGGGAACAGCAAACCACTGAGAATGTTGCAAAGCATAACTATGCTATCATCTGCTGACGGAGCATTATGAAAGACTACACAAGGGAAATCAGCAAGTTGCGCAGGGGCAAGCAGGTAGGAACCACAGGGCATAGGGGAGTGGGACGTGTACCCCCCAATATTTATTTATTTATTTATTTTATTGCCCACCACCACCCCCCCTCTTCGGAGGACAACTTCATTTTATTTTACATTAAATTCAAGAGCAAAGCAA
>JAODKE010000055.1:9777064-9798162 GCA_026779605.1 Mormyrus hasselquistii
ATACAGAAACAACAATAGTAACAATAACAGACATTAATCACCATGGGGAGAGGGGGAGGATTAATTCACCCCCCCATAAATGGTTCACTTTAACAGTCTGACAGACAGGATGTATACAACTTTCTATGACAGTCTGACAGACAGGATGTGTACAGCTCACTGTGACAGTCAGACAGACAGGATGTACACAGCTCACTGTGACAGTCTGAGAGACCGGATGTGTACAGCTCACTGATATAGTCTGAGAGACCGGATGTGTACAGCTCACTGATATAGGCTGACAGACAGGATGTGTACAGCTCATTGTGACAGTCAGACAGACAGGATGTGTACAGCTCACTAATACAGGTTGACAGACAGGATGTGTACAGCTCACTGATATAGCCTGACAGACAGGATGTGTACAGCTCACTATGACAGGTCAGACAGACAGGATGTGCACAACTCACTGTGATAGTCTGAGAGACCAGATGTGTACAGCTCACTGATACAGGCTGACAGACCGGATGTGTACAGCTCACTGTGACAGTCAGACAGACAGGATGTGTACAGCTCACTAATACAGGCTGACAGACAGGATGTGTACAGCTCACTGATATAGGCTGACAGACAGGATGTGTACAGCTCACTGATATAGGCTGACAGACAGGATGTTTACAGCTCAATGTGACAGTCAGACAGACAGGATGTGTACAGTTCACTAATACAGACTGACAGACAGGATGTTTATAGCTCAATGTGACAGTCAGACAGACAGGATGTGTACAGTTCACTAATACAGGCTGACAGACATGATGTTTACAGCTCAATGTGACAGTCAGACAGACCGGATGTGTACAGCTCACTGATACAGGCTGACAGACAGGATGATTACAGCTCAATGTGACAGTCAGACAGACCGGATGTGTACAGCTCACTGATACAGGCTGACAGACAGGATGTGTACAGCTCACTGATATAGGCTGACAGACAGGATGTGCATAACTCACTGTGACAGTCTGAGAGACCGGATGTGTACAGCTCACTGATATAGTCTGAGAGACCGGATGTGTACAGTTCACAGATATAGGCTGACAGACCGGATGTGTACAGCTCACTGATACAGGCTGACAGACAGGATGTTTACAGCTCAATGTGACAGTCAGACAGACAGGATGTGTACAGTTCACTAATACAGACTGACAGACAGGATGTTTATAGCTCAATGTGACAGTCAGACAGACAGGATGTGTACAGTTCACTAATACAGGCTGACAGACAGGATGTTTACAGCTCAATGTGACAGTCTTGCATTTCAACTTTCTCTCTGTTCTTTAATCTGAAATTCCAGGGATTAAAGGGCTTTTTAGTGTTTCTCCTCCCAAATCCGCTGTCACTCCATTTCTCTCTCTCTTCTATTGCTGGACATCTGCACTGTAAAAGTGAGGGAGGGATTACAGAGGGATGGAGGTAGCGATCGTGAAAGAGACCAAAGAAGAATCTACAGAGCCGACAGATGCACAGGGCATCATTAAACTTACTATTACAGTCCAATTTAGAAAGTTTCGACAGCTGCACCTGATATCCGGAAAACATGATATAGGGCATCAATGCTGTCATTTTGAAGACCTGAAGATCCGCTGCAGTCGTTAGTATCACCTGCTGTATCTCAACTGCCATCTCATCCACCATTTCCTGGATGGGAAGAAATGGTCACATCTGCAGGGAATTCTAACACCGCCAAGTTCATGTAGCAGACGTAGACAGAAAGACTGGACAACAAGAAGAGGAAGGGAGTGAGGGAGACAGGGGGAGGTAAAGACAGAAGCCAGAGGAGGATGGGAAATATAACGAAACCAACAAAGAGGAGCAAAACAAAGAAGGTAAGATTGACATTCTGACAGCTGCAGAGAAGGCAGCAGGTCCCACGGCAGCCGATCCTCGTTGTGCGTGTAGAGGTTCACTTGTCCACAGAGCACAGAAGATGCTTGCCGCTGTTTCTGGTGTCCATGTGGCTGTGCGGGGCATGACAGTTTTGAAGTCACCGTCCTTCCTTTGGCGCTTCACTTAAAAACACCGACCTTGACCTTGAGTCTGAACTTACTTCTCACCCTAAGCCAGAACCTGATACAAACCAGTCCTGACAGAAGAGATTTTCACACAAATAAGAGAAATCTGAATTACTGAAGGTCAGGGGAATTAACTCCTGTTCGGAGTCAGTGAGAGAGTATCGCTCAACACAGAGGGCATTTGTGGTCCGTCCTCGCAAAACAAAAGAATGAGAATAATTAGACTGGGTGAGTAGTTAGCGTCAGACACTCAGAAAAGAGAAGACCTGACCGCATGTAGACACAAACCACACGATGGCAGGCAAGCTTTATGCATTACAAATCAGCTGCTCAGAGAGGCAGGCAGGTGTGAGCAGGAGCTGCATCGCCAGCCCCACACTGTGGGGACACTACTGCCAAATGCCGGAATAACTTTATCCCCGTCTGTTTGGATTATCACCATTGCCGAAATGAGCTTCAGCCATGGTACATCTGACAGGAGCCGGCCGGCGAATCTGCCTCCGGAGCTTTACACTGGGGGTTCTGCACTATAAGGCATATTTACATAGAGAGTCTGCAGGATAGGTGTTATTTATACGGGAGGTTTGCAGTATGAGTATTATTCATAAAGGAGGTCTGCAGTAAGAGCATTATTTACCAGTGGTGGACTTTTAAGGTCCATAAAGTAAAAATCCAAACCAGGATTTTGTTTCAACCAGCCAGTTGAGCATAAAGAGTCACAGTCACAGAGTTCTAAACTGCCCTGGGTATGATGTTAAACTACATCTGGCCCTGCAAGCAGTCCTCCAACTTGAGAGAAACAATTTTTTGGGGGTTGGTGGCAGGATTGGCACTCCAGCCACCGGAAAACAACTAACAATTGCTCGATTTGAACAAGCTAAATATCCTTCTACTCTTCGTGGGAGTAGCCCTGCTGCAGGCGCCCACAGGAAGGCTGCACACACCATGAAGGGGATGGAGGAAAGCCTTCGGGAGCCCCATCCCTGGACGAGTCGATACCATTGGAGATCTAATAGGGTCAGGCCTGTTGGGGATCGGGGCTGGTGTGGTGCTGAGGCGTTGCCTGCTGCATGGCGGCACACGGGTCCCAGTTTTAGGTGACCCATCTGGGTTGGCATGTGGAACGTCTTCCTCTGCTGTTGGGGGAGTTTAATAAACTCTGCGTTTCTGTGGCAGCTCTCTCTGAGGTACGCAGCCCAGGGAGTGGTCAGATCTCTGTAGGTGGGTGTACCTACTTTTGATCTGGTCGGTCTGATGTCTGCGAGTTCCTCACACAGACTGCGTGCAAACTCATCAGAAACACTCAGGGAGTAGCTGTTACTGTAGTGGACTGGCTCCTTCCAATGGTGCCTGATATCACTCCTTTCAATGAGCGTTTTATGAGGCTCAGGCTGTCTGTTGTCTTAGTGTATCCTCCAACTTTGCATGACAGTCCAACCAATAGAGTCCTGGTGCTGCCCGTCTTGCTGTATGGCTGTGAGACATGGGGCTATCCAATAAGCTGAGACGAATACCGGACTCCTGTACTGTGTCTCTTCAGAGAATCATTGGGTACCACTGGTTTGACTTTGTGTCGAATGAGCGGTTGCTAGAGGAGTCCGAATGACGCACATTACCTGCATTGTGAGGGAGCATCAGTTACAGCACTACGGCGATGTGGTGCGTTTCCCTGAGGGTGATCCAGCTCTCAGGATCTTCATTGCTGAGGATCCAAGTGGCTGGACCAGGCCAAGGGGCCATTTCTGGAGGGTGGGACTTGACCGCGTATCTCCCAGGGGGGTCGCCGGCTGGGATCCTGAGGAGTTTCGCTGTGTGGTGGGTGCGGCAACGCGCTGCATCAGTGCATGCTCCCCAACCTGACCTGACCTGAAATGTCCGCCTCTGTTTACACAGGGTGTCTGTAGTATGAGCATTATTTACGCAGGGGTTCTGCAATATGAGCTGCTTTGCTTGCGTGTCGACTCACGCGCTTCTCTAGGTAGGCATGTATTAACCAACCAGTTTTGGCCTCAAAGGGGGCTGCTGCCCTGATCGGGAGTGGAGCCCCTCTGGCTGCAGCCTTCCTTCGGGGTAGGGAAGGACCCCAGGCTTGGACAGGGGCCCACCTGCATGGGGAGGACCTCACCCTAGCAGATTCAGGGAGTGAACAGGAGTTTGACGACCCACTGAGCATGCTGGTCCACAACTGCACCATGCTGCACCACATAGTGGGTCCTGCCTGCATCTTCCTCAGACAGGGACTCGCCCAGGCTCAAATCGTACGTATGTGCTGCCAAAGACACTGACTCTACTTTTTAAACTAAATATGTAACTGTTGAAGCGCATATCTTGTTTTGACTGCGAACTTTGGTCTATGTGAGTGTTGTCCATTGCCCTGACAGCGCTGCCATACACCTCCCTCATTGTCACATGACCAGAGTCACATGACCCCCATGCACCAGTTCCCAGCATGGATATGACCATGAGGAGGACACTGCATGCTTCTCTGTGTGTATGTGTCTGTGCGTGGTGGCACCTGCCCGATTCTGTCAGGATGCTGCAGCCCTCCACCGCATCACATGCATCGCAGCACCTGCTGCTGCAGATTGACACCAATCCTGACTGTATGAGTTCACGCCACACCCATCTGTACACATTATTGTTAATAATGGGGTGGCAGGGACATGAAGCTTTTCTTGCTGAATAAGATATCCAGTGCATTAACCACACCACCACCTGCTGTCAGAATGTAGCCGTCGTAGTCAGCTGTGCCCTCAACAATCCTGAGCCTCAATGTGACCTCAGTTTGTCTCAGAGTCTGTATATTCGTGCTAATCCTCCCTGCTTCTGTTTATAACGCTGCCTAACTTCCTAAATTCCTGTATGTGCATGAATCTCTTGCTCTCCCACTGCAACCTCAATCACTGAAGGACAGAGATCTGCGCCCAGAGGAAATCGAAGGTACTGCAAGCACTAGTGCCTTATGCTCTCAGTGACTGTCAGAAATGCTGCATGACAGTGCCCCCTAGTGTTCCTCCTAACATTCGCAGAAAGCCCACACACCGTCTCTGCTTTGGCACAGAGCTGAAGGAGGCCTTTAGGGAGTTTGACAAGGACAGGGATGGATTTATCAGCTGTAAAGACCTGGGAGAGTGCATGAGGACCATGGGCTACATGCCAACGGAGATGGAGCTCATCGAGTTGAGTCAGCAGATCTGTGAGTCCCTCGCCTGGCACTTTGATAGTGGTGACTTGAAACCCAGTTTATTCAAGCTAAATTAGGTGAAGGTCCCAAGTGCTGAGTTAAACATCGTATGGAAACCTCCTGTCCTGTAGGTGGCGGCAGAGTGGATTTTGAGGACTTTGTGGAATTGATGGGGCCCAAGATGCTGGCAGAGACTGCAGACATGATCGGGGTGAAAGAGCTGAGGGACGCCTTCAGGGAGGTGCGGACTGAAAAAGGCTCAGTTTGGGAACCCATTGCTACAAGTGTCAATCAGTGTTTTTTTGGTCTCAAACTAATGTTGTTATGTGTCTCTGTCCTTCCGCTGCTGCCCCTCTCGTTTTGATTCCTCCTCCTTCTACGCTTCTCAGTTTGACTCCAATGGTGACGGACAGATTAGCCTGACCGAACTGAGAGAAGCCATGAAGAAGCTGATGGGAGAGCATCTGAACCACAGGGAGATTGACGAGATCCTGAGGGACGTGGACCTCAATGGGGACGGCCTGGTTGATTTTGAGGGTAAGGGGGGTTACGAAAGGGGGCGAGGAGGGAGGTTAGACAGATTGAAGAAAAATACTGCCAGTCACATTTACGGTAAGTGAAGCAGTGAGTGAGTAAATATTGTCAGGAGACCATGACACACTGCTAGACGCTTTGTCCTCCTTCCTGCTTCTTTTCTTTCTTTGTCCACAGAGTTTGTCCGAATGATGTCACGCTGACGTGAATGCAGACCGGGCCCCTCCCACTCTGAGACAAAAAAGTGGCTGCCCTAGTACGCACCGTAAACAGCAAAATGTATGCCCTATATCACTAACAATTGCATTCAGATGGAATTAATTAATAGCTGTCTTTGACAGGTATACTGATCCTTATTAGCAATAAATATAATTCTGTATTATAGACAATCATCATAGGACTAGCAGCACAAAGCCATGTACAGGGTAGACTGTGGTGCTCACTGTCACTCAACTAATGGTCTTTATCATAAGTGTCTCTGTAAAATAATGTTTGCTTTTAGCTTTTGGCTGAAGTACAAGTATCTAGGAAATCGGTCTGTTAACCGTAGTGTGATTTTCCAACAGAAAACACTTGTGCTCATGGCACTTTTTACAATTTTGAATAATAACAATCACTTTTAAACCTTTAAACCTGAGAAGAGTCTTAGTTTGTTCTCAGGCAGAGATAGTCTCTGGTGATCTACATTGTGCAGTGTCCTCCTGGGTCATAAGGACAATGTAATTAGCAAATAAAACAAGGCTGTGTGCTGGACACCTAGTTGACACTGGAACATCACAAAAGAAGGGCAGAAGCTGTTGGATTGGCTCTAAAAATGGTTTTAACTAAATAAAGACAACACATTCTGTTGGGGTCTTTGAGCCTTGTGATTAGTCATTGTTGTTTTGAAGCCATCTGTGTATGTAGCCTGCAAATAGTGTGGCCTGAGACTGTTCTCTCGGCTCATTGGTCAATTCTGCCCATTTGTCATATTATGTTACGCAATCCCTAAGTGACCAGAAACACTACCTGATATAGACAAGACAAGAAAAGAAAACTTTACTATCACTGCCACAGTTATGTAGGAGCTTGGACTTCCCGCCCAGGCCAACACATCTGTCCAGCTACATTAGTGGCATGTGTGACAAGAGCTTCCAGATGAAACGGATCCTCCAGTAGCACGCGCAGTGACATTGGATCAAGGCCCACGTCTGCACTCGCCGCAGCCACAGCTCTAAGCAGCAGAGCCACGTGTGGACACGCCTGGGTGGAAAACATACCCTGAGGACACACTTGTAGCCGTGCTGACCACGGCGGCAGGGAGCGGCAGCGCACGAGTGGATGCGCATGGGGGAGAGCTCATGCGATAAGCGCTTCTGTCTGGCTGGCGCTCTGTAGGCTCACAGGATCATGCACCGCAATGATCGCCCGCCCGCATGCCTGCCTGCAGCGCGTCGAGCATTTCCTCGCAGCTCAGGGCCTGAAAGCACACAGGGTGCACCACGCGCAGGGCTGAGAGCATGCAATCAAGACCCACGTCAGGCCGCACTGGAGAACGCATTGCCAAAGACCGGTTCCAATACTAAGGACAGAATCAAAGAGGACGGTAAACATCCCTGGATGTCCCTCTTGCCCCACCCCAGTTATCAAGAATACATCGGTTGCATCCTCACCAAATGACACCAGTCCCATTATTCACTGTGCCCCAAGTTCATTCTTAGGAGGAAAGTTATCTAGACCACGGCCGTGTCCAAATTCAGGGGCTGCATCATTCGAAGGACACAATCTATTGTGTAGGATTGTAAGAACAATGCATTTTTAGGCCGCATTTGAAGGAGCCTTCAAAATGGGACAGCCTTGTTGCACCCCTGTGACACATTCGGTCTTTGAAAGCAGCCTTAGTAGACGGATGCATTCCCTGAATTTTAAAACAGCCCCGCAAAATATGATCTTTGAATTCTGGGTACCGACACCCAACACCCATTGCTGACACATTGACTTGACCATTAAAGCAACATCCCCATCTGGTGGACTGTGTGGTTTACTACAACCCAATGCTGTACCTCCAGGACTCACTGACTTCAGCTTCACAAATCTACAACGTACAAACAACATATCGGGAGCTGCTTTAATTGAATAATAAGAGAAAAACTATATTATGACGATCATTTAAAAATGTAGGCAATCATACATGGTAGTAAAAATTGCTGTACACTTACACTGTGACTTTTTGCAATTTATGTGACTCATGCAATATAAACCAAATATAATTACTTTGCCTCGTCATTTGACATATGGTATAGTAAAGGTGAGTGAAAAACCTGTGTGCAACATCTCACAACAGCAGCAATGATACAGTGCAAATAAGTATACAAAAATGATAATACACATCATTGTAATATAGTGTGAAAATCAAGTCAAGTGTAAAGGGCTCCACAAATCCTATTGCTGGCAAACTAATGCTACTGTTCGGTCCATAGCCATAATCACTCGAACCGTCCGCTTTACTCCCACAATCTGCTCTCACCTGTATGCGCCTGTGTGTGTGTCACGCCCGGCTCGTCCGATCCTCCTGTGTGCCACGCCCACCTCGTCACCTCGTGTTTATTTCTGATTGTTATCACCCGTTACCCGTTACGGTCAGCCTGTCGTGAGTCCGCGTCTGTGTCAGTATTCCCTTGATCCGTCATTGATGGCTGTCCTTGTATTTCGCCGCTTCCTGCCTGCTCGCCGGATATAACAGTGTGCCTCTTAGAGAGCAAGATAGGATATGTGAGATCCTTTTCCCCCAATGTGCAATAAATTATTTCTACTGTACTGATGTGCACTTAGAAAAGTACACTATAAAAGAAAACAAAAATGTGCTATTAATTTATTGTGTACCAAATGCACTATTTTGGAATATTTGGAATAAGTTATTCAAACTTAAATATATTTGTTATATTTTATTTGCATTTTATAAATACAAGTTTAATACACTAAATGCTAATTTTTGTCATACTAAAATAAAATTAAGTATATATAATTGTGTCTATATTAAATTTAAAGGTCACTGAACGACTTCTAAAAATACACTTATGTATCACATAAATGGGACAGAAGTATATTATTGATCTAACAAAATGTACTTTTAAGAAATGTGTTCCAAGCACCCTTAATTAGCGTTTTTCTAATAGTTATGCTTCAGTACTTCAGTACATTAAAAGACATAAATAATATACTAATATATTGCCATGGTACACTTAATCGGTGCTCTAATCCATGGTCTAATGTTGTAAGAATTATAAAGTACAACACTGAGCGGTACATGCTCGTCTGTAGGCTACAGGCAAATTTTTCCCATTGAATTAAAGTTAACCAACTGCCAGCCCCGAGCCGCACACACTAGCTAAGGACGCTCACTGCAAGAATACACGTGAAAAAGAAGTAAGACCTATGTTGGAATGTTAATCAAACTTTTGTGCTTGTTAATTAAGTCAGTGTATTAAAATTATATAACATAGAATATATATAAATATAAAAATTAAAAATACACAAATGCAGTATCTTGGGTGAAAAATAAAACGAAGAAAACGAAGACACTGACATGCTCGTTTTTAAGCGACTTTTGGGACATCACAGTTTAAATATATTTATCGCCTGCTTTGTACATCGATCCGTATATATTCTCTGATTATTCCTTGATCCAAGACTTCGTCTTCAGAAGAGGTGGCTATGCTTCATTAACCAGATTAACCACCAAAGACCACGGTAAAAATCTAAAATGGACAAAACGGTGATGGTTGATGAAACATGCAGTTATCGCACATAGAACGAATACCTGACAGCAAACAGTGCGTGATAAACACTGTCCACAAAGCCTACTGCGGCGCCTGCATCTCTGCCCCGCAAGCACCGCTCTCCATATTGCTGCCACCTGATCCAATGAGGGCATTAATAGAGAAAATATCTTCAGTTTTTAACCAACTGTAAAAAAATAAAAGACAGACACGCGAATAACTGGTAACGATAACTAAACATTTTATTTTGAATCCGCTGGGTGGAACGCCGGACTCAGGTGAGCTCCTGGGACTTCCACGAAAAGCCCGGATCTTGAAACACAAGGTACGTGCTAGATTGCTAATTTCTGTAACAGCATCCTCAGTTAAAACTGCTGAATAATACTGATGGAAGTATGCCATGTACTGTATAACATAGGGCATGATAACCTACCGCTGGAATTCGGATATACACATTACCGGGAGTTTACGTCATAAAATGATTTTACACAACAATCTAACCCGTCAAAAATATTCGTTTTCCTATTGTCCAATTATATAACATCAACTATTCTAAAACGACACAGTAGCAAGGGCGTAGATTTGTACACGTCCCTGCCAATATTGTAGTACCTTGTGTGTTTAGGGAAGGCGGGGGTTCTGGGTTTATCTCGTTTGTTACACATATAGGGAATGAGTGAATGACATAAAAATGTTAGGAATTTACCGTAAACCTTCGAGTTCAACCACGATTCTTCGCAATTGTCATTGCACATGACAACTTCAAGTACAACGAAATGCAGTTTTTCTATCTAATCAGAGGTGGTAATAGTAATATAAGGTGCTTATGAGGTAATATTTACAAGAGGGGATATAAGTAAATGACATAAGGTTATATAAACGCAAAATACATAAAGACTGGAAGAAAATGGCTGGCAAGGTAACATAATTATTATAGTGCAAAGTAGAAAAAATGTTTTGTGGAGGCAATATTCACTTGTAGGAGTGTATAGTATAATTGTTTTTTTTTTTTTTTTTTTTTTTTTTAAAAAAACAATGTACTGTCCGGCAGTATGTACAAATAAAGTGCAAAGGGTTAAGGCACGCATGAGTAAAATGCAGGTGGGATGAAGGAATATTTTATATGTTATATATTGTAAGTACAGGCAGATAAAAATGATTACTATGTACAAAAGAGAACAGATGAGGGTGGGGGGGCACAGTAAGCTCCCAGATAAGGTGCATAGCGTGGGAGGGGAGGTGGAGAGTGGGCTAGTGCAGGATTTGAAAGTTAAGCTTGGTGATGGTATCGTGGAAAAAGCTACTCCTGAGTCTGCTGGTGTGAGGTTTCGGGCTCCTGTGCCGTCTACTGTACCTGATGGGAGGAGAGCAAACAGTGCGTGGTTGGGGTGTGAGGGGCTGCCACAGACATCTCGTACTTTGGAGATCAGCCACGTCTGGAAGGGGTGCACCGCTGATGTGTCGCACAGTTTTCACCACCCGTCGCAAAGCCGTCCTATCACTTACGGAGCAGCTGCCGACATACCATAATATACTAAGTGAGGATAGTGTATCTTCTCTACATGGGGCTTGCTTAAACTTTCAGAAATCACATCAGAGTGACTTATATAATGGATAAAAGTGACTGGACATCACTCTCATACATTATGTGTCAGTTGTTTTATACTGTACACTGTGCAAATTACACTACCTGGACAGAAAAAAGTGCCTTTAGCTTTGATTATGGCGTACATTCATCAGTGCGTTGTTTCAACGTGCTTATGCAACATCCCAATATTTTTCTCATCCAGATTTGCATTTATTTCTTGCCAAGAACTTGTATCGATGATAGGTAAGTATAACCACTCCGTAAATTATACTACAGCAAATCTCAAATACTTTCAATTGGGTTACGGTCAAGACTATGTAGTGGCCAATTAATGTGTGAAAATGACTCCTCATAATCCCCGAACCACTCTTTGACAATTCAAGCCCGATGAATTTTGGGATTATCATCCAGGAATATTGCCCAGGGCATTAGGAAAGGAAAACTCCATTGATGGAATAACCTGGCCATTCATCAGATTCAGGTAGTCAGCCGACTTCGCTTTATTGCTGCATAATGTTTCTGACCTATAATAAGGATCCAGTCATTGGCTCTTAAACACTTGCTAATTTAAATTCAAACGATGACTTTTCTTGGCCAGGCAGTCTAGCTAAATCTGTAAGTCAGTAATTTACAGAATTCTGAAATTGCTTTTGAACCTTCAAAAGTTTGCATTTCATCTGTTAGCTGGAGACAGCATGTGTACCGCAATAGGTGCAAAACATTATATAGCAATGAATCATTGTGTTTCGGATTTTACTTTTCTGATCTGATATCTATCATCTTAGTCAGCCGTTCAGAGCACATTTTGGTGCCAGCAGCAGGTTTCTTTTCGGCGGCGCCTGAGCAGTGCTTTTCAGTTTCCGTCTGCAGCCTTGATGCAGTGCTCAACGCTCCCAACTGACAAAACACAGAAAGCTCACTCACTGTCCAGCACTCGTTCTGCATCGTGGCCGTTAGCGTTTGAAGTTTTCTACTCTCATTTTGCCTTTAGGGGTTTTATGAAGGCGAAACACCTGAATAATACTGTAATAATTGTTAATGAATTTGACTATTTTGACCGCAGCTGGTCATCTAGCCCCTCTAGCCCATCTAGCCCAGAAAGAGAGAGGAAGGCATCATCCATCCATACATTTTCTGAACCTGCATGCTTATCCTGTTCAGGATTGTGGGGTATCCAGAGGCTACGGGTGCAAGGCAGAGAGAAACCCTGGATGGGACGCCAACCCATTGCAGGGCACATTGGCACACCATGCACTCACACAGCAACACCTACGGGCAATTCGGAAATGCCAATCAACCTCCGCATGGTTTTGGACTGTGAGGGGGAAACTGAGATTACCCGGAGGAAACCCCACAATCACATATGGAGAACATGCAAACTCTATACACATGAAGATACGTAATATAAGATATGTAAGGTGGAGACTTGAAACCTGGAAGGCAAGGTATCTCCAGCAAAATCGCATTCCAAACATATCCGAATATCTTTACTTCAGACCGACTTGGATTTTTGGCTTGTCAGAAAATTGCTAGATAATCACATCGACATTCGTCTCTTCATTGTCACATATGTCAAAATGTTTTCATGGCTGTACGAACAGTAAAACATTTAACGTAAGCACTCGATGACAGAAAATTGTCGCCGAACATAATGTTTAAAACATGAAGAATCAGTGAGTTACAAAATAATCAACTTACCCAGGAAAGTGAAAATGACAAGCTTTAGCTACTGATTATTTTTAAGATATTTCTACAAAAAACGTAGGCCTACCCAACCAGCAAAGCATGTTAGAGTGTAATCGTCAGGAGACAGTATATTTATTTCATATTATTAAGGGAAAATAAGCCAGTTTATTTTATTTTGGGTACATTTTCTATTTATTTTTGTTTTATGAATATCGTAATATCGCTAAGGTTTCAAATATCACAGTGTGATTTTAAAATGCTTTAAGTTACCCTTTTGCAGCAAGCAGTGAGGTATCATTTTGTATGTGAACCTATAAGCCATACAAGTGTTATGACTGTGATGTTAAAAATAAAAATATCACCATTCACCATAGCTGCCCAAGACAGGCTGTTAAACATTAGTGTATGCTAGTGCACTTGAGATCTCTTAGGTTTCATTTCAGTTTCATTTTAGTTTATTCAGTTTTAATTTACTCAAACTGGTTTTTAATGTTTTACATTATCTTTTTGCAGCTATGAGTAATATCTAATTTTGTGTGGAATTAAATAAATATTTTGATCCATATTCCATACACGTTACTCAGTGTGTGGTGGGAGCTGGGTTAATCGAATATAATTCGAATAATGGTCGGCGAAATTCAACTAGTAATTCTGCCTAAAATTCCCATTCCTAGAACGAGCCTGCTACGTCCTGTCTCCTTCCTAACGTGGTCCTGATGAGCCACGCTTGTTGTCCCTCGGAAGTCCTTGTATGTGTAAGTGTTTATCTCGTCACCCCCAGTTCGGTTATTCACATTCCTCCTCCTGCCTGCCCCTGTCCTTCCCCACACTAGCCTTACTGTTTGACCCCTCTCAGTCCCATTTGTTTCCCTGCTCCCAAAACCCCCTTTTTGCCCAACGCCCGCCTTCGAGTCCTTCGTCCCACTTTTGGTGACAGAGCCAGCCTCAGCGAGATATCAAATTAGTCCGTAATTTATGTGGTTTGCATCGTATGCTATTACGTTATAAATGTGTGCAAATTGTTAAAACGTTAAAATAAACAAATACACAGACATATAAATAAATAACTGTCGATGGGTTTCCAAGCAAAAACTTACAAATGCTTAGACGCTGAGATGCGCGTATTGACAGAGTAATACGGTAGTTTCGCCACCCTCTTCCCCCCCCCAGTAGGTGCGCGTATTGACTGAGTAATACGGCGGCCCCGCCCCCTGTGCCACCTCCCTGTAGGTGCGCGCTCCCCGCTCCGTTTGCTGCGGCCAGAGGAGGAAACAGCAGGAAAAGCAGGAAGAAGAAGGGCAGCAGGGATCAAGGTGAGCGAAATTGTTTATTTGATCCAAGTGAAATAAATAGTTGCTGAAGATGGTGTGGCATTTACCTGCCGTGACTGAGTGGTCGGCGACGTTACCGAAGGGTAGTGAACGGGCTTAGAGGGTGTGGAGGGTCCGGATCCTCTGCTCGGGACGGCCGACCTCCGCCCTGCTGTGCGCCGCACCTCTGACACAGGCCTGCGTGGCTCGGCTTCAGTGGCACCGCTATCGCGAGGAAAGTTACGGCGTGTCCTTTAAAGACTTCAGAGACTCTTTGCGTCCCTGGTACGCAGATCTCCCGGCTGGCTGGGCGCCTCTGCTACACAGGCTTTCTCAGACAGGTACCTTCTTTCTGTTAGATGCTGCTGGGAGGCCTCTGGCCTTTCTGAGATTTTTTTATACGTCCATCAGGAGCTTCATGCCCACACTGTGATTATGCTTTAAACTTTACACAGCTGTTAAGCAGCAGAGGCAGGGCCAGGCATCTTTATACCGTTAGCTGGGCGCTGGGTGCTTCTGAGGCTATGCTGACCTACAGATGCCCATTTGATCTGTAATGTCAGTCAGTCTCAGCTGTTCTCTGGTTGTCTGCTGTAGGGGGGTCCCCACAACTTCCTGTCCTGTTGCATTGTGTCCAGACACACACACACACACACACACACGTACTTCCTGTCCCTTGCACTGGGGGTCTTCCCCCTTCCTTCCCCTTGCACTGCTGCCCCCCCACTTCCTGTCCCTGGGGGTTCTCTCTGCTTCCTGTCTTCTGCACTGGGTCCCCCCCTCCCTACCTGTCCCTTGCACTGGAGGAGGGGGGGGGGTTTCCTCTTCCAGTTTTCTGCTCTGGGGGTCGTTTCCGCTTCCTGTTTCCTGCACTGTGGAGGGGGGGGGGTCCCCTCTGCTTCCTTTTCCCTCTCCTGGGGGCGAGTGGAGTGCTTCCTGTTTCGTGGACTGGGGTGGGGTCCCCCCCCACTTCCTATCTCCTGCATTGGGGGGAGTCTCTTCCGCTTCTGCGTCCGCTTCCTGTTTTCTGTACTGGGGTGTCCCTTCCTTACTGTCTCGGTAGTATTGAGAGAACTGCATAAGTCCTTGATTTCTTGCTAAACACTAACCTGATGGCTTGTCGCATATCGGTATTAATATGAGTTTTTGTGGTTCTCTTGTATATGTGGGAGTTTTTGACATGATTTATTCCATTTTCACCTTTAGCCTGCTGGTTCCAGTGTGGGGTCTGTGGGGATTATCCTGTGGGCTGTAGGGCTCTCTGTCTCAGGGTGGGACAGTTGCGGCGGGTGGGGGGGGGGGTGTGAGCTGGGGACGCCATGCTGTGACTGCTCCCTCCTTTAATAACAAAGCTCTGTTTTCATGTTTCCCTGAGGTGTGGCCTTTAGCTTTTCTTTCGGAATTGAAGGCCTGTGTTCAGCTTGTCTGTGTGAGCGAGCTCCACAGCCATTATGCGACAGCCTGGCGTCTTTCACCTGCGGCGATGGCGCCCGTCTGGACTGGAAAAAGGGTTTCAGTAATGCCGTCCTCTTGTGATGTGCTTAACTCAAGCCTCTGGTTAAATGACCGAAATTTGAAAAGTTGAGCTCGGTTTCTGTGTTCCTGATCGGATGCGTCGAAACGAAACTGCCTTTCTGGCTGCTCTCTGACTCCGAGTCGTTTGACTCTGTGTGTTATCGTCAAGCCCCTCCTAACGTCCATAGTCCGAAGCCGTTTTTATGAAGGTAGCTCCCCCTTTTCATTACGAGCGCGGCGCACAGCACAGCACCCCGTGAGCCGTTGGCCCAGATTCAAGAGCAGGAACCGCGGGGAGATCCCAGAGCAAAGGGCAGCGCTCTCAGGCACGCAGCTACTGGTTCAGCCGGCCTTTTTGCGAGCGCCTTTCTGTGTACGTCTGTGCGTCCTCAGCCGGCTGACTCGACACGCTCCCCGGGGCTGTGTTCGCTGTGCCCAGGCTGCCGGCCACTGTGGTTAATCATTCGCCCGCAGCCTGTGCCGTTCAGCGCCGAACCAGCGGCGCTCCTGTTTACCGCTCCACTCTGGCTTCGCTTAAGTCTCCACGCAGCCACCGGGGCCTCGTGCCGCGTGAGATTTTCTCTGTTTTCCTGCAGCATGTGCTTTATGCGATTTTTCTCTGTGTTCCTGCAGCATGTATGCGATGTTCTCTGTGTTCCTGCAGCGTGTGCTGTATGTTCTGCCAGACCATCACAGGGCTCGGTTAAAACACGTCACCTTAATGTTTCCAGTGGCTCCTTTCTGTAACATCAGGAAGGCAGGGTGTGATTACAGCCCCTTTCTTCCTCTGTCCATTTTCCCCGTAATTTCTCTGGGGAGAGGGATGAGCTCCTGCCCGGCTGTGGCGAGGGGGTGGGGTGCGTTCTCAGCCCTCCTGCCTCGGAGCTCACTCTCCGGCCCTGCGTGCCTGAGCACGCACACACATAGTTGACGGTTGGTCACGCGGATGTGGGTGCTTTGAGTGCTCGGCAGATACGGAGCGTGAGATCAGAGTCCGATAAATACGCGGGGCGTGTTCATGGCATTTCCCTCTCCCGGCTGGTGGGCCCGCGTCTTTCGGGAAGGCGTGTTCACCTTTGGGTGGCTACTCGTTTCGCTCGGGCTGCGGTGGCGATAAGCCGTCCCCAGGATGAGCTCCTCCCGCGGTTACTCTTTAGCGCGACTCTGTGCGCGCGCGTTCGCCTGGGTACCTTTGCTCCCCTCTGTGGTCCCCACACCATGTGACCTGCAGCCTTTCTCCTCCCTCCATTTCCTAGAATGGGGTCGGTGAAGGTCAGAGCGCTGACGGAAGCAGGCTTTTAAGCTGCGGCAGTGCTGGCGTACTCGCGCTGATGCAGCCCGTCGAGCTGGCCAATGAGCAGCTCGCGTTCGGTTTAGTTCCTTTGGCCTGCACTCTACTATCTTCGGTCCCTTAAGTTATTAATGAGGCAAAAGGCTCGTGGCAGCCTGCGAAATGCCCTGCGAGGCTGAGCTAGCTGCGAAGATGTCTGTCTGTCTCTACCTGCCTGTCTGCCTGCCTGTTGGTCTGACTTGTCTGCTGCCTGCCTGCCTGCTTGCTGGTCGGTCTGTCAGTCTGGGAAAATCTCCCTTGCTTATGGGTGTGTTTGTTGGTTGATTGTGTGACAGGGGGGAACAAGAGATTCCCAGCAATGCAGTGAAGAACGTCTGTGTATTTCTGACAAGAGCTGACATGCTTGGAGGTGGATGGTATGTAGGCGGGGGGGGGGGGATCGGGGGATTCGTGGTGGGGAGACGACGGGGAAGAAAAAAGCTAGAAGCCCCTCCCAACCGGCAGAAGTCATGCACAGGCCAAACATGGTAATAAAAAGGCCTCTTTCTGGGCTTGTCCTATTTTCACATTTTAAGGCTTATGAGGCTGTCTGCTGTGGAAACGGTCTCACTGGATCTGGGCTATTTTAAGGTGTTTTGAGGAAGTCCAGGGAAGAGCGCCATCCTGTGGCCGCAGTGCCCTCTTCTACCCCACTATCAGTACTGACCTCGGGATCCAAGCAGGATCTGTGTGTAAAGTATTGCTGTCAAACGCACAGGCGCCCCAGTCTGCCAAATGTCCTGTAAGAGCGTGTGTGAGGCATGCACTTTTCTCCCACGCTCACACATTCGCACAGACCTTTTTTTTGTTCTCGATTTGCTGTTCATTCCTCTCTTGCGAGAAGACAGTTTATCTTTTGGGTTGATCAGAGTCACTGTCATTGGCCTTGGGGGAGATTGTGTCATTTGTCTGCATGAAAGGGCAGCTTACTGTCACTGCATTTTTCTGTGCCCCAACCCCCCCCCTGCCCTGACACACGCATTGAGGAAGTCGCTGACACGTCACCTGATAAGCTATGTGCCTGCATGCTCGTCCTTCAGCTGTGCGGGAGACAGGTGCTGAATGCGTGCAGCACGGCTTTGTTTACAGGCACGTGTGGGTGCCCTCAGTGGTCAGGAAAGTCCCTCCCAGCTTAATCGTACTGCCTCTGCCATGCTGGTGACGACCCTAATATGGGAGCCGGGCTTTGGTCGTCCCCATTCTCATCTGCCTCCATGCTATTCAGGCTGCGCCTGGACAGTGATGTGCATGCAGTCTGTCTGTAGACAGGTGCATTTTGGGCTCTCTGAGTGTGTAACTTGCGGTCTTTCCTCTGCTGGTCTGACAGCACGTGCCTGGTGATGCTGAGATAGTGGGACTGAAACCGAAAGAGAAGCACCAACAGGACAGGTGGGGTGTGTGAGTGTGTGTGTGTGCGCGCGCACGGCTGTTTATATGTACGCATGAGTCTGTCTGTGTGTCTATCTACGTGTCCATGTTTGTGTGCGCGCATGTGTGTGTTTATGTAGGTCAGATTATACATTACATTGTGGGAATATTTTCGAATAAGATTTTCATTCTAGGGATTAGCATTTTCCCCATAGAAATGAATGGATGGTCCCTAAGATGTGAGTACAGGTGCACATGCACACTGGGAATTTCCTGTAAGAGCTGGTGTGCTGCCCTGTAGGACGAGATGTTTGAGCCTGGCCACGTCGTTCAGGACACTGTCGTCATGACAGAAGGGCCTCAGCAGAGCATCCCGATCGTGTCCGTGGAGACTGATGAGGATGGGACCACGCGCCGCACTGAAACCATGGTAACGCACATTTGTTCATGGGTCCGCTGTGTTTTTCCGACTATATGCTTCCCGGTCTGAGCTCCTCCACCCATTCCAGGTGAACAGGGTGGTGAATAAGGCCACCTCACGTACAGTCATCCCGTCACTGTCAGATGCCATGTCCCTGGATGGGTTGGCCCCCTACCCCGGCGGGTACAGGTCTGCCGGTGGCCCGGCCAGAGAATACCCCACCGCCACCGTGCCTCGCAACTACCAGTACAACCCGGCCTCCGAGGCCTACTCCAGCCTGAGTCGTGGGTCACACATGGACCCCCGCCACAGGTGAGGCACTGGCCCGCAGGCCCAAGCTGGTCAATGAGAAAATGCGAAAAAATGACAGGGAGTTAAATTGCTGAGAGTTGCTATTCCCCTCACCCCCCCCTCCCCTAGGCCAATGGATGGGTACCGCACGTTGGACCCAGCCTATCGTGTTCCGAGCCGGCAGCAGCTGGACCCGTACTCGGCGCAGCCCCAGGTACGAGTGGGCAGCGCTATGGAGCTGTCGGGCATGCAGAGATTTGTGGCCGAACCCTACGGCTTGGAGGATGACCAGCGCAGCCTGGGTTACGACGATCCTGATTACGGCATGGGGCCTCCTATGCAGTACGGAACTGCCGCCCGGCTGGGCAAGGGCGCCCCCCGCAGGGTTGGGTGAGTAGAAGGCTTGAGGACTATCATAGAGTTGTCTATGCCGTGGATACCGGCTCTCTGGGCTGGGCTGAGCCATAAGGTGTGGAGAGTGACTTTTATGCATGCTTGTTCTCAGGAGCTACGAGGTTCTAGATGGGGACATGTACTACTGGGGTGCAGGAGCACCGCTGGCCCAGGGTGAGAGGGGCAGCATGGCGTCTCTTGACAGTACACTACGCAAAGCCCCGCCCACAAGCTGGAGGCAGCCAGAGTTGCCAGAGGTCATTGCGATGCTCAACTACCGGCTGGACCCAGTGCGCAGCAACGCCGCAGCCTACCTGCAGCACCTCACTTTCAAGAACGACAAGGTAACGGCCGCCACCGCTGAGGGAGCCCAGACCTTCGCTCCCAGTGGAGTCAGAAAATATGGGAACCGTAGCTTCCTGTAGTGAATCAGAAACCGCCGAAAGGATGGCAGAGATGCTCACCACAGTACTGCGCCTGTGATCGGCCTGCAGGTGAAATCGGACACACGGCGGCTGAAAGGGATTCCAGCCCTGGTCTCCATGCTGGACAGCCCTAACAGGGAAGTTCACTGCTCTGCGGCTGGAGCTCTAAAGAATATTTCTTACGGCCGTGACTCCGACAATAAGATCGCCATCAAGAACTGTGACGGTGTTCCAGCTTTGGTGCGGTTGCTCAGGAAGATCAGAGACCAGGAGCTCACTGACATCATCACAGGTAACTATCCCATGACCGTTACTGATAACCAGAGCCACACCATCACCAGTAACCATGGCCTAACCATCACTGGTAAGCACTATCTATCCGTCACCTTCTCCGGTATGGCCCTATAACAGACAGCATCACCGGTAACTATGGCCCTATAACAGACAGCATCACCGGTAACTATGGCCCTATAACAGACGGCATCACCGGTAACTATGGCCCTATAACAGATGGCGTCACCGGTAACTATGACCCTATAGCAGACAGCGTCACTTGTGACTACGCCCCTAACTATTACCATCACCAATAATCATGGACCAACCATCCATGCTAACCACTACTTAATCGTCGACACTGACTACGGCCCTAACCGACACTGTCACTGGTAGCTACAGCCCTCATCGTTTCCATCACCATCACCGGTAACCACGGACTAATAAGATACCACTACTGGTAACCACTGCCTAACCGGCATTTCTGACCACGGCCTGACTGCGACCCTCGCGGGTTCAGGCCTCAGGCATAGTGGTGTAGCTCACTGCTTCTGCATCGTAAGGCAGGCTCTGGTGTCACCCATGTCCACCCAGGTACCCTGTGGAACCTGTCCTCCCACGATTCTGTGAAGATGGAGATTGTGGACCATGCCCTGCACGCGCTCTCTGATGAGGTGCTTGTGCCCCACTCCGGCTGGGAGAGGGGGGGCGAGGCTGCCGCCAGTGGCAGAGAAGAGAACTGCAAGCCGCGGCATCTGGAGTGGGAGATGGCACTCACCAACACCGTGGGCTGCCTGAGGTACGGGCACACGCATTAATGCCGCCGCAGGAGTCGGGACGAGGTCTCGGCATGAGGAAACGGTGCAGTCCAGACAGGGAGGGGGCGAGTAGAGCGCAGCGGCCAGGGAGTAGCAGGAACCGGAGCACAGGGAGGGGGCGAGTAGAGCGCGGCGGCCAGGGAGTAGCAGGAACCG
>JAODKE010000055.1:9799642-9821557 GCA_026779605.1 Mormyrus hasselquistii
TGAGGGCCATGTCTGGGGCCATGAGGAACCTCTCCATGGATGCCAGGAACAGGGAGCTGTTAGGTGTGTGTGTGTGTTCGTGTGAGTGGAGAATATGATGGGAAAGGGGCAGGACTTGGCTCGTTGACAGAGTCTGAGCTGCTCTATCCAAGATCCTGACTGTGGGCTGCTAAAGTGCGGGTGTAGAGTAGTCACACACGATTTTGCACCTTGGCCTGTGACTGAACGGGCTTCTCGCTGCCGCAGGGAAGCACGCCGTGCCCAATCTGGTGGCAAACCTGCCAGCTGGAGGGCAGCAGCAGCCGCCGCGGCCTCTGTCAGAGGACACCGTGGTGTCTGTGCTCAGCACGCTGGCTGAGGTGCTGGGCTCTGGTGTGGAGGCAGCTAAGAGCCTGCGTGCCGCTCAAGGCATCGAGAGGCTCGTGCTCATCAATAAGGACGGGTGAGACCACGGCTGCTTCTCCTTCATTTGGCACTGGAGACTGACTCTCTCTTTCTGTTTGCCTACCTGCTTGACTGCCTGCCTGCCTGTCTGTCTGTGTATATCCATCTATCTATGTCTGCGTGTCTCTCTGTGCTTGTGACTTTGTATTCTGTCTGTGTGCCTGTCTGTTTGTATTGGTCTGCCTGTCTGTATATCTGCCTGCCTGTCTGTATATATCCGTATGTACTTGTGTCTGTTTGTATCTGCGTTCCTGTCTGTGCCTGTCTGTCTGTATTGGTCTGCCTGTACGTATGTCTGCCTGTCTGTCTGTCCACCTGTCTGCCTTACCCTGGAGTTAAGTGCTGATCTATCTTTCTGTGGCAGGAACCGTTCGGAGCGGGAGGTGCGTGGAGCAGGCCAGGTTCTCCAGATTGTGTGGGGATTTAAGGAGCTGCGTCGCCCTCTAGAAAAGGACGGCTGGAAGAAGACTGACTTCATGGTGAACCCCAACCCTCCAGGCGCTAAGCGCAGCAATGGGGGCCATGACGAAAGCACCCACCCTCTGATCGACAGGGGTGAGCATTCTGATAGGGTGATGCTGTAGCCAACAAAGGGCGCCCCCTGTGGACTCTAAGCTGCTAGTATTTGTGCTACCAAGGAGAGTCCGCTCACAACACAGACAAAGCACAGTATCATTCCCTGAGCGTTACCCCCAGGACAGTGCTGCTCGTTTCTTGCTTTTAATGTCTCACCACCCTGTGCCTTACAGGGGAGCGGCAGGAGAGAGAGGCAGACATGATTCCACTGGATGACATGGGTCCTGGTAAGTCTACTCCATGTCCTCTTTCACATGTTTGTGTACATGGCTCCTGTTCTGGGACCTGGGACCTGGGGCCTGGGGCCCGCTGCCCTGTCCTGGGGCCTGGGGCCCGCTGCCCTGTCCTGGGGCCTGGGGCCCGCTGCCCTGTCCTGGGGCCTGCTGTGCATGTTAAATATCTAGCTGCTCTTGTGTATATCAGGATGTCTCCAGCCCTTCTCTCTGTATGCACAGCTGTTTTCTCTATTGCAGAGGGTTATTCAACCCTGGACAACAGGGCACGGAGGAACACCATGGACTCCATGGACACTTTAGACAAAGATGCTGTCCAGGTACGTGATGCCTGTGCTGCCCTCATTCGTACACAGTCTCACCGCCTGCTTAACTTTTTTAAATTACTGGACTGCGCTGAGCCAGGGCAGTGAGAACTAGAGCGAGTGTTTGCACGAATCAGACTGCACACCAAGGTTTCCTCAGTTACAGGTTGCGTCCTTGTGGCGTGCTGAGGGGTGACTTGGCTAAGAGAGCAATGGTCACACCTTCTGAAGTGTCCACTGGTTGTTCTTACTAACCCGCTCCCGTAATTTTTCCTCCCACCGACCCCGCCCCCTCCCCGCCCTCTCTCCGTCCCCAGGGTGGGCTGCAAGAGGACCCAAAAAGCCCCGTCCCTCTGGTTGACTCCTATGACGGTTAGCCCCCACCATGCCCCCCTCATGCATGACCCTGCATGGTACGTGTGTTCCTGCATGGGGTGCCGTGCCCGTGACGTGAGCCCCAGCACGCGGCGAGCCGTTCCTCCCTTTATGTCCTCATTTGGTCTCTCTCTCTCTCGCGCCCTAAATCAGCGCACACACACAGACTGACCCTCTGCACGAACAGGAGGGACCATCCCATCCCGACACGCTGCGCCTCTTGGATACCCCCCCCCCCCCCCCCCGGCCCCAAATTCCTCCCTTCCGCTCACATCCCACTGCACCTTTAGTGGCGTTTCCCAAAAGAAGAAAAATAGCTTTTGATTTATAAATGTACATTGGAAAAAAATGTGTTTTTGGATCAAGCTTAATAGATGATGCTTAATGGTTTATACTGTACAGATTAGATTAATAATGTATCTATTTATGTAGGCCTGGTGTACTTGGTCAGTATGACGGCGTGTGATTTCTGCGCTTTGACAGTTGATGTGTGATGGCCTGCGGGCCGGGGACGGATCCCCCTGTGGTACGGTACCTGCAGCATGGCGTGTGTGGGGCGAGACAGGCAGAGAGCTGGCCGTCTATAACAGGACCACATAGCGCCTGCGCGCAAAGCTATTAAAAGCTTTTATTAGTCTGCTTCCTTGGTAATCCTCACAAGTTTGTGTAAATAAGATGAGAACTTTATTATTGGGGAGTAAATATTTTGTCCTTACGCAGAGGAATTCCAACAGAATATCACATAAATGAGTTAATCGATAGCACCCCCTGCAGGTCATGTTATATCGAACAGCTGGGCTGTTGCCACAGCTGTGCAGTGTGTTTGCATACTGCCTACACTTTTCTGCTAACCATAGCTGCTTTCTCTTGTGGTTTAAAAGTCACTTTATAGAAATGAGCGTTTTATTGCAACTCTGCATCGTAGCCAAAGTAGCTGGTTAAAAATGTCAGCGTGATGGCAGCCAAAGCTGTTTCCCACTCCGGTCCTCGGACTTGGCAAAAATGTGGACTGTGTGGCAGGGAGCTGGGTGGGAGCAAAAATGTGGACCGTCAGTGGGTCCCTGAGGACCGGATTGAGAACACTGTATTAAACACATACAGACAGTAAGTGTTTTTCATTGTTCCAATTTAAACGTATTGTGTTTTTATATTATGTTTTGGGATTATGATTTGGGAACCATTTTGGGAGTGGTAAGTAAACATATGCATTTAAAATACATTTAGCATTAATTTCTATAAGAAAAAAAATAGATTCCTTTTTTAAAAACATTGGTCAATGTCAATTCTCGATACTATACCTTGGGATCATCGTCTCTTTGCTTGAACCTTAAATGTATTTCTGTTTTTTTAATGAAAGGTGTAACTAGCAATACTTTTTTAAATAAAATATTTTGAGACAACAGTGACTGGTTCTTTGCAATCATTGGCACTGGCAATTCACGTTCACTAGCACTGGGTACAGGGGGTTGTCGAGAGATGCCACTTGAACTGCAGTTTTAGCAATGTGAAGTGCCGAATTGTAATGGTGTTTTTGAAATTTATTCCTAATTTCATAGTGTCTTTTCCAATTATTAATCTGTAACAAAAGTGGAGTGGTGGCTCTGAAGCTAGGCATCTGTGCCAGCAACTGGAAGGTTGCTGGTTCAAATCCCATGAATGCCCAGAGTAATTCTACTACATTGGGCCCTTGAGTAAAGGCTCTTAACCTGCAATTGCATTGTCCTGGGTATGATGTTAATCTACATCCAGTCAGTAGCAGGTCCACTGACTTATAGGGAAATGCTTGGGTCTTGGTGGCAGAATTTGCACACCTGCCACCAGAAATAACCTCACACTGGTACATTTGGACTAGTGTGGTGCTGAGGTATCACCTGCTGCATGGCTGCACTTCAGGTTCTCATCCCTGAGATGGTTTGTTGTGTGGTGGCTGTCGCAACACACTGTATCAGTGCAGGTTCCTTACCTCCTCTAACAGAAATTAAACAGATATACAGGTTAGAGGATTATGAATGTGTATTTTATCGTACATTAAAATTGCATTTAAATTTGAACATTTTAGTTGGTCTGGAGCATATCTCCTACTATAGGCTTTTCTCCAAGCGGTTGTAAGGCGAGCTAGGCCAACCGCTCATTCGTTACGTGTTACATCAAAATGAGCATCACGTGTATGCGACATAGCAATGTAATACACAGTGCCTCAACTGTGCAACATTCAAACCAAATGCAAATCCTAAAACCTATGACTAAAATAGTCATATAGCTGAAAAGATGAGTGCCGCAGGCAGTTAACCAGCCAATCCGCTAAAACTATTGCACATTCTGGCAAAAAGCCATGACGTAACACAAAGATCACTGATTTCTTTACCCAGATTAATAATTTGTAAAATAAATAAAAGTATATTAACAATGAATTATTACACATTGGTATGACTAACACGATCCACATTTTCAAATATAATTTTACTACATTATTTAATTTTAATGAGTTCAATGTGTGCAAATTTTATTTTCATCTGATCAGTAGGGGGTAAAATTGCCCCTGCATATTAAATTAGGAACAAAAACGTCACCGAGTGCGGACACGTGCGCGGTGGGGGGGCTGTGGGTCCCTCAACACCTGTCTGTTTTGCTCGAACCATGGCAAATACCCGACTTTTGAGGTCCCGAGTGTCCATTCGAACACCGATGATTGCCCCCTCCCGGTCGAACACCTGACACCGAAAAGTCTCTGCACAGCAATGACTGACTGTGTACATTTATTGGTGGTTTTTTCACAGCTAACCTTTGCGGTCTGGAAGGTGTTAACAAGCTAATCGACAGCCAGTGTCCATACACAGAAATCGTCAACCCATTCGCTCCTGGCAAGACTCGTCTGTGTTCGAGGAAAAATGTTGTGAATGAGAGAAAAAAATATGTAGACTACGTTTTTAAGTACTATGTCCATGGTACATGTTGTATTTTGATAGAAATCCGTTTGTGAGCGATGCCATCGAGACCATCAATGCAGAACTCGCTGGAATAAGGAGGAAGGGCGCGCGGGTTGCTTTTATTTTATGGCTCTATAGTATAGGACTGTCGAACGGAACTGCCTGCGCCACGGGCACGGCGCGGGCGCGATATGGGCACTGCGCAAGCACGCGCACTCTGGCTAGCGCGGGACTGTGAGTGGCGGAACGGCTGTGTAAAACGTGAAGAAAACAAGGTGTGAAATAAGAGTAAGTTTTCCATTTCAGGTAAACTGTAACTGATTTGACGTTTTGTTTCTTTGCAGTTTCACTAAACCTTTTAATAAAATCAACTAAGAAAGAATTCTAAATGCAATCTCACCACTATCGTATGTTTGTGGGTATATGGGTCAATGACGTGACGCTAATTTCAGTGTCCATATGTTTTAGTTCAATTTAAAGCTGTTAAAATTTGAAAATGAACATAAATTACTTGCATGCATTGTTTTTCGTGGACCTAGTTGAACATTTCTGTTTTTATTATGTTTATAAATATTTGGCCCTAATTGGTGTATGTCAAGGTTAATAGCAATCTTTTAAAATATCAGATAGTTTGACATTTTTAGGGTATGGTTAGGTGTGCTTAAATTTGCATGTGAAATGGTATGTCCCCAGGACATGGGCTTTTCATCATAATTCTAAAAATGAGTATTTACTTTAAAAAATATTTTTGAAACATTCACGCCACGGCATTCTGGTTACATAGGTATCCATGATAATGCCTGTCACATTTGATTTTAATTTGAAATGTCAAATGCTGCAATCGGTTAGACCATTTAACTATTACAAGCTTTTCTGTTAGAGGCCAATTTTGTCATATCAGCAGTTTATGATGCTGGTTAATAGCGTTCCTCGCGACATGATACAATATTGATTCCTTAAGCCAGCGGTTCGATTTTTTCCCTTCTTCGGAATAGCAATGGTAGACTGACGTATGAGGCAAATGCACTTAGAATATGACATTGTGGGGAAAAAAACAGTCCTCCTCACATTCCGTATGGAAGTGGTAGGTTTTGGGCTTCTTACTCGCTCCAGTTCCCCCATTAATTTTATACCCTTTCCTAAGCTTAGTAGAAATAAATTGGAGGCTAACCAGGCGACCTGGTCGCTTGCTGGAGTTTTGCAGCAGCTGGCCATACGATCTACCCACACTACCTTTGCGATCGACCAGTAGATCGCGATCAACGTATCGGGCAGCCCTGGTGTAGTCCATTGTATATGTCGGAGTGGATCATGAAAACGACACTGGAACCGGCGAGGAAAATAAAACCGCTTCCACCGATATTTATGCGGTCACATCGATGCAAAGGATCGTTTGCCGTTGAATCGATACAAATCGATGCATTGTTACACCCCTACTGGTTAAAGATGCATTATGAACATGAACTAACTATGTGGAACAACTTCCAAGTAATCGGTGTTATGTTTTAGGAAAAAGTGATTTATCCCCAACATTATCATTAAATCACTATAAAGCCAAGATAAAATGATTATGTTGCACGACCTTGGTGTTTTAGAAATGTTTATTGCTAATACATATTTTTATTCCATTCTGCTTACAGTTTTAAGCAATATATGTTGTAATATATGTATTTGATTTCATGATGTAGCAAAATGAAGTGGGCGAAGAGTGACTGTTAATCGTGAATAGCAGTTTTCAAAGACCAATAAAAAAGCCCAATAAATCAGTGATAGGAGAAATGTTACGCAAAGATTAAAATTTACTTCTGTAAATAAAATCTCATGTTTCTGCTATGTTATAATTAATACGATACAATAGAGCCTCTTTCTCCTAATAGATACCACTTTTAAACAAGGAAAAAGTCGCTCGTTCCAAAAGACAAGTGAATGCTGATCCTGCTGCTAGGGCCAGTTACGTTGGCAAAAGTGAAAGAAGGTAGTTGACATGCACAGTCAGACGGACAGACAAGCCCTGGTTACACGTGGCTTTAAAATGCATTTTGGGTAATTTGACTAATAAAACCTGTGTCAGTCATGCGTCTCCAAGGTGTGCAGCTGACCACTTGTGTGCAGATTTCATTTCGCTTCTGCTAGATGGTCAAATGGCCCCTGCACACAGATATTACGAAAGTCTCTGTCACCAGACAAACGGCAGATTTGTTTATCATGGGCCAGCTAAGAAAACAAAAGATGCCCAGTTACAATAAGAGTCGTCTAGTTTTATTGGGCGTCTGGTTTCACTTGCACTCCGACCGCGAATATCAACAGGCAAAACGAACACCACGTCCTGCCTTGATGACATATTTTCTTAACCTTGTCGAGGATAAATCAGGATGCATTATCGATTTACAAAAGATATGTGGTCAGATGCATCTCAGGCCAGCTCTGCAAGTGTTTGAGTGCTTGCATCACAATGCGTCTTAATGGTTGTTTACACTTGTATTTAGCGCCGTCCACTTGCGATCTGATTGCCTGAGTAAGTACAGGGCCTCAGACAGACACACACACAAACAAAAGGAGACACACACAAGACAAACACAGACACTTGCATAGACATGGTTTTACCTTGACCTGTTGTTGCTAGATATTTGTTAACTGCTTAACTGAAATCCCAACGGAAGACATATACCTGACAAATAACCTGGTGATACTGATAGCGTCTTCGGTGTTTGCTTAACCTGCCTGGATCATTTTTGTCACCAGTTTTTGTCATTTAATACATTTGCGTTTTGCCGCGAAAGGTGTTTACTTGCATTCATTTAAAAAGTGCCTTCTGCCATACTGGCTGATGGCGGGAGAGTGTTGCTGACCCCCCCCTCCCAGCAGAAGGCCAATGTGGAGGCGATGGTTGTGCGGGTTCGAGAAGCGGCTCCTGCGTGAGCTCCAGCACCAGCAGGAGCATGCCAGCCTGTTCTGTGACACCATGCTGCAGGCTGACGGTAAGGCTGTTCCTCCCTGTTCTGTGACACCATGCTGGTTAGATCACCTAAATTGCTTTCCCACCTTCTCTAGGTGTTTCCATACCTGTCCATAGCTGTGTTCTGGCTGCTTTCAGCCCCCAGCTTGCCAGGGCGCTCTCTGCTGCCCGAGTCCTCACATCTGGACAGGGGCGCCTGCTTCAGCTTCAGCGCGTGAGGGCCCAGACCTTGCTGAAGCTGGTGGGTCTGTTGTACTCCGGGGAGCTGCAGGGTGAGGGGGAGCAGGAGCAGGAGGAGGTGCTGACTGTGGCCAGGTGGCTGGGTATTGAGAACCTAGTGGAGACGAACGGAACGGGCGAGGAGGGTGTGGAGGCGGGAGGAGATGGGTGGGCACAGCATATGAAGATGATGTGCCGAGAGGAAGAGCCTGTAAGCGGAACCAAGGGGGGCGTGGACACCATGAAGGAGAGAGGTTGGGGAAGAGGATCAGGGGATGCGAGCAGGATGGGAGGAACAGTGGCATTGGGCAGGGCAATACGAGTCACAGGGAGACATCGGCAGGTGTCTGAGAACATCCTGGAGGATATCACCTCTGCCGAAGCTTCCACCATGACCCTCAGCGAAGATGTCGCCGCTGCTCCTTTGTTCATTTCCCAGGCTGAAGGCTCCGTCATAAGGAATGATACATGTAGTAGGAACGAAGATGGGGAAGTGCACAAGATGGAAGCTAGGGATATTGCGGAGCTGGAAACAACAGAGCAGAGAGAAGCAGGTGAAGCAGGAGATGAACAGATTATGGTTGGGAGGAAAAGAAGAGGAGGACACTCGGTGGGGACTAAAAACCATCTACGAGTGAGAGAAAGACAGATCTCTAAAATCAGACTGCGGCGCCAGTCCAGAGCGGAGCTCTGGGAGATCGTGAGCACGAGGGAGCAAGATGTCACCGTCAAACCCAGAGCACGCTGTCCAGTGGTAAAAGCAGGCCGCTGGAGTTGGCAGTCAAACCTACAAGAAAGTCAAGCCGTGGTGAACAGCAGTGCTCTCAACATGGTGGGTGGAACCAGAGGACCCAAGCGGGAAATCTGTGTTTTTCGTCTGTGTTTTAGCGGCAGACTATTTGCATAACCGATTTAACAAAGAAAGCGTTTCAAGTCCCACCCCAAAGTACCGAAGTTCCCCAGCTGGTTTGTCACTTTCAGTACTGGAACTTCTGGTACTGGTACTCCGATTAGAAGTCAATGGATAAGTGAAAGTACCAAAAGTACGGTACTTGGTGTGGTGGAAAAGCGCCCTTCGATTGGAATAAAGGCGTTTTTAACCGTGTAGCCTAAATCATTTGGTAACTTATTTTTGGAAGTAAGTAGAAAACATATTCAGCATTATGTTTAGCAAAGCCAATAATGAATTGATGTTGCAGTTTTGTTAGATGTACGCATTCAGCATGGTATCTGCGGGGGTAAGTGTGGGTGTGTTAAATTAGCTGGATTGCGTCCCATTCCACTACTCTGCAGATGTCAGTGGGTGATTCGGTTGAGTAGTAAACATCACCTCATGGTAGGCAGGGTTCCACTAATCCGCTAACAGCCAATTGGGGAAGCTAACTTTTGTGTTGGTGGATCAGCATTTCCGCTAACTTTGAAAACCATTAACAGACCAATTAACATCTGCAAAATTTTGTTCTGCTAGCATTTTTTTTCACAGGTGAAGCTCAAAGTTTGATGTTCAAAAATGTTAGTAAACCCTAAGATCATACATATTTTCTTTTCAATTGTCCCCCTCCCCCACAGAATGCCCCTGACGTGGCTCTCCTTCCATTCTTCACCCCTGATCTCCTCTCTCGGCAGGCACGACGTCCCCATCCCAGTCCATCTCGCCTGCATACATCTTCACTCTGTGTCCCTGAGGATGCCATCATGGGACTCGATGTGTGCTCCTCTCTCCCTGAAAAGCCTGGCGGTGCACATGTGTGCAGGTGCCAGCCTCACCAGCCCCAGAACAGGAGTCCTCGCAGTGCAGGTCTGCCCGCTCACTGGATGCCAGAGGTTGGCATGGGACCCTCTTCTGCCGGTGGCACCATCTCAGGTGTGGTGATAGCACCGAGGCCTCAGCACAGCATGGGAACAGGTGAGCAGTTTTTTTCCCCCCACCAAGGTATGTTCAATGTCTGGGTAAATCACTTGCATCAACAAACTTAAGTATGATGAACTTTTAATCTATAAAAAACCAGTGGGTGCAGAGTCATAGATCAGTTTTTGGTCCTTATGAGTCTGTGTACAGTCATAAGTACAGAAGAGGCGTAAATTAACTGAACATGGGAAGGTGTTCATGAACACGAACTTCTCCAACTTATGTGTAGGTGTTCATGTCGATCTGTGGAGCTCATGAATATATTAATGTTCCTCTGTTTCTTTCCTTCAAGCTGATGCCCGACACACTCCCCCCCACGTTCTCCCTCCACACAATCTCCCCTTTGTCTGTTACATGGACAGTACTGAGAACGTGACTGCATCCCAAACCTGCAGCTCTCTGGCTCAGACCTCCGAACCCCACCTTGCCCTGACTCTGGCCTGCTCACAAATAACTGTAGACAGAGTGCAGGATGGGAGTCTCCAATCCATGCCAACGTCTGTTCCTGCTACGGGGCTCGACTGCAGCACCCCAAGAGGCCAAAGCAGCGAGATTTGCAACATTACTGGACCGGTCAAGCAGACTAGCAAAGTGCTCCACAATGTGGTGGCTTGTGCGCCCATAGTTTTGAGACAAACCCATACAATGCAGATTCCGCTCCATTCCCAGTCCTTAAGAGCAATTTCTGGGGACAAAACTGTCCCCGAAGTTCCAACGGACCCAGCAGTGAGTCCTTTAGAAAGCACATTAAATCTTAATGTATTCATTGCTGAAGAACACTATAAGACTCTTCAAGACCCCAATTCCCCACGCTTTTCTCATGAAACCCCAGAGCAATCTCAGACAACAGGCCCATCCAGTCAACTTCACAATGCAATTCTCAGGGAGCCTTTGCAGGGCCTTGCTGGCATTTATGAATGCCTGATGCAGTCATTTAAACATGAATTCCCTAATCTATGTGTGGAGAAATCTTTCCAAAGTTCTGGAGGAGGAATTGATGCTATCCGGGATAGAGAACGAGAAGAGGACAGTGAAGTATCCGAACTCAGAGATGCAACACTTTTGAATTGGTGTGGAAGTAATGTGAATGTTTCACATGGATTCTGGAATAACATATTGCTAGATGAGCTGTTTAAGAGGACTTCATCCTGTGATTGGCAGAGTGCTGATGGTAACATTAGCAGAGCCCCTAATGTATGTCCTTTAATGGTAAATGTTTTTCACAAACCAAAAGAACAGCAACGCTTGACAGCTTTTGCCTCCCATCAGGCAAAACTGCTTCCGCAGATTTTTACATCCCTCCGTCAGGCCAATGATTTTAAACTTTCTGCACCTAACATGAATATGTGGCATAGAGAAATGAAGGACAGATATGGAAAAGGAGAAAAAGATGAAATAAATACTGAGACGAGAAGAGATTCTTGTGTAAAGAGAAAGCTGGAAAAGCTGAAGCAGTGTGATGTTTTGAGACACAAGAAACGGAAAGTGGATGATCACATATTCAGTCCCATGAGTATTACAGAGAAACTGCTAATCACTGAAATTGAGATGCCAGTGAAATCCTCTGGGGGTGTCGGGAGTCTTCCTGCAGTCAGAAGACTTCCTAGGCAAAGTTCCAATAGACATCTTACGTATGTTTCCAGAATCCAAACAGGCAGTAAGTCCAGGGAGTGCTATAAGGCCGCTGGGGACCCAAGAAGATTGTACCAAAAAACGGGTGACAAATGTAAGTGCAATACAGTAGAAAAAGTCAACCCATCTGAGAGGGACTGTAAAAGGGTAAAGGAGAGTCCGATACAGACGGCTATGGTGGGACATTTGGGGAAGGGCGGGTCAGACGTCTGCCTGCTTCCATCACAGAAACTCGCTCCTATGCAAGGCTCACGGGTGACGTGTTACAGCAAAAGTGGAAGATCTGATTGCCCAGGACCAAGAAGCCAAAGGGAGTTGGCAGTTATTTTAGCAGAAAACCAGAACCTGGTTCTGCACACTGAACCGGAGGAGGGTTGTGATACTCTGGCCAGGGAGGGAGGACTTGGGGCGAGTAACATGGCTGTAGGAGAAGAGCTGGGAGATAGACGGTCAGGAGATAATACAGTCAAAGTTGGACATAATGACACAGCCTTATGTGAAGGAGAAAGAAAAACTGAACTTATCAATAGAAATGGAATTCAGCCTAGGAGAGTATTAAAGAAAGTTGGTACGCGTTTCACAAAGACAGAAAGGTTGAAGACTGGAAAGAGAGAATGCCTTGATAAAAATAAAGGACTGACGAAAGCTTGTCGCAATCGCATTTTGCAGTCGGTAGGACCAGGGAATGGCCTTGACAGCAAAGATGTAGCAGGAGAGGTGGAAGCTGGGATGTCTAACAACAAACTAACTGGAGCTTCTGAAATAGAAAGAACTGAAATGGGAGGAATTAATGAAACTACAAAAATAAAGGAAAAGGTAGTAAGATGTGTGGAGATCGAAGAGGCTGAAGCAGGAGGAAAGGGAAGAGTGAAGTATAGACTAAAAACTACAGAACGAGGAGAAGAGAAATCGGTCAGGATTTATCAGAAATCCCGTGCAGAGGAGACCGAGAGTGGATCTGATAAAAGCTCAGAAGGAGGGATGGACACAAGAAAACAAATAGAGGAAGGACGAGAGCAGGGTAATGAAGCGATTGAAAGTAGATTCGAAGAGAGAAATTCAAAAAAGGGGACGGATACAAGTAAGCAAGAAGAGGAAGGACAGGAGGAGGTTGATATAGAAGTGATTGAAATGAGAGATGGAGAGAGTGGCTGTGGTTCAGCAGGAGGGGATGAGTACCCAAGGGAAGATCAGGGTCTGTGCACATTCACAAAACCAATAGCAGGACGTGAAGATGAGGAAATTGATATTACGGATTTCTCCAGTCCCCCTGCCATTTTGCTGAACCAGCTACCGGGAACCCTGCAGGTGGACCTCAGTCCCCAAGAGTCATCGGAGGAGGACCAGGAGATAGATGTGATCACCTAAACTGTACTGGCTCACTCCTGTGCCCATTTGACTCTTGCTAACATATCTCCCAGTGAGTACGGTTTGTCAGTCACCATAACTTTCCAGGCAAAGCAGCATAACTTCTTTTAGCATAAGAAAATATAACCGCCATGCAGCAAATGTTTAATGGGCAGGATAGAAAAGGGCTGCATTCCGCATATTTATTTGCAAACATCCCGTTAGTAGAACTGATTTTCAGTGGATATGGTCAGGCTACAGCAGCCTTCTCTTGAATATATGGGTGATGCGTTCGGTTACCTTGGATACAGTTGTAATGATGCTGTCATGGTAGTTTCATGTACAGATGGTAAGACTGCAGACTGTAGCCAGTGATTGGTTACTCCCTTTTTCCAACATCTTTCATGCATACGAAGTATTACTTTGAAGGATGAAATAACCAACAAGAAGCTGAGGTTGTCCCTCATGCAGGATTATATGTGTAAACATTTTTTTGCTTATTAGGTTAATTTGAATAATCCACTATTACAACTACAATTAGTCAACCGACAAGGAGTTGATTTTGAAAGTATACAAAAGGTTTTCGGGACTTTCACATTTGATGTAAACGGAGAAACAGGAATGACCGCCAGATGTCGCTATTTACACGTATTGCTTAGACGATGGGGGTTTTGAACTTTAATATGAGCGGAAGATTTGTACTGGTACTTAAGATTCGGGGGACGCGCGTGTTTTTTCTCAAGCGTACCTGCGCATCTCGGGTTCTCAGTTATGGATCCCATGAAGGCGTATCAGCTGGCGGGCGAGCTCGAGGTGGAAATGATGACTGATATGTTTAACCGGTAACTTACTACAGTACTATGTTCCTTCTTTTTTTTATTCCGGGTGTAAAGCGCGGTGGTAGTTGGGGATTACGCTCGAGACCCTATGTAAGTTTCAGTTTACAGTCAATTTCAATGGAGGTCTACAGTAATTTTGATGTTTCCGTTTTTCCGCGATAACTAATAGTAAGATTACAGAAGATGTTGAGTGAACGGGGATAGTTCATTTAGAGTACACACAGTCTTAATTAAAAAAAAAAAAAAGTGTAACGAAAGTGGCTCAAGGTGTTTAGATCCTGCAAACTACTCGCATGTCAGGCTGTATAATGTGGATGTGAAGCAGCATTTCATCAGCTGACCACTTCTAATTAACCTTACTGTTACCCGACACCAGCATGATCGGTGCATGCCATAAGAAGTGTGTGCCACCCAACTACAAGGACGCTGACTTGTCCAAGGGTGAAGCCGTGTGTCTGGATCGCTGCGTGGCCAAGTACATGGAGCTGCACGAGCGGCTGGGCCGCAAGCTGACAGACATGTCGGTGCAGGACGAGGAGCTGAGGAAGATGAACTCCTGAGGAGGCAGGCGGACGGCCGTGGGCTACGACCGGGACCAGACTGATTTCTCTATTCTTTTTCTAAATTCCTGCTGTTTGTACTGTACGGGAAATAAAAATACCGGGAAAAGGGTGGGGTGTTTTTTGGAGAAGTGCTGTTAGACGGTATAGCAGGGAGGTGTTTGAACGTGGCAAACTTTTGCAATAAGGGACTGTCACTTGCTGCGGTGCGTATGTCTGTATTTATGGAGCACCCCACGAGTAAGCTGAGATGCATTTCTATTATCATGTGTGACGTAGTCATTGACCGCCACTATTTTGCACTTATTGAATTTTCCACTGGACATGAAGTTCCTTGGTTTTCTGTACGATTTTTTTTTTTTTTTAAGTTTGCAGTTAATTTGTAATAAAGTTATGATGACAGACCGAATAAACGTTTCGGTGTGAATTGTCTTTATACTATATGAAGACCTAAGTCTAAAGACGTGTATAGATAAATCAGTGTTATTTCATGGAGAAATGTAAGGAGCCACCTAACGGTGGTATAGTGAATGACACCTGCCAACTGCAGTATGTTGCCTGGCTTTTTTTATAACATGCATAGATTCCACCTCGTTTATAGGCTATGTTAACAGGTGCGGCGCTCACAATGAACATGACGTCATTCACCCCAAGGTGCGTTGTGCTTTACCTGCTTTACCTGTTTTGTCTGCTGACATACGTTAATCAGGTTATTGTGTGTTTTTTTTTTTAACAGTACTGTAGTCATTTATTAATTGCATCAGACTAGATTTCAAATGTTCTTTGCTTCATTAAATCCCAGCCCCAGTGATGGATTGTAGTTCCTCTGATGTTCACTGTAGAATGCAACTCGGGGAGCTGCATGGCACTGCTGTTGCTGCCTCAAGCGAGGGCCAGAGTGTTTGTAAGACGTGACGTGTGTCCATGTGACCGTGTGACTCGCCTCTTTCAGCCTGCTCCGCTGAGTCAGCAGACAACCAGTTTCAGAGGCTCCATACACCCTGTGAAATGCACGCATGCGGGGGAGGGGGGGGGCCGTGAATGGACACAGAAACGGTGCTGAGTGCATCCGTAGACGTCAGCACTGTCTGCCGTATGGCGTGTTACTGTTGGCTGTGGGTGTAAGGCGCACGCAGCTTGAGGCGCCGACAGACGCACATGGGGTCCATTCAGCTCCTGAGTACAATTTGGAAACTTTGCAAAGGAGAAAATGCCCTTTGAAATAAGGCCTGGCAAGATTGCAAAATACAGAGGTCAAGAGAAAGGACAACACCATCCCATAAAAGCCCCACTACCATCACCTCTGAGCCAGGGAACTGTAGGTCATCTAATAAGACACAGATATCTGCAGACATTTGGCAAAATCAAGACACTGGCCTGTTTAGCTGCCAGTTTGGCCCTTAAATTTCCACAGAAAGGCCCCATAACCATGTTAATTTATATCATTTGGCAGGACCACACATACTTAAGGCTGTAGATTAATACATGTGACCCAATGAGAGACCTCTGTAGGCCTCTGTGATCTGACACCAAGCTCCCCAGAACAGTGACACTCAACGCAACAGAAGTCGGTGGGTTTAAAAGTGTCCAAAGCATTTGTTTACTTGGCTTTCTATCACCGTGCACACGTGCGTGCTCCTGGTGCAAATCATGTAATATGTCTAATAGTGAGAAATAAAAGCTAAAAAGTCACAGGAGACGTACACTTTTTTCTTCACTCCCGTTGCTCTCTACCTCGCCCTCCCTCTCCCGGCACTTTGATGACGGAGGGGTTTCATTCTTCATCTGCTGTGAGTTCAGCAGGTTTGTTTCTCTGCTGATAATCCCCCACCGTGTGTCAAGGGGATAAAAAGCGGGCCACGAGGGGGAACGGCGCATCCTGACTGAGGGAAACGCAGGAGGTAGGTTGAGAGGGAGCAAGCAGATAACTCACTTGACACACAACCAGGCCGGCCAACACAGGAGGCGATGGAAGTAGCTTCGGTCATCGTAAAACGTCAGACTTATTAAAGATCCCTGCCATTTGCTTTCAGCGCGGTAACATAATCGATCGCGCTCTTTCTGTCTTTCCCCTCAGGCGTCATGTCGTCCAGCACTGAGAAATCGTCCAAGGGCTCCTCCCAGTCGGATGGAAAGCCTGCCCATAACCCTGGCATGGACATGATGGTACCCTACAAGGTGTGGGTTTGACTCTCAGCTGTCTCTCATGCTCACCAGATTTGCACCTACAGCAGCTGCAAAGTATGGCCTGGTTAGCGCAAGCCGGGTTAAGCCCAACCAGGGAGTCCGTCTGTAGCCTTTTTGTGCTGGGGGCTGAGAATGTGACTTTTTTCCCATGGGATAGATATAGCCTCTTAAGCACATATTTTGATGGCAAAGATACAGACTCTCAAGCATATATGCGAGGTGAATCTCGATAGCAAGAGCGCAAGGACTGTACTTGCGGTCTTGCCTTCCAAAAACACAATGAATCATGGGATTGGTCTCATTCAGAAAGGATGCAACCGATGTATCTTTCATATTTGGGGCAGAGCAAGACCAGCATCCGGGGATTTTTACTGTCCTCTGTACTCCTGTTCTTGAGCATTGGAAGTAATCTTCGGCAATGGAAGATGATGTAAAGGGGGCAAGAGAACACAAGTACGGTCCAGCACGCATATTGAGATTCACCCGAGATTTCCTTGTATGCTGAATACAGTCTATTTTGGACAGAAAGTGTCCAAGGTGTCCAGTATGAACACAAGCTAAGAACATGTTTTCCAGCCCTGTGATAGATTTCTTCAGTGAAACCTCACCTGCGTGTTTGCAGTAAGTGGCTGATCTCTCCATGTCTGGAGCAAAGTTGCATAGGCTGATGGTAGGCTGTCCACCTAATGTCTGGGGAGATACTACTTCAGGATTTACACACTACTGAAAGACTCCTGTGCTTAGCTAACTAGTTCAGTTCTTCTTGTGCTTTTACTGGTTTGTTTCATTGATCGAAAGCCTCACCCAGCTGTTTCGCAGTAACGTTACTGACATTTTCATTGTATTACGAGTCAAATATGGGTGGTACAGTGGTGCAGTGGCACAGTGGTTAGCACTGTTACCTCACAGCAAGAAGGTCCTGGGTCCAATACCTGTGGTCACCCAGTGTGCCTTTCTGTGTGGAGTTTGCATGTTCTCCCCATGCATGCGTGAGTTTCCTCTGGGTTTCCTCCCACAGTCCAAAGACATGCAGATTAGGTTAACTGGCTACTCTAAATTGTCCATAGGTGTGAATGTGAGTTAAACGGGGCATCGTATGCCCTGTTGGCCCTGTGGAGGACTGGCGACCTGCCCAGGGTGTACCCTGCCTCTCACCTGAAGATGCTGGGATTGGCTCCAGCTTCCCCGCGACCCATAATGGATAAAGTGGTATAGATGATGGATGGATAGTTAAGTATGTTTCAATATAAGGAATTTGCCATGGTGGTGCTTTTACAAGACATAACAAAAAAGGACATTGCGAAGAACATTCAACATTTAGCAAAGGCATATACAGAAAAGTAAAGCACTAGATTAGTATTTGGGTAGTATAATGAATTATAATGATAGTAATAATTATGATAAAGGTATTATTAAATATGTAACAATAATTTAATATAAATTATATGAATATAAAATGTTTTGGGCAGTTTGGTGGCACGGTGCTTAGTGGGCTCGGTCCCAGGTCCTGTCTGTGTGGAGTTTGCACGCTCTCCTCGTGTTCACGTGGGTTTTCACCAGGGGCCCTGGTTTCCTCCCACGGTCCAAAGGCATGCAGGATAGGTTGATTGGTGAGTCTGAATTGGCCCTGTAATTGTGTGAGTGTGTGCGCCCTGCGGTGTATTGGCAACTGCCCAGGGTTGATTCCCACCTGCGCCCATTGCTCCGGGGATAAGCGCCAGTGACCCTAGTTGAGATTAAGCAGTTTCTGAAGATAGATGGATAAAATATATTAACTATCAAAACGTGCGTGATTGTAGGAGACTGAACAGTCAGCACTTGGCAAAAACTAAAACGCTAAAGTGAAATTCAGGCCTTTTTAATTGGAATGGTAGTTTACAAACCCTGTCCTAGCTCATAGTGTCCCCCCTGGCGTGGATGAAATGGCCACCCTTATTGATGGTATGGTGTCCTAAACTTATGCTTATCCACTAGGGGGAGCTTGAGATCTTGTTTTTCTGCTTCAAAGGCATCGTTTCCTCTTTTCCCGTAGATGTGCATTTTTGACCAGGAGAACTTCCAGGGCAGGTGTATGGAGATTACAGGCGAGTGCATGAGCGTGTGCCAGGCCGGCTTTGACCGCGTCCGCTCCCTTCGCGTCCACTGCGGCCCGTAAGTGATGCCGCTGGCACTGCCGCCCGCGTCGAGGGGGCAGAGTGAGGAGATTCACCGGCTTACTCACTGCTCCGCAGCTTCGTGGGCTACGAACAGATGAACTTCTGTGGGGAGATGTACGTCCTGGAGAAAGGGGAATACCCTCGCTGGGACTGCTGGAGCAACAGCTACAGGAACGAGTTTCTCATGTCCTTCAGACCCATCAGGATGGTACCAGGCGACACGCTCTCACCCATTCGCTCATTCCCACATTCACTCACTCATCCACTCATTTTCACTCACTCACTCACTCATTAATTCCTTCACTTTGTCACAACTTATTTACATATATTGTTGTTTCTTCCGGGATTGATGTGTGAATTCATCTTAAACAGATTCATCTTTATTTCTACTTTTTATTATATCTCTGTGAAGTGTGTTTCCTCTAATTATTGAATCCTAATTCTTCCCCCAGGACACGGAGAAGCACAAGATCTGCCTTTTTGAGGCGGGACATTTCAAGGGCCGTAAGATGGAGATCCTGGATGACGACGTGCCCAGTCTGTTCGCGCATGGCTTCACTGACCGCGTGGGCAGCATCTCTGTGAGCTGTGGAACGTGAGTGTTGGGTTGTGATGCACACGATGCCCCGTTTAACGGCAAAACCAGGAGTGCAGCACAGAGGAAACATTATTTCTCTCCTATAAACTACGTTCACGTTAGAAACAAGTGAGATACACAGATTAATCGCATCTAATGTCCTTCACAAGCGCAACACAATTGGGTTCAAACTGAAACCTCTAGTCCTAATCTCCAGCGCCATGGTGCACAGGTCCCCTCTCAGTCTATGTCTTCTTCCCCTGATCACAGCTGGGTCGGGTATGAGTTCCCAGGTTACCGTGGCAGCCAGTACCTGTTGGAGAAAGGTGACTTCAGGCACTTCAACGAGTTTGGTGCCCGGTACCCCCGGATGCAGTCGGTGCGCCGCATTCGCGACATGCAGTTCCACCCCTTCGGTGCCTACATCATGGCGAAGAAGTGAGCCTGTCGTGCCACCTGTTGGACGGGCAGCAAGGCAATGGGGTATTATTCCCAACCCAGGACAAAGAGAGAGAAAAATGAAATGTAGAGCGAGTAAAAGGTGCTCGGGGAGGTTGGCTGCAGTGAACAGGAAGTCATCCAACCATATATAGTATTTGTGCGCAGCTGCCAGAAGGGGGCGGTCGTGATGAATTTGCAGTCGGCACATCCGCGGTGGCAGATGGCAGGAGACGGATGCCAGGAGATCCTCCTTCTCCAGCTCCCTCTTGCTCTCTCAACATCAATTTTTCTCTGTTCTCTGCTTCTGATTTTTCCTTGTTATTTGCCTGTCTTCCTTTTACCTGATATCCAGCTCAGATGGAGATACCCAGCAATCCCTGTAGAGTTATGCTGTATTCCCTGGGATTTTTAATAAAGAAAATTGGTGATTTAACCTGCTATCTGACATGTTTGTAAAAAAAAAGAAGAATGATGATGATGAAGATGGACATCTTCAGTACCAGCTTCCGACTCTCACTATTGGAGTGGAGCCAGAATACATCAAATGACTCCTTATAAGGTAAAGAGGCTGTTTGTGGGAGGATCTTCAGGCTGACCGACGTGCTCTGTATCCTGAGCACTGATGCATTCACGTACGTCTTTGTAAGCTCTTCCAAGTCCAATACGATTCTTGCATGCTCTTCCACCTCTGGGCCACCAGAGGTCACCAAAAGCCTCCAAGTTATATTCATTCGCTTTAAAGGCAATACCCCAAAACGCCGCACATATACAGCTATCTACAGCTGAACTCAACCGTGCCCTTTTACGCTCAGTCAGTGTTGTTGAGCCCTGAACTGCACAATTCACTGACCATTCAAATCACTACACTGAAGCAGAGTTACAAGGAACTCCCTCACCCCCCCGGCTGATTCTTGGCTGTGGCCCTTGATAACATGCTGGATGTATGGACGGGTACCAGGAGCCCCTGTCTGTCTCACACCTCTGCTTTCCCACTCGCTCGTCTTGATAAATGCAGAGAGTGGCTTCACATTACGCAACCTCCACACGGCTGCAGGGATGGACACACACTCCCACGCAGGCGCCTACACGCCAAGACACACGCATGAACACAGCGGCACGTGTACCCAGTGTAACACTCGCACTTATGCACACACCCACACTCTCACAGGCGCACATGCCAAGAAACACACGCTTTGTTATCAGATCTCTGTGCTGTTTGATGAATTCAGCAGCACTGTTCCTTTTTCAAAGAAAGGCTGTGAGACAGTTACGTTAGACATGATCTAGAGTTCTAAGCTGACAAAGTCTAAGGAGATTGACACATCCTGATGTAAATGTGATTGTTGGGGTCATATTCTAGGCACAGGTGACATTTTCACATATCGTTATTGTGCAACCAGACTGTCCTTGGCTCCTAGTGCTAAGATGATTGCGGTCACAACCTGGGTCCATGAGACGATTATGGTCACATCCTGAGGCAGTGAAATTATTATGGTCACATCCTGGCGCTGTGAGACGATTGTGTTCGCATCCTGGGGCCATGAGATGATTATGGTCACATCCTGGAACGGGGAGATGCCTACGGTCACGTTATAGAGGGTGGTGGTCCCATCCAGATGATGTAATATTCAGATGGTATCTCCCTGCGTGGGTAAGTGAGTGGTCAGGGAGCGAGGAAGGAAAGCCCTCCATCACACCTTTGCTCTGATGTCACGGTCATGAGGGCTGGTCTCCACGCCCTCAGGCCCCGAGGATCTGAGTGAGTCACTCCGGTAGTCAGGGGTCTGGTCATGTAACTGCCGCCAGTGACGTTTATTGCAGTGAGCAGTAATGCGTTCAGGGGGAGTAATGAAGCCCCTCATGCCGTTTTGGCTCTTACATTCACACCATCATCTGATGCTTTTGCACGTTAATGTACCTCTGGGGCTGAAGAGCCGGTTTTCCTCCCCCACGGCAGAACAAAATCTGAAGGGGGGGGTGACGATGGTAGAAGGGCGGGATGGGGCATTGGATAAGCAGACAATCCATGGCCAAATCCCTGGGAGAGACCAGGCTAATTTGTTTCTAGGTGAACATCTTAATTAAAAAAAAAATTACAGTAAGAGAGTGTATCCATGGGGGCTGGGGGGGGGGGGGGCTGCCCACGGGGGCGCACGGGAAGGAAACCGCCCCAGCCGCCACCTGAAGGAAACCTTGATCCCTTTTCCTTTTAAATTCCCCCAAGAAATTCGG
>JAODKE010000055.1:9834192-9861449 GCA_026779605.1 Mormyrus hasselquistii
CGGCCTTGGATAAGTGGGAGATAATGGATGGATGGATGGATGGATGGATGGATGGATGGATGGATGGATGGATGGATGGATGGATGGATAGTATTCACCGACAGGGGGCTGTATTTACATCTGTCAGCTGAGATGTCCTGGATGTTTCCTAATCACTGAAATTCACTCTGTACAACTGCGCACCAAAATACAGACAATATCTACATAGGTCTGGGAACAATGTTACCATCAGCATGAATGAGAGGGTGGGCAAGACTCTCTTCACCTTGGAGGCACATGCAGAGAGGGAGAGAAAATGGGAAGTAAGACAGGAGTAGGAGGGTGCAGGCAGAGTAAGAGGGGAGACAAAGAGGAGAAATAGCATAAGAGAAGAGAAGAACAGGAGACGTGAGGTGCCCTAATTGACAAGCTGGTTGTGGTCTCCCTGTACACGACTGCATGCTGTATTGCAGTCCTGGCGCTTTGTGTGCATTTTGCTTGACTCACTTTCCTGGGGTCCTTGGGCTGCATAGGGTCCGTTTTCACATCACATACAAAACACTGCAGTGAAGCCACAAAAGAAAATCCTTGGCTTCCATCAATAAAAATAGAAGAAATGAGGACATGACATCATTCAGAAGCTGTCCCCGGTCAGCATGGAGGACACGTCACACTCACAAGCAACCAGCCAACACTTACACCATGCTGGCTATCTGAGGCCAGTGTGTGAGACAGTATATTCCCAATAGAACAGAGACAGGCAGGTTACTCACAGCCAGTGTGTGAGATAGTCTATTCCCAACAGAACAGAGACAGGCAGGTCACTCACAGCCAGTGTGTGAGACAATGTATTCCCAATACAACAGAGACAGGCAAGTCACTCAAGGCCAGTGTGTGAGACAGTATATTCCCAACAGAACAGAGACAGACAGGTCACTCAAAGCCAGTGTGTGAGACAGTCTAGTCCCAATAGAACAGAGTCAGGAGAGTCTCTCACAGCCAGTGTGTGAGAGTATGTTCCCAACAGAACAGAGAAAGACAGGTCACTCACAGCCAGTGTGTGAGACAGTCTATTCCCAATAGAGCGGAGACAGGCAAGTCACTCACAGCCAGTGTGTGAGACAGTATATTCCCAACAGAACAGAGACAGACGGGTCACTCAAAGCCAGTGTGTGAGACAGTCTATTACCAATAGAACAGAGACAGGCAGGTCACTCACAGCCAGTGCGTGAGACAGTCTACTCCCAACAGAACAGAGACAGGCAGGTCACTCTCCTGTCTGTCCTGTCGTGATTATGTCCAGTACATTTTCAACGCCCTGAATTTCTGCTCTGTTATTTTACAATCCCTGTGTATTCCTATGCTCCTCTAAAGCACTTTAAATTGCCTTGTGTAAATTGTGCTATATAAAAAAACTTGCAACTCTCATAATTAAGATCATTTTATGGAACTAATAAATATGAGAAAGCAAAAAGTTGCATGCTTATTGAATCAGACTTTAAGATCAATAATAATCAATAAATCAATCAATACACCTCTCACTGTACATATAGAGTAGTGGGATATGTGACCGTATATGAGTGTATAATGTCGGTGCCTGTTCCACCTGTGTGTGCGTAAATGAGCCTGGCGTTCCAGCGCGTCATGCTGATGAGGTAAGCGCGCGGGTGTGGGGGCGCTCTTCCATCTGGGAGTCTCTGCTCCCCTCACCGGATCTGCGCGAGATATTAATACTTGCCGACGAGCTGCCAGAGGGCCGTGAAGCGTTGCTCTGTCTGCGTGTGTCAGTGCGCGTACTGATGTTACTGTGCTTGGTTTGATATGTATACTTTCATGGTATGGTGTTATGTTCATGTATTGGTATCTTTCTGTGAGATCATATCTGTCTATTACTGTGTGTGCATCAGTTCTCTCAATAAGCATTTATATCGATTCATCTGAGTTAAAAATAATAAATAATATAATAGAAATAATTTTTCTCTTGAGTACACACAATTTCGGGCATGTGCGAGGGGTAGATTTCGCATGAACGAATGAATGTGACTCTTCGAAAAATTTATAGCGAATTAATACATATTTAGTGTTAATATAAAAATACCAGTCGCTATGCTCCTCGCTTCCAGCACGTGCAGCTCGAAACGTCTGCGCATGTTACTGGTCAGTTTATAAAGAATTTTCTTTCTTTCTTTCTTTCGTTCATATATTATAGTTCTTTATTTTATTCTCTTTTTCTGCCTTTTCGTCAACTTCAACATCTCACTTCTGTTCCACTTTTACTCTAATTTTAACTGCATTCCGCCCCCTAAAAACGGCATAAAATGGGAATCAAACTTAAATTTAGCTCTTGCCCATAAATAGATACCATATGCATTGTGACAAAGTCTTTGTGTCCCCGCCTCTCTCCAGTCTATCAGCACCAAATTGAATTACCAGTCCCAGTCATCTACCTCAACTTAAAAAGCCTGGCCAATAAACTGTCACCCAAAACTGTCATCTGAACGTTTCCCCCACCCAGGGAATCAGATCTTTCTCTTAACTAAAACGGTAAAACAAAATATGTTCTGTTTTAATTAGCTTAAATAATTACATCAGACCATGCGCACCACACAAAGTACCGGGTGTATCAACAGGTGTTAGCGAGAATAAAACAGTGAGTTAAGCACCTAGGAGCAAACACGATGTTCAAAAAATTATTAAATCAATAACGACCTGGGTGCGTTTTACGCAACTGTATAATAAATACGCTAAATTAGCATATGTTCCGACGCAAAAGCAAATGACGATAACGCCCCCTTGTGGACATTTATCATTACTTACTGTCATTATCTACGCCACAAGCTGGGATTGTTTCGCCATTATGTTTAAAAGTTAACATTGTACATGCAATGTTAGTGGTACTATAAGCAAGGACGGGCAGTATTTCTGATACATGTATTTAAAATTTGAAATTCCAATTTGTATTTTGTAATTTGTGTTTGATTTACATGTTCCCGATCCCTGCTAGACCTGGTCTCTCTTCTGTCTGACCCCTCAAGGTCCTTTCTTTTTTCTTGGTATCTGTTAGGTTTCAAATTGACAATAAACCTCAGACGGTTCCACCTCTGGATGTATCTGGGTCTTCCCTCCTTAGAGATGTGACAAAATGACTGACCTCCACACCCAACTCTGCAGCTCTCACACCGGGTCCTTCCTCAGGGCTCCCTCTCCTCCTTAGACTGAGTCTCCCATGTCCAATGACTTCCCCGCGGCTTACCACTTCTGTGGAATAAGTCGTCGCTCTGTTGCAATGAACACCAGTGGTCCTGACAGCGGAATTGACAGCCTTGCTTGACCTCCTGAGCCTGATGGCTGATCTCGCTGCGCACCTTATTCCGCGAGAGGATGGCCCATCTACGGAGATTGAAGAATCAAGTCTGAGGGCCATCCTGAAACTCAACAACCTGGGAGGTGGTGTCCACCTGAGTGAAGCTCTTGGGTCTCCATGGGGAGGTGAGATCTGCCATGTCGAGTTCCGGTGTTTTGGTACGTTGGTAATGTCACGAGGCGTGGTGAGGAAGGTGCACGCCTGACCTGGCCCGGGACCCACCCATTCTGGCACTCTGCACTTTGGTTTGGTATGTTGGTGATGTGATGATGAGTGATGAGGGAGGTGCACACCTGACTCTGCGCTGTGCTTCGGTACGTGGGTGATGTGGCATGACGTGGTAAGGGTGTTGCTGGCCCAGGTGCAGCACAGCAGCAGCAACCGCGGTGACAGTCTGATTTCAGGTGTTCTGACTCAGCAGGGAGTGTAGTATGATAGGATAGTTGGGTGATGGTGAAGGCAGTCTGGAGGTGAGTATTACTTAATACTAAGGGCTTGCTCATAGGCCTGCATCTTAAAATGTGTTCTTACTTAAAGAATAAAAAAGAAATAGCAAAGCATCAACACTGTATTACAGATTCTTACTCGCTTTCCCATAAACAGAAGAACGAGCTGGCAATTCTTCACCCTTCACAGATATGAGAGTTTGCTTTTGTGCACAACAGTTTACAATAATCACAAATTAAACTTTCACTGTACATAAAACATGGGAAAATACTACATGATTATAATAAGTAATGTGTAACCAGTTACTGGATTAAGTTATTCAGTTATACTTATTTATCCCCAAAAAAACTTGCAGCTAATTAACTTCACCATAGTGGCCCCACAACTTCATCACAGACAAGCACACACACACATACACACACACATACACACACACACACTAGGACAATTCCTCACATTATCACACATCGTCTGGCACCCTATTGTCACACCCAGCTCCGTCCGATCCTCCTGTGTGCCACGCCCACCTCGTTACCTCGTGTTTATGCCCGATTGTTCCCACCTGGTGCTTGTTTAGTTCAGTCTGTCTAGTGTATATCAGTCCGCGTCTTTCCCCAGTCTGACAGATCAGTCATTGATGTGTGTAGCGTCGTGTTGCCCTGCCTGTGATCGTCTGCCCTATTAAACCCCGTTTGCCTGTCTGACCGGCTCCACTTGCCTTTCTGCCCGTCCACCGACCGCGCTGCGTGACACCTATACAGCACTGCATCACATTCTGTCCACTGGAGGGGCATCCATTGGGATAATTCCTCACATTTTCACATATGGACTGGCGCCCTATACAGCACTGCAACACGTTCTATCCACTGGAAGGACTGCCATTTTGAAACTTCATCGTGTTTTCTTGCTGCTTAGAAGTACCCTTTATAGCATTGCATCCCATTTTATCTACCGGAAAGAGCACACCTTTCGGACGATTAATCTTGTAGGGGTGGGACACATCCACTTTACCTTTGCTCAATGAATCTTGACATATGTTGGGCTGTGAAGGATCCATTGAGTTGATCCTTGCCGATTCAGCAAAAGAAAGATGCATTTTTAGACTGTATTCCAACAAGCTTTTGAAATGGGACTACCTTGTAGCGCCGCTGTGACCCATTAGGTCCTCGAATGCAGCCTTTGAGGGATGCAGCCCCTGAATTCGGACATAGCCAAAATCTCCTCCTCTTCCGTATATTTCAGTTTCGTCATTTCCTTACCCTCAGGCGAGATTTATTTACATTAACCAGACCCTTCTCAGAAATGTGTGTGCCGGCTGCCAAGAGTTCACTACCTGGAAGTAGTTTTAATTTTATGCCGCCCAGGAATCTAACATTGGAGTCTAATGTTATGGACTGATGCAGTTGAACCATTCCCTTACTATTTGAATCATCATATAATGTGTCTTTAAACCCCTAGGTCCTCATGTGTTGTTGCTATTAGTGTTGCTGTTCCTGGGGGTCTCCCTAGGGGGCAGAATGATTGTGGACGGACTGCAGGACCCTGAACCCGGGGGTTGTGATGTTTGTCGTGAGTTATTAAAGTAAAGGACGAGACTGTTTAGCAGTGAAATGACCTTGTAATATTAACAGTTTATGAACAGGTTAGCATTGAAGGGAGGCTGCACACCTCCAAAGCACACACATCCAGTGCCGGTCCGCTGCCATGGTGAGGGAGAGCTCCCTCACCCCAACCGCACACACATCCAGTGCCGGTCCGCTGCCATGGTGAGGAAGAGCTCCCAGTAAGGTCGATTCTAACTAAAGGCACAACAAACGGGTGCCTGAATTACCTGCATAGTGGAGGAAGTAAAATGATCATCAGGTGGGGCCTCCTAAGTAAAGCTGTTCCTGGGCCCCCTGAAAAGGTTGCGCTGGCTCTGCCTGCCAGCAAACAACAGGAAGTTTTCTACTACTTCTGACTTTTCCAGGTTCTGACTTTTTCACTGCATTTTGATTTTCTTTTTCCCAGAATGCATCCACAGTCTGTACACAGGAGGTGTGTGGTTTTGCTCTTACCATCTCCATTACTGATTTTTCTTATTTGTTTGAAGCATTTTTAATTTATTGCAACTTTAATGGGGGATTGCTGGTTAATCAGATAAATCACTGGTCACTTTCTCTCCCTCGTACTGGGACCTAATCTTGCTGTCCATCGTTCCCTCAAGTTTAAAAAAACTCTCCATACTTCATAATTTTGCCCCTGCTAAGACCTACTTACAGAGTTCTGTGTATATTCCATGAATCTGCAGTAGGTACGTCCAAGGGCATAATTTTGGGTTGAGCATTGTGGGTTTGAAGTCTCCACCCATTTAAGGGGGTCCAGGGGGTTGTATTAGCTGGATTTGATTTGCCCATGTGTACGACTACTCGTCATTCACCGCTTATTCTACGTATTGTATTTCAAACAGTATCATGACGTCCCGCCCATCGACACGTGTTTCTCGTTGTTCTTTTGAATGGCAGCATTGCTGACCAATGAACGTAAAGGGGCGGGGGCGCGACTTCCAGGGCTTGGTGGGTCGAGTGCTCGACGAGGGTGTCGGCTTTCGCTTACATCGGTGCTTTCACGGATCGAGGCCCTTGGGCTTTGATGAGGTACTTTATGGCCGGGACATTCACGGATCAGGGTTATTGGCGAGGCCGATACGCTTCCTCTCTCTCACGTGTCTCCTGCGGCGATAACGTAGAAATGAAACGGCTATCCACGCGCCTGGCGCATTCGGTTTGTGTTTTTGTGCATTCCGGTGAGAAGCGCCCTGCGGGGACTGTCTGCGTGTATGCAGGTGGATATGCGGCTAGGCGGGTTAGTATACAGCTTCGTGTCTGTCTTACCGTGCAGGGTTAGTATGCAGATGAGTGTTCAGGTTATGGTGCACATTTGGTACCAAGGTTAGGGCTGAGGTTACCGTGCATATTCAATATGCAGGTTAGTGTTGAGCTTACCGTGCACGTTTAGTATGCAGGTTAGTGTACTGGTTATTGTGTGCGATTCCTGTAGAGGTTAGTATACAGGTTAGTGTTCATGTCACTGTGCGGTTACTGTGCTCTGTAGGGCTGCCGTCCATGCTGGTTTTCAGTGTCCGATGCGGGGGCAGTGTGCTGCACGCGTTTACTTCATCATGCACGTCTTTGCTAATGCGTCTGCGCTACCGGGCTGCACTGACTACTCCGGTCAGACCGGCGCCCTGCGCTTCCTCTAGGCTGCTGCTCGGCTTCCGCTGACCAGCGCGATACCGACTGATAGTGATTCTAGGGTGCCTACCTGGCCGCGGGGGGCGTTTCTGGCTATCTGCGGCTCTCCCGCAGGGCCGGGAGTTAGGGCTGGGCTCCGGACCTGCCGTCTTCGCCCGAGGCCCATCGGACACGTCGCGGCCCTTCTGCAGTCGGGGCCTGGCCTTCGATTGTGAGCAGGAAAGTCCGGGGATTTTCCGGGGCCTGCGCCGGGTGTGGCTCTGTCAGGCTTAACGGGTGAGGGGCTTCACGTTTAAACGATCCGAAATGCGTGTCGCGAGGTTTTCGCGTCGGCATTGAGCCGCCGGGGAAAGTGCCGGATCGCCGGACAGTCCTTAAGGCGTACGTCAGCCTGACACACGGCGACAGGGACGGGCTCTGCTTAGCGGCGGACCGTCGGCCGACACGGGGCTTTATGAGATTAATGAGGGATACAGTTGATCAGGGCTGCAGGGCTAACATGCGGCTGTCAGTATGTCCTGTGTGCAGATCGGCGGATCGGGCAGTTTTACGCTTTTTAATGGCGAAGCTGCGGCTTGGTTTAAGGTCGCTGTACCGGTGCTTCATTTGGCTGCCGTGGCATGGAATTTGGCCGCCTGCTGTGTCCGACAAGTTTGCATCGATGCTTTCAGTGAAAGACGACATTAACCTGGGAAAAGCGGCATATGCACAGTACGCGCAGGGCGCTCCGCTAGCGCAGCCTCGTGCTTCGGACCCCCTGGCAAAAGCCGCCTGCTTCTCTGATGGCCAGCCTGGTGCATCGTGGCTGTCAGCTCTGCCTCATGTGCATGTGTAGCCCTCAGTGTTAAAGGCAAGGTGAAGAGCTGGGAGACTTTCTCCAGTGCTGCAAACCGATGGCACATCCTTGAAGCTATGATGTGGTCTATCATCGCCAGTTATGGTGTTGTAGAAAGCTGCCACACAGTATTCAGCTGTCATGAACGTGTATGTTAGCCCTCCTACTTTCACACACCTATCCGCTACTCTTAAGTATTTTGAGTCTCTTCTGATGTCCTGGAGAAACACACGGAGGTTCCCAGCCCCACAGAAAGGTCATGTTTTAGTCTGTAGTTGGCTGTGGTCTGCATCATCATTTTCCTCGTTTGCTGGATGCAGGCAAGAGACAGACCGGATCAGATCAGTTTGTTAATCAAATGCACAACATTGCCTGCATCTCCCTCTATCTGCTGTGCTTTTTGATAAATAAACTTTGATTTGATCTACTCTGCCACTCACTAACATCCAGCAAACCAGTAAAGGAGTGACGCAGATGTAGGGGGAAAAAATGGTTTTCTTGGTGAAGTTTGTGCCGGTCTGGTGAATCCACACCGTGGCTACAGACGGAGGTACTGCAGAGATCTCTGAGCTCTGGGTGATCATCACAGTCTGCTGGAGTACAGAACACGCTGGGTGCCAGCCAGCTGGCCTCCCTGACACGCCGTTTCCTTTGGTGGTCAGCACGTCTCGCTTGGGTGTTTCATCTGAATTTTAAAATCTTCTGTTTACTTGAATTCATCTTGAGGCTTTGCCTCTATACTTTTTGTGAAGAGATGTCTATATTTTAGTGAGTGCTGGATATTTTATCTTACACTTCGGTGGTTACAGCTTACGTTCTTGTAGGGTTCTTCCTATCTGCAGATGAAAAGTAACGGCGGTAACAGACATGCAGGGCTGCCAAATGTCATGGTCTCGCAAAAAATCTTGTGACAAATATGTATTATTCCATTATAAACCTAGAATTAGTTACATCAAAAGCATGGGGGTAGTTTGCAAACCCTACAGTCTATTCCAAGGTAATAAAACTCTTACCTATGTGTAAATGCGCATACACGCGTGCGCAGACTTGTCCTGGATCGAAGATCTCAGGTCAGCCAGCTGACCAGAGTTGGCAGTGCTGATGTGGTGATGAACTGCTGCGTGCGTGCAGCAGGGGGCGGAGTGCCGCGTGCGCGGCTCCGCTGTGCGCGGAGCTGGAGGGGAAGCGCGGGACAGGTTCCGTTTCCTGTTATTTTATGAGCTGCAGGTGCCGCTTCCTGCACGTGGGGCAGTTGTTCTGCGTTGGGGACGCCTCTGAGGACGGGCGTGTTTGGCCTGCTCATGCTCTTTTTGTGTTTCAGAATGTTAATAGAAGGTGGACTGTACTTAAATTCTACCTGACGCTCACGCAGAACATTGACAGAGCATCGATATCCTTATTCGCTGGAATAGGACGGTATTGTTCGTCTGTTTTGCCTCCCGTCGGTTGGCTTTCGATAAGGAAAGCTCCTCCCCTCTCTCGTTTCAGGAGCTGCTGCTGCCCTGACGACCCAGCAGAAGCCTCTGGCTGTGCAGGGAGGGATGCCCGCATTCCTGCGTATTACCTGACCTGCAGCTCCTGCCCGGGCTCCGCCGTCCTCCTGTCCTCCACTGCCGATCGGGGGGAGGCCTGCGTCGCTGCTGTGGAAGGGGGCGGTCCGTCTCTTTGGGGAAGCATGGAGTGTGCCGTGTCCCCGGCACGCCGCTGCCCGGCTCCCGGTCACTTCTCTTTAGAGAGACTGGGCCTGTGAGTTTTGTCTGGAAGCTGAAGGCCGGATCAGTAGCGAGAGGCTTGATTCCCCCACCCACCCGGATACGTGCCTGAGCCTGCAGTGGTGCTTTGCTGTTTGACTGAAATCACACACCACACAAAGTGTCCATCTTGTCCAGGATTACAATTTGACCCCCCCCTCCACCTTGCTATTCTTCATGGTTTATGTTAATCTGCCTGTGTTCAACCTCAGGTCCAGGGTGTAATCTGACGCCTTTTAAGCTGCTGTATTTATTCCAGGCTTAGACCTTACAACCATCCGAGCAACCAATAAATGATGGTCTTGTTACGACTTTTACATGAATCATCAGTGTGCTTTTGGTAGTTAATCATTTTTTGATGTTACTGTACCCCTATACACGGCTGTGCTGCTCCCTGGCCAAGAAGGTGGTTTAAGGGTGCCAGGGTAAGTGTCCTTGTGGGACTGGACCCTAAAACCTCATGGTTCTGGCTTCGGTTCTTTAATGGTTCTGAGTGATGGCCGTGTGGCTTCTCCGGTTCCCCTCTGCGTGGGCCCTTTCTGGGGCATTAGGCAGCTCTGTGTAGGAGAGGCTGAGCTGTCGCCTTGACGGGATGGTGTGGAAGGCACCCCCAGCTGTGCCCCTAACGAGCCCCGGAGGGTGACATTCTCAGGGAGCCTCTGCTGGTGCGTCTCTTCCCATCTGTGTACTTTGTTTAGATACTCAGGAGGTGTTCAGGAGCTTCTGTCTGGTTCGCATGAGTGCACAGTCGCACCGTCCTGCTCTCTGGTTATTTTTATCCATTACGATTAAGGATGGACCTGAGGTTGGTTAAATATTTCGATGTCCAGGCAGAGTGCATGTGGCCCGGAGGGTGAAGCTCTTCCCTGAAGCTTTCCTCCACTCGGTCTGCCACTTGCTGGCCCCGTTCCTCCTTCCCGTTTCACTCCCTCCGACCCTTCACCCGTATCGAAGCGTGTGATGCCCGCGGTCAGCAAGGCTGGGGGTGCCGCTGGCCCCTCTTCTTCACCCCCATCCTCCTCCCCGGGCCGCCCTCTCCGGCCCAGCCGCTATGTGCCCGTCGCTGCTGCCACCGCCTTCCTGGTGGGCTCCACCACGCTCTTCTTCTGCTTCACGTGAGTACGACATGGAAATGGGCCGCCGCTCAGGAGTGGAGCCCTCCGCCTGTCCGCCCGTTCATGGCCCCCGTTGTCCCTCCCCAGGTGCCCTTGGCTGGCAGAGTACATCTCCATGGCCGTGCCAGTCTACAATGGGGTCATCTTCCTCTTCGTCCTGGCGAACTTCTGCATGGCTACCTTCATGGATCCGGGCATCTTTCCCAGAGGTATCCGTGGAAAAGCGCAGTGGCTCGACCCAGCGGCGGAACCTTTTTAATGCACGACCATAGTGCCGTACCTGTGTTTTTGTTTTCTGGCCATGTCTGCGATGAACACGCGCGTCTTCCTTCCAGCTGAGGAAGACGAGGACAAAGAGGACGACTTCCGCGCTCCTCTGTACAAGACGGTGGAGATCCGAGGCATCCAAGTGCGCATGAAGTGGTGCTCAACCTGCCGCTTCTACCGCCCGCCGCGCTGCTCCCACTGCTCCGTCTGCGACAACTGCGTGGAGGTCAGCAGGGCGGGGGTCCCTGTGGGAGGCGGCGTCTGTGTGCGTATGCGTATGCACTGCACAGCCGCTCTGACCTCATTCCCTCTGCCCCTCCCCAGGACTTCGACCACCACTGCCCCTGGGTTAATAACTGCATAGGCAGGCGCAACTACCGCTACTTCTTCCTGTTCCTGCTGTCGCTGACGGCCCACATCATGGGCGTCTTCGGTTTCGGACTGCTCTTCATCCTGCACCACACGCAGCAGTTAGACCGCCTGCATGCTGCCGTCACGTATCCTGCCTCCCTCTCTGTCTGCCTCAGACTGCTTCTTTTTTGTCTTTCTCTCTGCCTGTCTGTCTCTGCTTCTCTCTGTCTGTCTGCTCCTGTCTCTGACTCTGTCTTGCTGTGCTCCTCTGTCTGCTTCTCTCTCTCTCTCTCTCTCTCTGCCATCTGTCTTTTCCTCTCTTTGTCACTGTCTTCCTCAGTCTGCCTTCCTCTCTGTCTGCTACTGCTTCTCTCTGTTTCTCTCTGCTTTCTCTTGTCCTGTCTGTCTGTCTCTGTCTGTCTGTCTCCTTGTATGTGCTCTGGGTTATCGTTGTGTTGCGTGTCTCCACATGAGTTTGGTTTTTATTCCTTGACTTTCCCCTCTCAGTATGGCTGTTATGTGTGTGGCTGGTCTCTTCTTCATCCCAGTAGCAGGTCTCACTGGTTTCCATATTGTGCTGGTAGCCCGAGGGAGAACTACCAATGAGCAAGTAAGTCTGCCAGTGCAGCTTTGGCACTTTATCGGTGTGAGGATCTCAGTGCTGATTCCAGCTGCAGTGTGTGATACTTGTGATTCCTGGTGATTAGAGAGCACCTCTGATAGATCCTAGGCATCTTTCTGCTAGGTATTTGCCGTCTATCACGCGGAACGACATTGTCGCCGCCTCAGTGACCGTGTCAGCGGATGTTTACGAATCGGCTGCGTTCTATCAGAATTACCTCCCCGTGACCAACATCTCGCACGCACTTGTGTAATTAATGTTTGTTCCTGGGGATGTCGGTGTCGCTGCGATTTGTAAGTTGAGTAGCTGGGTGCGGCTGTGACGTCCCTGCATTCCCATACAGGTGACAGGGAAATTTCGAGGTGGTGTGAATCCCTTCACGGATGGCTGCTGGAGAAACGTATCCCACGTGCTGTGCAGCTCACAGGCGCCCAGGTCCAGCCCTCTTATGCTTTCTGATTTACGTCTCTCTGTCCGTCTGCCTGCTTGTCTGTCTGTCTGTGTCATTTATGTTTACATTGTGCAGACCATAAAAAAAACTGTTATTCTTGATGTTATGGGGACACATTTTCAGTCGCCACATGGGTTTTTTTTTTTATAAAAATCTGTGAAAATGCCAGAGGTCTTGTATTTTGTTTGGTTACTTAAGGTTAGGGATGAAGTTAATGTTGGAAATAGGATTATGCCCCAGGGTGGACATAACTGGTGTGCAAGTACGCATTCACCTTTAAAAGCGATATGTGTGTCAATCGATTGTTTGTAAAAGCACAAATGCATACTTATTTTACGTGCATTTACGCTGCTATGACAGTAAAATGCCTTGCATTTTAACCTGTATACCGCAAATGAAAGAGTTGGCATATAAAGATTAAATGCGTTATATTTTCTTTTCATATCAGTGCAAATGCACTTAAGTACGCATTTACACTGTTACCACAATCGATTGCCGCATGTATTGTTTTTAAAGGTGAATGCATATTTGCGCACCAGTTATGTCCATCCCTGATTATTCCGAGAGAGTATAATGGAGAGTCTCCACGGAGATATAGATTCCTAATCTGTGTGTGTGTGTGCGTGCACATTGGCTATCCGCTAGTCACATCACATAATCATTGCATGCTGCTGCAGTAGGTGGCGCCCTCACAAGTGTGTTCTGGTCCTGTTCCCAGGTACATGGGCCGGAGGCGGAGGCTTCAGACTGTGGCTGTTCAGCCTCCCTTCCTCAGACCCCCACTGTCAGAGGCCCAGTTGGTAGCCAAGGTCTTGGACAACGGCATCCAGGGAGATCTGCACCGGGTAGGCTGCCCTGTGCTGTAGCAAGCTTCTGTGTTCCCGGACCGTACCGGCCCTGTCCATAGTGAGTCTCGGCATCCTCAGGCCTCATGCTGAGCCGTACCGGCCCTGTCCATAGTGAGTCTCGGCGTCCTCGGGCCTCATGCTGAGCCGTACCAACCCTGTCCATAGTAAGCCTTAGCCTTCCCGGGCCCTGTGCCAGGCCATGCCAGCTCTTTCCGTGGCAAGCATCTCGTGTTGAGCCATATCTGGCCCTGTCTGTAGTGAGTCTTGGCGTCCCCAGACATCGCGCCACACTGTACTATCCCTGTCTGTCAATGTCCCCCCCAGTCAAAGAGCAGCCTGGAGATGGAGAGCCAGTCAGCCGACGCCGAGCCGCCCCCCCCTCCCAAGCCAGAGTTGAGATACCCCGGCTTGGCCCGGGGTCAGCTCTCTCTAGCTGCTTCTGAGGGTTAGTATTGCCCCTACCCCCCTTGTGAGTGTCAGTGTCGGCAGGCGAATGAATGCTCACTGCTGCATCTGCCTGATCCCAGAGAGCTCTCTGCTGAACAAGACCCCGCCCACGCCCACCATGTACAAGTACCGGGCGGCATACAACAGCCCCGGCAAGAGCCACACCCCCCTCAGCCAGTCATACTCCAGCAAGGTGAGCACCCCCCTGAGGTGGGCGCCCTGCCGCCCGAAACCAGCTGAGCGGCGTCCCCTTTTCACCATGCGTCCTCCGTGTTGTGATTTAATTGCATGGCTCATCATATTTTTTTTTCTCACCCATTGGTTCAGTCGCCGTCAGTCCGTCCATATGAGTAAGTTGGCCTCTGTTTGCTCTGTGTGCTGTAGTGCTGTGACCCGCTTCACTTCTGTACGCAGATGTGTGTGTGAGAGAGAGAACAGGCCACACAGCTCCCCCTGTTGTAGCGTCAGCCCTGCCGCATCGGCACATCTTTGCTGAGTAGCTCAGGCCGCTCATTGTGTGTCTGTGTGTGCTCGGGTCAGCTGGGCCCCTTGAAGGATTGCTGGACAAGCTTGCCTTCTGTGGCTCAGGTCTGCTGTATCCAGTAACGCACACCGAGCCTTGCTGTGCGTCAGAGAGCCCCCCCTCGGTGGCCTCCTGACCCTGGGTTATGCCCAACTTTCTCATCGCCATGACTGACTGCTTGTGTTCACTCACTGCCTCTGCTTTATTTATTTCGTTTGACGACACCCCGCCGCCGCCTACAGCTGACTGACCCCTCTGTCACACCCTTGCTAGATGAGTCGGGGTGACAGCCTGAAGGAGTCGTCGTCCCTGCTGGAGTCGAGCCAGCAGGCCGCCTACCGCTCAGAGCCCAGCTTGGATGGCTGCCATGGGGAGCCAGGTCCCAGGGAGCCGAATGCTGAGGCCCCGGGGCCCACCGGTCCTGGGGGGGGCATCCCCGGCTACTCCCTGGGTGGCCGCTCCTTCCCGTCCTTTTCAGACCCCACGGTGCTGTCGGTGGCGGGATCGCGCTCCTCCAGCGTGCGCTCTGCTCACGCCGGCCACGGTGTCCTCGGCCTGCCGCCACCAGAGGGCGCCTCTTCTACCAGCTACCAGAACTTGGCCAACCAGACTCCACGCAGTGGCAGCCTTTCCTATGACAGCCTGCTGACGCCATCGGGGAGCCCCGACTTTGAAGCGGCAGGCCCCGCGCTGTCCCCGGGCCGGCCCCGAGTCCCCCCACACGCCCGCCCCCTCCCACACGCGCACCACCCCCCTGTACTGGGCTACAGCTCACCCTTCTTGTCCGCGCAGCTGGCCCAGCAGCGCGACCCCGGGCTGCACCAGGCCTCAGCCGCCCTGCTGTCTTCCTCCCGCAAGGCCTACTTGCACGGTGTGAGCCCACCCCCCACCCCGGTGGACAGGGACCCCCAGCGGCACCCCCAGCACCATGCACGGCCCCTCCGCTTCTCACGGGCGCCAGTGCTGGCAGACTCGCACCCAGTAGCCTGGGCGCGCTCTCTGGGCTCGCCGGATTCCCCTCAGGGGGCCATGTCTCCCGGCCCCCTTCCGCAACGGCCCCCCCTGGGCAAGTCTCTGTCATACTCGAGCGCGGCGGCAGCGGAGATGCAAAGCCGGCTGGTGAGGAAGGCCTCGGCGGGGGCAGCCATCCAGGCCCCAAAGTGAGTACGGCCCCGCAGCTTTCTACCGCCCCCACCTGTCAGCATTGCCTCCCTTTGTGCGCGTGTAAGGTGCAGCTTATTTAGCGTCATGTGACTGGGGGTTTCCATGACGATGCATGGTGGTCAAACTGATCATTAAGCACATAGAGAATGAATAAAATGCACTAGAACGCTAGATATGCCCACATGGTGTGGTACTGGTTAAGGCCTAGAGGTGGACAGTCAAATGGACAGATGGAGTAATGCAAGATAATGAGCAGCATGTAGTGCCAGGCCCGGTGTAGGGTTCCCAGTGTGGGCTTACCGTGCAGTCGGCAATGTTCTCCTGTTCCTGGCTCTCTGTCTCTCTGTAACCCCACATTCTCTCCCTTCCCTTTCAGGGATGAGATTCAGATGAAGTCCTACAGCCGCTCAAACGGGCAGCCAAAAACAGGCCCTCCACCCTCACCACACCATTCAGCATCCTCCCCGTCCTCTCCCTCGCACATGGGAAGCCCGACCCCACTTACCACTCGGCCAGGCCCGGCCACTCACAGCACGTCTTCTCTGCACAGCCCTACCCACAAGCAGGGGGGTGGCGTGAAGAAAGTCACAGGCGTCGGTGGGACCACCTACGAGATCTCGGTTTGACGGGGGCCGATTTAACGAGGGATCGCGGTCTGCTGTGGGCCAGTACGCCGCTCGACTGGGTCCGGTCGATGGACGTGTTCCCTAGCCGGGACTGAAGCCCGGGGTGCCGCGTCACTCGTCACGCTGTGGCCACGGCCGGCTCGCTCTTGCTGTGACAGCAGGAACTGTATTGAAACACCCAGGAATGGAAGGTGAAGCCCACAGAGCCATGCACATCATTTCTACCCATTTGGATTTTGACCGCTAGCCATTGCGGCCCAGCCCGACCAGGCGCTCTCTCCCTCCCGTCTGCGGGGCGGCGTTTGCTGACTGACAGCTTCCGCTTGCTCTTCCAGCTGTCGGGCGCCGGCGTTCATTTTTATTTCAATTATTTATTTTTACATTTTTATCAATTTATATAGCGGGTTTAATAAAAGCAGGAGTCTGAAGGGTGGCTATCTGGACGGGACGGTCTTCATGCAGCCAGCTGGACCTCCTGCCGGTCACGGCTCTCGCCGAAAGCGAAGACCGAGGCCCTGCATGGCCCTGTCACCTACGCCCGCCCTGGCAGCATGGATGGCTGATCCTCCCTTCGAAATGCTAGCGTGCAGTTGCTTCTTGAGGGTTTTCTGATATAGTCACTGAGGAATGACAGACCTTGTTTTGAATTGCTGTATATTTCTGGATGTTTATAATGTCAGTTTATCAGTTAAGTCATTTGGTCACCTTCCACACAAAGGCTGGCCAGTTATGTGACTGTGGCATTGTATATGAGAACCAATCCAATCATTGTTGGACTGGGACCCAGTAGGAAGATCTACATCTTTCAAAATGATGATCTGGTTTATATTGGAATGTTATGAAATTTCGTGTCATCAATCCAGTCAGAGGAAAGTGTTTAAACTTTTAAAATTGCACTGTGTGACATTGTGATGTCAGAAGGCTAGAATGTGACAGCAGTTGTGACCAGCCAATGCCTATGCAGAAATAACAGGAAAGGCGGGGCTTGTGTGTATTGTGCATATGTGAGTGTGATTGGCTGTGTGTATGTCTGTCAGTATGGCTGACCAATGATAATAAACTGTTTGTAAAACATTTTGAAACCCCTTCGTTTAAAATTGTTTTAAATTTGCCTGATCTAAAATGGGGGTGCTGATCCATCCTTATTGTGAGATTCGACACAGAAGCCTAACCCCCCCCCCCAAACCACAAAACCGTTACCCTGACATTCCTTTCATCATAAAACCCAATATGGAGGTATAGGGAGTAACGTGATGCACAGCAGCGTATCCGACACAAATGGGCTGCTGCTCATCTCGCTCATGCTCGCAGTGAATGTGGAGTTACTCTCCTTAAGGTATCACCTTCCTCTGCCAGAACCAAGCCTTCCACAGGTTAGAGTCCAAACCATCGATACAGCATTTAATACGGACAACCGACAAGACCGATGCTCCTGGATCCCAATCCCCCTCCCAGAATAAATTGAGAAATCTGTACACACGGCCTGACCCTTGGATTGAGACTCTAAGCAATTTTAATGGTAAAACAACTTGCCCAACAGGAATATGGTACGTTTCCATGGGATTGCAAGATGGCGTCGCGACCTACAGGGGCCTGACAGCAGGAAACCCACAGCAGAATGATTTGGGCTAAATGGTACCTCGGATCAGAGAGGACCCCCGGACCCCGACATGCCTCAGATCGGAGGGGGCCTCCGGACGCCCCAGACCCCGACCAGCATTACGTTTTCACAGGGGACTGGCACCTGCTACTACACCCCGAGCGTGAATCGGGGTGGTGATTCTTTGTGAGCAGTTCCCCATATCCATGCTGCTTTGGGTTTGTTACCTCAGGGTCACTTTTGGCTACGGTAACAGTAACAAAAGAAATCACTGATTTGGGTTGGCTGAGAAAGGGTAACATTTAAATATCAGTAGTAGAATCACATGAGTAGCTTGCATGCTGGAGATCATTACATAGACATATGCTGTCAAATGCAATTTAAAGCACTGATATAAAGACATACAATTTAAAAAAATAATAATGGTCTCCACCATCATCTCCACTTCCCACCATCTCTCCTGAGGTCCACCTTTCCTCCATCTGAGTTACTGCTATGTTTCCCCATAATCCCATCTAGTCGATAGTTTGTTGCAACAGGACTGATGCATGATGAAACTCTTCTACTTGTCCTTCTTAGTCTCTAGCACCACATCCTGACCGTTTGGCCCTGCCTCCAGCTCGCCCTCCTCAGGCACGGCTGGGAACTTCGGCTCAGCCGCCTTCCCCGCGGTCCCCTTGGACAGCTTCTTGGACTTCTGGTACAGCTCATTCAGGTTGAACTCGCGAATGATGTTTTCCTGAAGATGAAGCAGATGAGTCACTGGCGTGAGCCTCGCGTCAGTGACGGCACCGCGCGACAAAACCCTTAAGACGCAGCACGGCTGCATCATAGCGTGTGTGATTCACACCTTCAGACTGCATGCCCCGAGACCCTGGATCAGCACACAGTGCTCACCTCTGTAAAGCTCCAGGACACTGCACGGCCCTTCTTGTCCACCTGGGGACGCCGCATCAGCTCTTTGCCTCCCTGGAACAGTAGCAGTGAGGGAAGCTGCTTAGACAGGGGCGAGGTGCTCACTTTGTACCTGGAGGGGCCAGAGGAATGGTTATAGCAGGGGTCTCCAACTCCGGTCCAGGAGAGCCACTATCCGGTAGGTTTTCTATCCTACCTGGCTTCTGATGAGCCACACCTGTTTTTGGGTAAATACCAGGAGCAGGTGTGAGTCATCAGAAGCCAGGTAGGATAGAAAACCTGATGGATAGTAGCTCTCCAGGACCGGAGTTGGAGACCCCTGGGTTATAGCATACAGACAAGAGCAATGATACCGAGTGGTGATGGCTGATGCATAACTTCAGCAGAATGGTGATCTGAAAAACACACTAAACAGATGGAGATGGAGAGAGGGGACCTACTTCTTAGAGACGTCGCCGTATCTCCCCACATCCACCTTCCCAAACTTCAGGCCAGCGCAGTTGTACCTGTGAAGCAGAAGGTTACGTGTGTGTGATCTCCCGCGACACCGCGGACATGCGTGCATGCGCGTTCACATGCGCGTGTGGCGATGAGCCTCACTTGAGAGAGAGGTCAGCGTAGACGGAGGCAAAGGACTGGCATTCAGGAGACCAGTTGGCGAAGAACTCCACGATCCACGTGACGCGAGTGTCCCTGTCAAGCTCCTCCTACGAGGGACACAGGAGACGCTGCTTTGGAAAACCCTCTGCGTGTTCTGCTATCGTGTCAGAGCTTCGGGGGCTGAGGCTCCCGTGTGGATCTGTACTGTTGGGACACTCACGTCTATGGTCTTGTCACTGAAGTACTTGATGTATTCTGGGCCCATGTAGATTGGCGGTTTGCAGGTCATCAGGAACACTGGGATGGGGAGCAGAGCAGTCAGTGTGTGTGTGTGTGTGTGTGTGTGTGTGTGTGCACCAGGTACCGTACTTCAGAAAAGTACCAAAAGTACGGTACTTCATGGTGCTGGTTTTCCACTGCCATAAAAACTCACGCTGCCGCTGAATGACATCTCACTGCAAGGCCCATCCTTCCTTACCGATGCAGAGCGTGAGGTACAGGAGGCCCATTCGAATGTCCAGCCGGAAGAAGAGGATCACATTGGCCACCTTGGAGAAGAGGATGATATTCCCCACATGCTGCTCCACAGTTACTGAAATGGGGAGGTTGGGGGGGGGCGCAAAGTGAACTGCCGGCCAAGACCAAACTGCTGAAACTCTCTTTAGCAGACAAGACAAGCCGATAGGTGCTGCTGACAGTAAATAAGCACGGCTGTGTGTGTATACAGAACAGGCAGAGTCACGAATGTGGTCACAACTGTAAGCGCTGACTGCTGCCATACAGACAAAAAACTGGAATAACACCACTATAATGCTGTACAAAAGAAATTATTCCTCTGACATTAGAATTTAGTGATCAGTGGTCATTGTTGACACAACAACGAGATGAGTCCTCTGCATTTCACCCATATTTGACATCGTGACATAGCAGGGGGCAGCTAATTCAGCGCCCAGGGAGCAGTGCTTGGGGGTGGTACCTCGCTCAGGGTACCTCAGTAGTGCCTTGCAGGTTGGGGATTCCAACCAGCAATCTTTCAATTACAAGTGGGCTTTCCTAACCATTAATCAGCAAGTATGAAATGAGTCATGCACACAAATAAACCAGGGTCAGTCTCACACACACAAATTTGGTTTTTGAGTTCCGGATTTCATATAAAGGATGGTAAAGAAACATGCAAGATAAACTAACAAAAATACAATACTGTTGGTGCTTTGTGTGGAAGGTGACAAGCTCAGGCAAATCCTCTAATAACCCAGCAAAGAAAAACGTCATATAATGACTCCGTACGCAGCATGGCGTTACCCAGAGGCCGGTAAACACTCACTGGCTCTCCTGTTCTTCATCATGACGATGGCACTAAGAAACATCAGGATCTCCACCTCTCTCTGCGGGGCAGTACACGCAACAGGTTAGCGTGACACATGCATGTCGGCACCGCTTATCCCGAGCAGCAGGAGCAGCAGACGTTGGGTGCCATCGCAAGGCCCATATACGCAGCCTCATTTCTCACGGCGCATTTACATTGCATTAATTTCGCAAACGCTTTTGTCTGACTGGCGACAGAAGTGGCAAACCCATTAAGACGCCATCCACACTTAGCCCGTGACCCTGCATCATCTCGCCGTCTTCTAGCCCTTTCCACGCGCGATACACACCCAGTCGAAGTCGCAGGAGTTGCCGTCCTCCCGCTGTGTGGGGAGATGCTCGCAAATGCCGGGGCTTTTGCGGACCAAAAGGAAGGCGACCGCCAGGAAGATTGAAGCTACATAATAGGGCTTCAGCAGCCACTTATACACCTGCGGCAGGTGGTAGAGAAAGGCGAACAGGGGGGTCAGCAGCGCCATCTTCTATAAAACCCCCTCGGCTATGCAGAGACAACAGGCGCTGCGTCCTGTGATTCTATGCGAGGAAATGCCCGTACTCTTTTTAAAGGGATTTACGGCAGCCACTATCTTTGTATCAGTTTATCCGTAATTCTTACAATGGTTATGACTGGGACTGGAATCAGATAAACTGATCCCAAGTCATTTTTAAGTCGGAGAATAATAGGGCAGCAGGGACGAACCTCCTACCTAAAATATGATTCGTCGAGGGGAGGGCTCTGGTCATATTGTGAGCCATGATTGGTTTATGAGAAGAGTCATGTAAGTTGGGAAGGTAAAAGGGGTTTATTTACCGTAATTGACGTTATACAGTTGGTCTAAATGGGGGAAACATGAACACTGTCTCAATAAAGTCGCTTTTTGTGCGATTACTTGTAATCGCAAAATGAGTTTAACCGCATTTGCGAATAGGTCTGTTGATCAAAATAATTGTTTCAATTCATCAAATAAAGAGATTGCTTTCAGAACGCTTTCTAACCCTGTTAAATAGGTTTATTACGGTATCCAAAGAGAACTGATGGTACGTAAGCCGTAACGCTACGGGCAACAAAAACAGAAGCTTGACGTTGTTTGTTAGTCGTAAAAGTGTTATGATTTTTATTTATATACGCAGTTACTTCAGACGGATATGACGGAAATATATTCGTCTCTGTACGCCCAAAATGACGCGCAGGTTCCCACTGGCTCGTCGACGCTGGGCTTCGCTTCGGGAAAACCACCTCCGCCACCACCTCAAAGCCAGGTCCCGATGGCCGTACAGCTTCCACACCAGCTCGGGGATGACGGGCCTACGCTGCGGAAGCTCGGGGCGATGAACGAGCCTTTCTATTTACTCAGAGAACTACCCGGTAATTCCAGAATAGCGAGTGTGGTTTTAAATATCGCATGCTGGGGGTTACACGGCCATTTACAACTGTGGTCCACATTAATCGTCGGGCTAAGAGGCTAATTACTCCGGCGATGCGCATGCTCTGCTTTTCATCTTTCTCGGTCTGTGAGCTATGTGTATGTCCATTCAGTACACTTTAATCCTCAGTTTATGTATCAAAACTATTGGTGTGCGTATATATATATTAGTACAATTCGGCAAAACTAATCGGAATGTATTCCTCTGAACTTGTAGAGATACGGATTTGGTATGATAGGCTGCCCTAAGGTAGTCGCGTAAGGGTGGATAGTCGTAATGGGATCTCTTGTGCTCTTCCTTATGCTACAGTGGGCAACGAGCTGACGGGCAACACCAACCTGATCACACACTACAGCCTGGAACACGCCTACAACAAGTTCTGCGGCAAGAAGGTCAAGGAGAAGCTGAGCAACTTCCTGCCTGAGTTACCAGGTGATGCTTCCAGCTGAGATGTACAGAGTGCTCAGAAGCTAACCGAACGCAAGAGGAAGGCTTGCTAACCTCCGGGTTATGTGACTTCTGCTCCCCCCAGGCATGATTGATACCTTAGGCTCCCAGGACGGCAGCTCTCTCCGCTCGTTGATAGAGAAGCCTCCTGTCTGTGGAAACTCTTTCAACCCCCTGACAGGGGCCATGCTGACAGGCTTTCGGCTGCACACTGGGCCGGTACTGTGTCCCCATCCTGTCCTTACCTCTCTCACGGCTCTGCACGTGTGACACTCGGGTGCGGGGGGACATGGCCCGTGTGACGGTATTGCTCTGTGTCCACAGTTGCCGGAGCAGTACAGACTGATGCACATCCAGCCCCCTAAGAAGAAGAGCAAGCACAAGCACCGGCACCACCGGCCCCAGGACCCGCTGCCCCCAGGTACGGCGTGAGCGCCACCGTGTCGCATGCCGGCATGTCTCACGAGATGAGGATTACCGTCGTTATAAGTGTCGCCTGCGTGTACCGTGAGCTTCCAGCCGGCCTAACCTCGGCGTCCTGATTTCGGACAGAAACGCCGTCGGACTCGGACCACAAGAAGAAGAAGAAGAAGCGAGACGACGACCCCGATCGCAAAAAGAAGAAGAAGGATAAGAAGAAGAAGAAGGTGGGCGGCACGCAAGGAGGGGGGGGGTGGCTGGCAGGGCTGTGACGTTGGTATTTAATTGATAAACCGTAAAGGACACATTTTAGCAGTAGATGCCGATCCCGTGTGCCTGTTTCGGTCGTGCGTGTGTGTGTGCTTATGGAGTTTGTGAAACACATGTGATGAGTACGCTGTGCATGTGTGTGTTTGATTAAGCCGGTTTAACTCCCCCCGACCTGCTCTGTTCCTCCCAGAACCGGCACAGCCCAGACCACCCCGGCCTGGCCAGCTCCCAGCCCAGCAGTAGCAGCAGCTTGAGGTAGAATTGGAGGGCGGTGCATCACACCAGCTCTCCATCCCTGGGACCGGCGGCAAGGTTGGGGCCTTTGGGAGCCCCTGGCCCTTCAGCCTTGCCCTTCCAAACTCAAGCCTGGCCGCAGAGGGGATGTCCGTCTTCACACACACGTCTGCGTCTGTCTAGTGCCCTGGCAATTCCCTTTTCTTTTTGTTTTAACTCTGTGAAGCAGAAGGAACTGTTGGAGACACTGAATAACTGTGCAGATGCACCGAAGCAGGAAAGACTTGAAGTTCAAGTCATTTTCGGACTGGGTGCAACAGAGACCCCGAGTCTACACACAGCTTTACTTTAATAAATTTTGTTAATTAAATGGCTGTGCTCTTTTCTATTTGAATGTGTTGTGTCCTCTGTTGTAAATAGGCCTGTGCTGTTACTGCTTCACATTCTGTCAGGCGCTGAATCTCAAAACTGTAGCAAGGATTCTTATCCAATACCATGTCAGAAGCTGTCTTCGGATCAGTGCGTGTGCATTCCAAGGCTTTCCTGTCCTAAAAGAAGAGGACGTAAATCGGGAGAGTTGCGTGATAGGCACAGATCCAAGATTAACATTGCATTTATTTTATTGTATCTTGCAGCACTCTGAAAGTGTTCATAGGCTTGCACAGCAAAACACACATTAAACCCGGAGTGACTCTCGATCGGTTTGAACTTGCGAGCGAACCAGTGACAGCACAACGAGTGAGCAAGCCATCCCATTAATCCTCTACTTACTATGGTTAATCCAGAATATGAGCATCACACTTAAACAGCCGAGCTGCTTACTTTACCATAACTTTTAGGTTTCCTCATATCAATTTGTAATTGTTAAACTATCAAAAGCACTTATGTACAAATGCACATTATCCCAAAAGGCACACGATTTGCCAGCACCCGTTGCCCCAGTGAACTCTGGGATTGCAGTCGCGAGTTGCTAGCAGCCTTTGTCCCAGTGAACAGTCAGTGTAGGAGAGGTGCCCTGATCCTGATGTTCATTGCATCTTACACATGAGAGTGTTCCTCTGTCATTAGCCACAAATCACACCTGCATCTTCTTGAATATGTGAGGTACTGCTTTTCCTTTTTATAACCAGGTACGAAACAAATTTGGCCTGAACAAAGAACACAGTTTATAAACACTTCAAGCAGCAAGCCTGACCTGAGCGTGTTTGAGCTGGATTGCTGCACAATGAAAAAACAACGCCGACGACACGACGCACAGATCTACTTCTGGACCAATAATCGAGAAACTGGAAATAACATGATTTAATGATAGACTGATCCCCCAAGCGCCATTCTCATCTTGAATTTAGACTTTCGTTTACCGCAGTTATCGTGGGCTGGAATGTCATTTAAACCATGTTGATGCAAAGGTGGCAGCACTCTTGTAGGCTGACAGCCTGCAGTGATGAGCATTTCACACAGGCTATAGCGGCCGCATAGAGCGCCGTCGTTTGATCAGTGTGTGGCTGTCGGGGGTCCCTGACACACTTTGGCTCTTAATCTGACATCACAGTCAGTGGTGCAGTACAGGCAGTCCCTGGGTTAAGAACGTCCAACTTTTGGGCAACTCGTACTAATGGACTAATGGTCATAAAGTCTAAAATATTACAAAATTGGGTTAAATATAATGGTTCGTAATAACAGATGTACATACATCTTTGTGACGTACATGAAGACGTTGAGAGGCTTCAGTGGTTTGTCGGCTCGAAGTACAGTACAGAGTAGTTTTATTTCTTTCTGTATAATTATTATATATCCATATATACATCATTATTTTTCCAATTTACCATCAAATTTGACTTAAAGACAGATTCAGGGAACGGATCTTGTTTGTAGCCCAAGGACTATCTGTAATAAATTTTTGTGTACATGCTTCACGCAGCAATACTGAGGCTAAGAAAACATGCATCTTTAAGCAAGTACACACACACGTACACACACACACACATACAGACACACACGTACACACACACACACATAGAGACACACACGTTTGTATTCATATCTTTGTAGGGACCATCCATCCATTCATTTCTATGGGCATAACCCTAATCCCATCAATGGCAACCTTAAACCCCATCCAAACCTAACCCCACCATAACTAACCAATCAAAATACAAGACATTTTTCGTTTTGTCATGTGAGGACCGGCCTCCAGTCCTCAGAAAGTGTGTCATGTCAGGATTCGCCGCCCCGTGAAGTCCCTTGGTCCTCACAAGTAAAGCAAACCTGGTACATGTAGGCAACACACAGCATACTTATAATGACGCTAATCCCCATTCAGCCAGCACTCGTGTTTTGTGACACTTACATAAAAGCCCCAGGGTAACAGCCCCTGAGATTCCTTTGGTTTGGCTTTTTACACTATCGCATTAGTACTGGTGCAGTTACCATAATATACAACAATCGAAACATTTGTTTTTGTAATAGTTGTTACAGTAGATGAAGTCACTAAACGCGCCCCTCAGGTCCTAAGCCTGCTGAACGAGGTGACCGTTGGCATGTTTGTCAGCTGCCGCAGATTGGTTCACTGCTTCTTCCTGCTTCTTCTTCTCCAGGACAAGATGTCTGCAGTGGTTGAACAGATATGCAGGCAGCAAGAAGCCAGTCAGCGAGAAGATCAGCAGAGCTACGTTGATCTGGGGGTAGGAGGACAGAAAATGTGATGATGATGCTGGTTATTAGGTTGATCTGTAAGAGTACATGTGAGATAGATACATGTTCACAGTCAGGTCCAAAGCCAGTTGATTTCAGGACCATCCATTAATGACAAAGAATGATGACCACATGCAAGACTTTAACCAAGGTCACAAAACTATGATAGTGACCATGACTGTGTCCAAGATCACAGAACTGTGACAGTCACCATGATAATTTCCAAGATCACGTAACCATGACAGCGACCATGATTATGACCAAGATCACAGAACCATTACAATCACCACAGATCCCATCCGTGACAGTGACCATGATTATGACCAAGATCACAGAACTATGAAAGTGACCATGACTATTACCAAGATCACAGAATTATTGGCAGTAACCATAATTATGACCAAGATCACAGAATTATTGGCAGTGACCATGACCATGAACATTTCTGCAGCTGTGACTCTAATCCAGACAGTGACTCTCAGTTTCACTTCTGTTCTCACCCAGTAAGGGTCGCCCTGCAGAGGCCCCACCATGACGATGAACAGGGGTTGCTGGGTAAGAGCAAAAATAGCGCTGATCATGGACTGCAGCCCCGTCAAGGTGCCGAAGTGGTTCGATGGATACCTGAGAATTGAAGGCAGATTTATACAGTGCAAGTAGTGCCTGGACCCTAACACCCGCCACCCCCCATTCCCCCACCCCTTACAGCTCTTGTGGCCCCCCATATGCCCTGCCCTATACATCCCCCCCGTCACGACCTGTCCCTCACACGGCCTCGTCTGTACGACCCGACCCCAACGGCTGCACTTACACAGCTGCATACAGACCGCCACAGCAGGAGTGAATGAAGCCCCTGACCATGGTGTGGAGGACAAAGGCGACGACCTGGAAGCAGGGGATTAGGGGACGGAGGAGGGAAAAGAGGAGGGGATGGGGGAGTGAGGAGGGGGGAGGCATCTGTCTCAGTCCATCACAGTGGCAAAAGACACATACTTGGAAAGTATTATTACTATAATAATAATAATACTTGCCTGTAAGGGCAGGTTATCCACAAGAGAGATGACCCCAAAGGTCACCAGCAGCACGTTGGTAAAAACAAAGGCTCTGATGGCATTGGTCAGTTTCTGGATCTTTCTGTCCCTTTTAGGAGGTGCTGGGAGGCTGAAAGGTGGAGTAAAACCACAAATTACACCTCCCCCCCCCACACACAGCCAGACCACCCAGCACTGATTATGATGATTTGGCCAGTCAGAAGTGCATTTGT
>JAODKE010000055.1:9898703-9912776 GCA_026779605.1 Mormyrus hasselquistii
TAAATAATATGCGGCCCGTGAGACTTGAACTTGGACATAGTGCGGCCCACTGCAAAAAAAGGTTGAGAACCACTGGCATAGAGGCACAGACACACGGAGACACAGACACACGGAGACACAGACACACAAAGGCACAAACGCTTGGAAGCACAGATGCAGGGTCACACTGCAGGTACCAGCTGGTAGTAGGTGAGCTTGGGTCCATCGTGCGCTGCCATAAACCACCAGGCTGCGGCCCCCACTGTGGCTGCCCCCACATAACCTGCAGGGTCAGAGAGCAAAGGACGATCGGGGCAAAGAAGCACGAGGACACTAACAGAGAACGTGGTGCCTTTAGAAAGCAGGCTGGCCTCGGCCTGGAGCTCCTGGTGGCACTGAGCCTCAACACAAACCTGCACATGAGCAGTAAGACGAAGGCGGATGATTCACCGTCGCCTAAGGGAAACTTACAGCCGATGATGAGGTATCTGCAGAAGAGCCAGCCAGAGATGAGCGGCTCCTTCGGGGAACGAGGGGGGCGAGACATGATGTCCAGGTCAGGGGGGTTGAAGCCCAGAGCGGTGGCCGGGAAGCCGTCGGTCACCAGGTTCACCCAAAGCAGCTGCACAGGGATCAGCGCCTCTGGCATTCCCAGTGCAGCCGTCAGGAAGATGCTGCAGGGGGCGATAAGGAGCAGAGCGCCATCTTAACATTACCACATCCCCAGCAAGGCCGGCCAATCGGCGCCTGGGTATGACTTCTTCAGGTGGAGGCCAAGGAGGCACCCTGGAGGTTTCAGCTGTCACCTCACCAGACCACCTCCCCGATGTTGGAGGAGATGAGATAGCGGATGAACTGCTTCATGTTGTTGTAGATGGCTCGGCCTTCTTCGATGGCAGCCACGATGGTGGAGAAGTTGTCGTCAGCCAAGATCATCTCAGAGGCAGACTTGGCCACGGCGGTGCCCGAGCCCATGGCGATGCCAATTTCGGCCTTCTTCAGGGCGGGGGCGTCATTCACCCCATCTCCAGTCTGAGAGCGAGGGAGGGAAGGAGAGGGGGAGGGAGGAGCAGAGGTGAGAGAATGGATGGAGAGAGGAGGAGTGGAGATGGGGGAGCAGGGAGAGAGAGGTAGTGAACAGCAAAGGACAGAAGGGATGAAGGGGTGAAGGAAAAGAAGATGAAAGGAAAGAGGGTAGAGATGGAGAGAAGAACAAAGAGCAGGGAATAAACAGAAGGCGAAATATAAAGGAGTAACCAAGAGCAGGGAGGAAGGAGACAGACAAGGAAAGAGGAAATGCAGGAAAACTCCACCATCAAACTATATCTCTTTAGGCGTGAACCCGGCCCTCACCATGGCAGTGATATCGCTCAGACTCTGCAGGTACTCCACGATGCGGCTCTTGTGCGCAGGCTCCACACGGGCAAAGCATCGCGCTGTGCGGCACGCCTGCCTCTGCAGGTGGGGGGGCAGCTCGTCAAACTCACGGCCCGTCAGCCCCCCCCCAAACTGCCCGCCCTGGCCCTCCTCCTCTTCCTGTTCCGTGATGATGCCCACACGCCGACAGATGGACAGGGCTGTGCCCTTGTTGTCACCTGCAATCATATGGAGAGAATCAACCCCTATGACACTGATTAGTGAATGCAGTCAACCCCTGGGACACTGAACACAAGATGGAATCAACCCCTAGAACACTTATTGCTAGACGGGGTCAGCCCCTAGGACACTGATCGCTGTATGCAATCAACCCCCAGGACACTGTTCACTGGATGGAATCAACCCCTAGGACACTGGCACAGTGATACCGGATTATAGTCGCATTTATTTAGCAGTTGCTTTTCTCCAAAGAGATGTATGAGTGTCAAAAGAAGGGAATTTGGTCAGCAAGCATCCAGCACCCCTAGAGCAATCAAGGCTAAGGGCTTCAAACTCACAACCTTCTGGACATGCAGACAGATCATTAATGAACGCAGCAAAGGTCAAGACAATACAGTCCCTATTTAGCAGGGACTCCACACTAACCCGTGATCATGATGACTCGGATGCCAGCCTGCCTGCACATTCGCACTGCTCCCAGAACCTCCTTCCTCGGCGGGTCGAGCATCCCCACACAGCCCACAAAGGTCAGATCAGACTAGAGCAAAGAGAGCGTGTCACTGCTGGGTCACTGTGGGCTCGACAGCTGACATTAGAGGCCATTAAGCGGGACACAGCAAGAAGGGGGAATTTGAAACGTCTGGGAGGCTGTCTCTGTATGGTAGGGGGTAGGGGGACGGCTCCTGCTCCAGGAAGACATCAACTTCATAACACACAAAATTACACGATGATGGAGTCACTATGATTCATTTGATTTCATCAAACAATAATACACAAACAAAAGAATAAGTGATTACCTCGTAATCAGTGAAGCTGGCTGAGTTCTCTAAGCTGAGCAGCCGCAGGTCTGGGGGTGAGTCACGGGTCGCCATGGCCAAGCAGCGCAGGGTATCACGCCCAGAACCCCACTCACGCACCTTCCCCAGCAGCTGCTCCCTCTGGGAAGGGGTCATGGGGACTCGTGAGCCCCCACCCACCCGTAGCCAGCGGCAGCGTTCCAATATGCTCTCCGGCGCCCCCTAGGCACATGGAAGAATAAACAGAAATGAATCACATTGCAAGAAGCAGACTGAGACACGAATGAGGGTGTCACTGAATACCGACAAAGAGCCAGTAACACATAAATTAAGATAAAACAATAAATGAGTTAAGTAAACATTGCAGCATGTTAGCTAGGCAATCACAGGAAAGTGTGTGAGGCAAACAGTGGCGCTAACGGCCTTCTAACCTTGACAAACATCTTGGCCCCAGTGGTGGACCTGATAGGCTTGTTGGGAGAACAAAATACAGACATGGATTTTCTGTCCCTGGAGAACTCGAGGGTGAGCTCCTTCTTCATCAGCTGCTTGATGATCTGCAGCAGGGCAGGGGAAGAGAAGGATAAGGAGGAGCTTAACAGATGGTGAGAAGAGGTGCCGTCAGTGACGATGCGGATGACAGCAGTCTGTAGGCGTGCAGTCTGTAGATAGCAGTCTGTAGACTTGCTGTCTGTAGGCATGTAGTCTGTGGATATGTGGCCTGTAGACATGTAGCCTGTAGGCCTTGAGTCTGTAGATGTACAGTCTGTGGATATGTAGCCTGTAGACATGCAGTCTGTAGGCTTGTAGTATGTAGGCATGTAGTCTGTAAGCTTGCAGTCCGTAGATATGTAGCATTTAGGGATGAGGGCTGTAAATGCAGTTTGTAGACTTTCAGTCTGTTGGCTTGTAGTATGTAGGCATGTAGTCTGTAAGCTTGCAGTCCGTAGATATGTAGCATTTAGGGACGAGGGCTGTAAATGCAGTTTGTAGACTTTCAGTCTGTTGGCTTGTACTATGTAGGCATGTGTCTGCAAGCTTGCAGTCTGTGGATATCTAGCATGATCTAGCATGAGCCGAGGCTGTAAGACAGTGGTACGACAGAGTAAAAGTGTGGGGCATGAAGGAATTACAGGGTGGGCACTGGTAAGAAAAAAAAAAGGTTCCGGTTCCAGAAAAAGAAGATCTGGCAGCGTGAAAGTGCCATTAAGCAACACCTAAAACAAGTAGACACAGAAAACGTGACGACACATATGTGGAATGTGTGCGTGTGTGTTAAAAAGAGTTTGAATATCACTGATTTTACGACGGAAGAGGGGGCGGCTCGCCGGGAAGCCTTACTGAGCAGCAGGCTGTGGCTCTCTCTGAGGGGGAAAGGCCTTGCAGCTCCGTGTCAAACACGTTCATCTTCTCCACCAGGCAGCAGAGGGCGGTCTCTGTGGCCTCACCCACCTTCTCATACACACCCTTGGTCTGCAGAACAGGACAAAGGCATATTACGATCCACAGGACTCCAGAGGTAAAACAGAGTTAGAAAGGGACCCGTTGACCCATAAACACCAGTCACCCGTCAGTAAACCCAGTGAATTTTCAACAGTAACCTTTAACCCCATGACCCTAATACAGTGACCTTTAACCCCGTGCCCCTGTGCAGCTTCACTCCCCTCGTTGTAGTCCAGGGAGGAGTCGTTGCACAGGGCGCAGATGGTTGCCATCTCCACCAGCCCTTCATACTGGCTGCATCGCACGGGGACACCGTCCTTATACCTACGGTAGAGGAGACAGGCGTCAGGAGCACACAGGTGGGTGAAGGATGAGGAGCGGACCAACAGGGGGCGCCGCACAGCATGGGGAAAGGAGGTGAATGGGGGTTCCAGTGGCTCGTTGGGGGTCACACGGCACTCACACTTCCCCCAGCGGGGCATAAGTAGATCCAGTCACCGTGAACTCGTTGAGGGAGCAGTGATCCTCCGACACACTGTCCAGCACAAACATCTATGCATAGGAGACAGCCAGGTGTTAAAGGGGCACCAAACACAGCCAGGAGGGGGCGTTAGTTCCCAACCTGAGCGCTGCAAAAGCCCGTACTCCTATTGCAGCGCTCTGACCATAGTCACCGAGCAGGAGGGGTTACAACACCATCCAGCCCTTCTCCACTGCCAAACATCTCCTGACCTGCATTAGTAGGGTTAAGGAAGCATCTGCAATGGGACCCATCATATCACACCGCGCAGTCGTGGTGGGCGGGGTCTCACCCGGCACACGGACATCTGATTGGTGGTGAGGGTGCCCGTCTTGTCAGAGCAGATGACGGAGGTGCAGCCCAGCGTTTCGACGGAGGGCAGGCTGCGGACGATGGCGTTCTTACGGGCCATGCGGCGCGTCCCCAATGCCAGGCAGGTGGTGATGACAGCAGGCAGGCCTGCAAGTATTTGAGGGGGGACAGTGCATTTAATTTACCTGCTTATTAGCTGTAGCTGACAGTACCATAGCTAACTGCCCTCCAGCCCCACTTACCCTCAGGGATGGCAGCCACGGCCAATGCCACGGCAATCTTGAAGTAGTAGACGGCGCCCCGCAGCCAGCTGCCACCATGAACGGGGTCACTGAAGTGGCCCACGTTGATTCCCCAGACGGCCACGCAGATCACCATGATCACCTGACCAGGAGGCACACAGACACTTCAGGCTCACATGGAGACTGGAGATGGGAGGCCTTCGAGCTCTGCTCCCCAACCCACCTTGGACAGCTGCTCCCCAAACTGGTCCAGCTTCTGCTGCAGGGGCGTGCGTTCGGGGTCGGTGGACGCCATCTCGTCCCGGATCTTCCCGATCTCCGTCTGCGCCCCTGTAGCCACCACCACCCCCATGGCCCGCCCCGCTGCGATGTTGGTCCCCTAGAGACAGGCAGGAACATAGTCACCCCTGTACGGCATGACACACCCTGCCCCCTCCCCGGCACAGATGACCCTTCACCTCCCCAATGTGGCTGGCCTTACACCCCCGACATTTCAAACCCTTCATACTGTCAGCATGGTTGACACAACACCCGCCCCCCCCCCACCACCCAGTATGCCTGACCCTACACTCCCCAGCATGGCTGACCTTACACTCCCTCCACCCTGGCACAGCCGACCCTTCTCCTCCCTGCATAACTGACCCCTCGCCCCTCCCAGCGTAACTGAACCTCTCCGCCTCCCCCACTCAGCCACACAAACTAGGGGAGAGTCTGAAGCGACATGTCTGTAAATGAGCGACACCTCTAGGCTGCACTGAAACCCAACTGCAGTGGTTGCTTTGTACCAGTTCTGAAGCACTTTTACATGCCTGTACGGGACTCACTGAGAAGTACCCGGGAGCAGGGGAGGGTGCCGCTACACTCACAGAGAACAGCATGTTCTTCTTGTCCTGGTTGACAGCACGAGGGTCTGGCACTGGATCGGTGTGTTTGAGGACAGACACGGACTCCCCCGTCAAAATGGACTGGTCCACTCGAAGAGTGGTGGAGCGGATTGAGGTCAGACGGATGTCAGCTGGTACCTTGTCACCAACTTTGGGGAATTTAATTGATGAATTAAGTTACCAAAGTCAACATCTGTAAAACACAGCACACAAGTCTGCTCGTAACTATTCGTTATAAGCAGGGGAATGGCTACTGTCTATTGGTTACTTACGTTAAATTAAAATGCCCAGAAAAGCATGTTTGGTGATCAGTTTGAGGAGTACAGGAGCAGTGAGGCTGTGAACAGGCAACTTCCGGTGCTTCCTACCTGCCACCTCCACGATGTCCCCTGGCACAATGTCTCTCGCTCTAACCCTCTGCACGCTCTTCCTGTCCTGCCGGTACACCTTCCCCATCTCTGGCTCATACTCCTTTAGAGCCTCAATTGCATTCTCGGCGTTCCGCTCCTGAGGACGTAGCACGCTTTTCACTGCACTTGCTACTACCTGCCTGTTAATGCACACCTGTCACTGCACACCTGTTTCTACACCCCTGCTTCTGCATACATGTTAATGCACACCTGTCACTGCACACCTATCACTGCACCCCTGTTACTGCAGATCTGTTATAGGACACCTGTCTCTGTACACCTCTTACTGCACACTTGTTAATGCACACCTGTGTCTACAATCATGTTAATACACACCTTTCACTGCGGACTTGATACTGCACACCTGTTTCTACACACCTGTCACTGCACACCTGATACTGCAGAGCTATTACAGGACACCTGTCACTGCGCACCTGTTTCTACACACCAGTTGCTGCACACCTACCACTGTACCCCTATTACTGCATACCTGTTTCTACATACCTGTCACTGCACAACTGATACTGCAGAGCTATTACAGGACACCTGTCACTGCACACCTGTTTCTACACACCAGCTGCTGCACACCTACCACTGTACCCCTGTTACTGTACACCAGTTTCTACACACCTGTTGCTGCACACCTGTTTCTACACACCTGTCACTGCAGAGCTGTTACTGCAAACCTGTTTCTACACATCTGTTACTGGAAACCTGTATATGTTATTATACACCTGTTACAGAACACCTGCTATAATATACCAGTTACTCTGTTTTTCCCCAATTGTTACTCTATATCCATGAACGCAAACATAATCATCAAGTTAAACACCCCACAGGCCACACAAGTGCATGCAAATATACATAAAATATAGCAAAATCCAGCATGCTGTGGCCACCTGACAGAAAACACAGATATACACTTTGTACACCAAAAATAATACCTGCCACACTCCTACAATGGCATTGGCGATAAGGATGAGGAGGATGACGAAGGGCTCCACAAAGGCTGTGATGGTGCCCTCTCCCTCCTCAAACCACGCCAGAGTCTGGGAGACAAACAGTGATGAAAAGAGAACAGCATGGAAGTAGAAATACCATGTAAGCTCCCACGATTGTTAGTATGGAACGCCAGGATAATGCAATAGAGATTATAGAGTATGTGTTACTACAGGAGAGTATTTTGCAGTTATCTATGTCGCTGCATGTTGGTACAGGGTACAGGCATATGTGTTAGTGAAGTATTGGGTAGTGTGTATATTACAGCACCACATTCAGTGTCCTCTCTGTAACTTGATGTGTCTGCACCCTCGGTGTAGACGGTTCTTACGAAGGAAATGCAGGCTGCCAGGAGGAGAATCCGCACCAGCAGGTCCTCAAACTGCTCCAGAACAAGTTCCCACAGGGACTTCCCTGTAGGCAGCAGGCAAGGGGGAGCATGGCGTTTAAAGATCGCTTTCTGATGTAGGCGACTTGCCCGCTAAGTGCTTGCCCTGTGCTCATACGGCATTCCACCATTTCCCACTGACCGGCCTGACACTGTGACCCCAAGACCTGTACACATCTTTACATGTGTCTGTGTGTCTCATGGACACAGGGAAACTGCTCAGTTTCTCCACAAGGATGAATAATCTATCACTGCTCTACTATACTTCCTGGCACAGACTCCATGCACACTGTGACTCTGTACTGCAGTGGTTATGGAAGACGGCCGTGTGAATGGCATGTGGAGCTGTGTGACACAGCATGAAAACAGAGGAGGAGGCCGTCATCTCACCTTCTTCAGCTGGTAACTCTTCCCATCAGAAGCCATTCGATTAGCAGAGAGAGAGAAACGCAAGTTGTAAAGTCAGCAAGCCGCCCTTTCATTATATCATGTCGCATTCGATTTTCTTATAAATTACTGTCATTGCCATAGAGTTAAGATTAAGACTGCATTGTCATCTTTTGTGATTAGTTTTACGGATGCAAGAAAAAAGAATTGTGAATACTTTAAAATGATCTGGATTTCTGCATGAGCGGCTCAGAAAATGCGATCTCAATAATATATACAGGCAGTCTTATTCAACGAACCACAGAACATTTCACATTTTTATATCTTGGTTTAAAACATGGTTTAAACAATCAAGGTCACTAATGGAAAGTTAATGAGTGCAAAAGAGCGCCACCTAAACACGCCGGTGAAGCAGGGGAATTGTAACTGATGCGATTTTAAACGATGTTGGGGTCTGGCAATAAGAATGCTGAGCCCCCTTTTCTAGGCCAGTCAATAACCGAGAGGATAAAAGTTAAACACCAGATAGCAATTCTACAAAATGTCAACAGTTTAATGAGACTATGCTCCATATTCCTGACTAACCTAGATGCCAGTCAGTCCCTGGCCGCTATAATCGTCAGGATCCGGCCGTGAAGAGCGGGACTTACCATTGGGTCCCCATCTCTCCCGGGCCTTCCGGAGCTGCTCGCTGCTCAACCCAGTGGACTCGTTCACCCCGAAGTACCCCAGTACCTCCTCCACCGTCTTCGTATGGGCATTGTCCATCCCTGGGCGGCCGGGCCGATGGGAAGCGCGGTGAATGGAAGATGGAAAAAGGGCAGAACGGGGGTTAGGGTTAGCAGAGACGGGCGGTCAAACTCTCCGCTTAGGCGAACTTAATTATTGACCTGCACCCGCACCTTAATGATGGTGCAGTTTGCCGAACAGCGTGATTATAAGCGGGAGAAAATGCGAATGAACTCGATTGCTTCTAATGGAAGTCGGACATAAAGCGTAGGATCCAAGCCTTCTGCCTAGCTAGTCGTAATAAAATTACTAGGATAACTAATAACTTAATTACGGCTTATCAGTATCACCCTAGGCACCGCTTTATTCATAGGTATTTCATATACATTATGATCATAAATGCCATTACTCGCTTTCTTGATTTTAGGACATGGTATTACTGAGCATTAAATCTGGAAAAAGTACTATTTGGGCATCTGAATAGTGCGAATTGTGCGGTTACTTTGCCAAAGACTGGGGCGACAACGAGCTTTCAATCTAAACAAAAATGATGATGATGATAATAATACGGTACTTACCACTTCAGTAGGTATCCCGTTTATTCGTTAATCAATAAGTAGCCTACAGCACTTTTCAATAAAAAAAATAAAACAGCAATCAATCTTTAAATTATATATATAATTACTACATATAGTAAATAAATTGATGTAAACCGTTAGCTACTTATCACAAAAAGCTACATGTCATATGAAAGATATATACGAAGGTAAAAATCACCGTTATTGCTTCATTTGGTAACTTCAGACGGAATGAAGGCCCGATAATGGCTTTTATCTGCCGCTGTTGTTTATTACGGCCACGATACGCTTCCACTTCTCCCCCAGCTCTATTCTATCTGCGTTACTGTTGCTTTTTTAATGCCAGATAACGGAATGACATTTCTAACGTGGGACTCCAGGCTCAGAAAGCCAGAGCCCCGATTGGGCGGATGAGAAGCCTGTTCCTTTATTTAGCGAGTGAATTTGCCAATAAACGACATATTTCACAGGAGTCCCGCCTCCTACTGCAGAAAGGAGCCATCTGTTTTGGCGGCTCTAATCTACGGTTGGCCAATCGGCGGGCTGTGCGACGTTCTTTATTCAGCGGATAGACACAGATTTCAGCAAACCATATGAAATGCCAATAGATTGACATTTCGTTTGACCAATTCCAATGTAGAAGAAACGTCCAAAATCACGATATATGGTGAGCCAAGCGAAATGCAGAGATTTTTTTCATGTTTAAGAAGGCGTCACCTAAAACCGGAGGATAGGCTAAGTGAGCTGAAGAGCACAGAGAAATTCAGAGGTAGCTAGTGGCTCAATTCCATCTCCCCAAACAGTATTTTCGTGCATGCAATTTGTGACACACAGCTCCTGCGCTGGTGGAGATTTAGGCTCAATATTATGACACGATGACACATATTATTTAAATAAAACAAGCCTTTAAAAAGATGCATACCACACGACAGACAGCCGACAATTCCATCACATAAAACTGTGTAAAAGATTATGTTCACAAGTAGAATGTGACAGGCAAGCTCAAAATGTCCTACTGTGTTCTTGAAGACTGCGATGGGGGCTGGTGGATTTTTCTCACTCCAGTTTCAAAGGGACTTGATTTGCCAGATTCGACCCAGTTTAAAAATCCATAATTATCCCATTAAATCTGGGTCTAATTTAAATTGTACACCCCCAGCTATTAACTATCTCTCTGCCATACGTATGTCACATACAGAGCCAGTCAGTAGTGTATGCATGCTAGCTGGAAACTAGGTTTTCTCATAATGGTTTGTATCATATGCTTTTCTGTAAATTCTTCAAGAAAAAAAAAAAAAAAACTACAGTGTAGAAGAAACAAGGAAATCTGCGATTGAAAGCAGCTGTCAGGGGCATCCTGGTACTTCTACAGCACTTTCCGGAGATGAGCAGGCCGGTGGGCTGCCTGGCTTTGACTCTTCAGCTGGTGGGGTCGCGGCCTGGGTGGGGGGGGGCAGGTTGGGCCATTCCTCTGAGTTTTGGTTCACTTCTCTTCTCCTGAGAGTGACTCCGCTTTGGGTCCTTATCTCGCTTTGGTGTGATGCGCTGGGAACCACGCTGGCTGAGACTGCCACGGATTTGGAAACGGTCACCCTGCCACCAGCGGAGTAGCCCAGGACTGTCACACTGCCCCCTTCACGGTTGGCACAACACTCCTGCACTCACCCTCTCTGCTTCACAGAGGCTAGAGCCAAGGATTTCAAATTGAAACTAACTCATAACATTGACTACCACACCTATTAACAGATTTATAGTTTAAACCATAGAAAATTATAGTTTGAAGCACTTTCAATTTTCATGCAAATTTTGACTGGTCCTGTACAGAGTACGTGTAATATAATCGATTCATTTATATTGTGCTATATTAACCATCTTTCTCAGTACATTGTTAAAGTATAATAGTGTTCAGCCATTGGAACTATACTGCACTGTATCCACCCTTGCTCAGTACTGTTAATGCAGTGTTCCATCACTGCATCTGTACTTTATATTAACCGTCTCCGTACAGTACAATACAGTGCTCAGTCACTAACTGCATTCACCGTCTCAGAAGTGTTAAGTCACTATATCAGTACCGTTAGTACCCTCTTAGTGTCGATATACAAGTGTCGGCATTGTATGTACACTATACATTAACCCTCTGTCCCAGTACAATAGTCACTGTATATTAACCCTGTCTCAATAGTGTTAATGCACAGTAGTGTTCAATCACTAAATGTATACTGTGTATTAATCCTCTCAGTGCAGTGCTAATGAAAAATCGCGTTCAGTCACTTAATCTGCACTGTATTAACCGTCTCTGAAATGTACAATAATGTTCAGTCACTGTATGTATACTTTCTACTGACCTCCTCAGTAGTGTTAATGTAGAAGTGTTCGGTCACTAAATCTGTAATATAATAACCACGTCTCAGTAGTGATACTCAGTCACTAAGTCTGTGCTGTAATGTGTCTCAGTACAGTGTTAATGTCCAGTATTGTTCAGTCATTATCTATACTGTACTAACCCTGTCTCAGTGTTATCATGGTGTTCAGTCTCTGTAACTTACTGTATCACACGCTTTAATGTTCTGCAGTTCCCAGGTATATAACTGCTCCTTCCTGAGAATCTTTACGGCCATGTAATGTATCTGCAACACACTCCTTCTGTCACACTGTATTTCTGCCTCTCTCGGGTATTCATAAAATTAGGTTTTAAATTTGTAAAATAGGTTAATTAATTAAAAGAAGCTGGATGTCAGTGAGGGAATCTGAGCTGTGTACTGGAGAGTGCAGGGCGATGCGATGACAGCTACATTACGCAGAAAGAGCAGCCAGTCATTTCGCTGACAGCCTGCATCGTTAATGTCTGCTATGTTATATATTTCTGCATGCATATAAACCCTAAATAGCTTTATGATTGAGCCCCTTTAAACTTCCTGGATAAAGATTAATCCCACTGGCCTTGTTACCGGTTACTATTGACTCACGAAAGCGTCATCCCTGACAGTCACCTTATGGGATGAACAGATCAGTCCTCACGCACACCCCCATCCAAACCCTGGTGAAGTTGTGCAACTCTTCGACATGTAGATAAAAGCAGCTTGATCAAAAGCAGCTCAATCTCTATGTTTTCAGTTGAACATGCTTGTTTTCATTACACTGGTAATGTTCATCTCCTGCGTCTATCATGTACCGATTACGCTGACTGACAGGTATGTTTAAGACACGGTTTTTATAATCTATGAGTGCATAAATGACACACGGGAAAATACCCAAGAATAAAAAAACTTTATAAAAAAAGTAGCATTACAGGTTGAATGTTACATTTTAAAGCCTCCTGAGGTGGCCCTATCGTCTGTGTTTCTTCAGAGCGGGTAATCCTGCCACAGGCTGAAAGATAAAGCAGACAGGTCAGATAAAGGGGAGGAAAAAAAACACACGCTTCCAAAACACTCTAATCTAAAAGCATATAGCTTATCATGGTATCGAGCGATTATTTTATACTCTTACCCATCGACAGAAGCATAACTTGCTGACAGACTTACTTCTAAACCCAAATTCTCAAAAAGAATGTATTATTTGAACAGGTAAACGTTTCAGTGTCTGATACCAAATAGAATGTTGAAAATATAATTTTAAAAAAAGTTTGCGTACAATATGCAGGGTGCGCCTGGGCGGTTAGCTCAGTGTGGTGCTGTTGGAGGTAAGGTGGTGACCCCATGTGGGATCCCCCAGAGATCAGCAGCGTTTTGTCGGATCCCGGCAGGTAAGACTGGCGCGTGTTCGGAGGCCTTGGCCCGGGGGGCAGTATCAGTTAGCGGATCTGTGTTTTTAACAGGATCTGGCTGCAGTGTGTGTTTGTCGGTGCTGCCGCACGCACTCCATACCAGTGGGAATAGTCTGGATCGTCATCGCCCTTCAGCAGCAGCTCCTGTACGTCCGCTGGGGGGTTTAGACCATAGACCTGGGCCCTCTCCCAACGCTGGAGACGGCTGATCCCTGGGGGCGACAGGAGAATTACTGCACCCAAGACCGGCGCATATAAACATCAGACTCCACAATCTGAGTCTGGCTTGTCGGAGTCCATTGCTTTATATGATGCTTGTCTGTTAGCTTATTGCATTTATATTACTATAACACTATTTTCTAACAAAGCAGCCACTGAACAATGATACGGCTAAGAGCACCTTTGCTCACCGGCTCATTCCTCCCCGGGGTGCTGAGAAGCGCTGCTGGGGACCCTGCCTATCTGCCGCCATCAGGCACTGTAATGGGCGCAGTGACGCATATCCAGCTAGGCTGATGCTCAGAGCATGGACTTTAGCACCCTCTAGTGGCATCAAGTGGCCTGTGCCCATTTTCTTTTAATAAAGGGACAAGTTTGAAGCCTTTGTACAGAAGAAAGGATCTCGGTCCTCAATTCTGTCATGGCACTGTACCGTATATCCAGGGATATGACTAAAGAAATTACACAGGCAGTAACATACAGGAAAACCGCACAGTGACGTGTACAGCAAGTTCTCCTATAATGCAATAATTGCACTCATGAAAAACCTCATGTTTAGCAATTTTGTGCTACAGAAAGGAGGAGGATTATGGAAAAATGGGGTTAGGAACTACACACACAAAAACATGTGTAAAGATTACCAAATATATTATATTACATAAGAACCCTTGATTGCTAATGCAATACACCATGTCACTCCAATAGGGAGAACATTGTAGGAACCGAAAAAAACACCTCAGTAACATAAGCACATGGTCACTACACCTTACAACATAAAATGTCGTGACTCGCAATAGGGGAGGGAAGCGGGGGGGGGGGGT